>CM069131.1:16232068-16694568 GCA_035221665.1 Okamejei kenojei | reverse complement strand
CCATGCACACCAGGGACAATTTACATTTATACCAAGCCAATTAGCCCACAAACATGTAGGTCTTTGGTTACACAAAAAGCTGGAGAAACTCAGCGGGTGCAACAGCATCTAAGGAGCGAAGGAGATAGGCGACGTTTCGGGTGTGGGAGGAAACCGAAGATCTCTGAGAAAACCCACGCATGTCACAGGGAGATCGTACAGTCTCCGTACAGACAAGCACCCATAGTCAGGACTGAACCTGGGTCTCTGGCGCTGTATGGTAGTAGCTCTACCGCTATGCCACTGTGCCACCCAATTTAAGGATTTTCGATCACACTGTTTAGCAAGATGCAAAAACATGAGGCTTTGTTTGTATTGATCAGCAGATGGTTATCTGAATTTTGCAACATTTCCACAAGCAACACTGGATCCTGATTTGCATTGCCAGTGCAGGTGTGCATGCAGCTTGCTCACCAACAGCCCCATCTGCATATGGCTTCAGGCAGATCATGGGAGCCAATGGGATGGATGAGAGTATGTTCCCATGCCCCATTTGCAGTTCCAGAGGCTTCCTGCTTTTCAGGAATTTAAAACAAACAACTGTAAGCTGAATTACTACTCCTTGAACTGTTTTGCGCCAAATTGTAAAACTTCTCTGCGTGGCACATTAATAAGCATTTGATTCAAAGTGCATGAACTAAAATCAGTATCTTAAGGTACATCAGAAATTGGTATTTTTATATTATGTCTTTTGTTCATTAAATTAAATATTTGGTGCAATTAATTAAAAAAAAATGTTTAAAGAATGTGATGCAATTATTGTCATAGATTCTACAATGTTCCCTCATTTATTCATACAAACCATCACGCAATAGTAAAAGCACATCAGGGTAGGTGGGATACTATAACAACATTAAGAATATTGTTATACTATTCCACCCACCTTAATGAGGATCCTTTGGGTGTTGCAATCCCATATCCTTTCGAGTCTAGATTCCCTCCGACTTTCATGGTATCGCAGGGTTTCCTTTGTTCAATGTATTCATTCATGGTGGATTCCAGGAGGTAGGCATATTTTCCTTTGGATTTCCGCACTCTGACCACACCTTCTGCAGTGGTTTTCACAAAGACGGATGGCTCAGCGCTCTTCATGTAGGCCCACATCTTCTCAAAAAGTGCAATTTTGGATCTCTGCCAAAAAAAGAATGACGGACTTACCAGAGAGTTACTCTCCCTGCGATTGAAAACTGTTAAATTAGTTACACATTAAGATGATGTTTAATTATAGTCTTATGTGAGTCCCAGCATATGCCTTGCACACAGCCAGGACGATGTCTAAACTGCATTCGGATTCAAGTGCTTTAGAATATTCTTTGAAACATTGCAGGCGCTGAACTAGTCTCCACCGCACCCTTTCCAGCTGGACATCATCTTTCCTATAACGTGGTGACCATGGTGACAATGTTGCTTACCTAACAGTTTAAGAAAATAATGATAAGAGCTGCAGTCACATATAATTGAAGAGGAAATGAAGAAAAGAATGATCTTAAGAGCAAAGATGAAAACAACGGATCCCCAGCTGAGTGGAAGAGAGTTAGTCAGAACTGCAAGACATAGCAAACAGCATGGCACTAAACCCTTGCATGAAAGTGTGAAAGCAGACTGAAATTATATAATATGCACAAAGAAACAAAGCAACTGTGATATACAATAACTAACAATTAAATAATAAAATATATTTAATAGTAATGTTTTTTAATGTCAAATGTTGAAAATTCCCTTTCAGATGTAACAATGAAAATCCACCTTTGGCAGTGTAAAATGTAGATACATTAAAATGTGAACACACAGCATATTATTCAGAGGAGCGAAGGAGATAGGCAACGTTTAGGGCCGAATCGTTGCAGAGTCTGAAGAAGGGTTTTGGCCCGAAACGTCGCCTATCTCCTTCGCTCCATAGATGCTGCTGCACCCACTGAGTTTCTCCAGCATTTTGTGTAAACCCTCGATTCTCCAGCATCTGCAGTTCCTTCTTTAACATATTAATCAGAGGCCTGCTGTGTATGCATTTTTGATTGCAATGTATAAATTGCACATTAATACACACTTTATGATTATTTTAAGGGTGAATTTTCTATGTTCCATGCATGAAATGCACCTCTGCAGGAAGTATGCCATGCAGTAGTGATGTTAATTATTGTCCCATGCTTATATAACCCTCTTCCCATCAAATTAGATCATAAATAAAACAAAATGTACACTGGCAAGAAAACAGGTGTGATCAGCCATGGCAGCCTACTGTTGATATCCGAATCCTTGATTTGCTGAGGATTGAATTGTTGGAGCACTATTTGGCTCAGTTGGGCTCAATAGTGAAGCTGCAAATTTCACAATGATACCTGTTCATTGTTCAGGAGACTGCTCTAACCTGTTCATAGAAAGTGGACCTTTCAGTAATTGTCCTGCCAAGCCTCCTGCACAAGTGGAGCCTGAAGGCAAAACAGTCTTGCCAGAGGAGCAATTAAGTCATGGTGACCCTGAACTTGTTAGCTCCTGAATTGCCTCAGGCAGTGGTTAATAGATGCTGCATCTCAATTTGTACAACACTGCAGCATTCATAAAGTGTCAGATGCTGAGTACATAAAGAAGTCTAGGATAGCATCATAGAATTGCTACAGTCCTATCTGTATATCCCTTTTTTTCCAGGGATGAGTTTATTTGGTCCATTGAGCCCACCCTGACCCTCCTGAGAGAGAGGACGTTTGTGTATAAAATCACGAGAGGAATAGATCGCGTAGATGCACAGAGACTCTTGCCCAGATTAGGTGAATCGAGGACCAGAGGACATAGGCTTAAGGTGAAGTAGAAAGATTTAATAGGAATCTGAGGGGTAACTTTTTCACACAAAGGGTGGTGGGTGTATGGAACAAGCTGCCAGATGAGGTAGTTGAGGCAGGGACAATCCC
Source organism: Okamejei kenojei (assembly GCA_035221665.1). Taxonomy (NCBI): domain Eukaryota; kingdom Metazoa; phylum Chordata; class Chondrichthyes; order Rajiformes; family Rajidae; genus Okamejei; species Okamejei kenojei. The sequence goes on along the minus strand of CM069131.1, from coordinate 16,691,623 downwards.
AACATCTACGAAACAGTTAGACAGGTACATGGATAGGAGAGGTTTGGAGGAATATGGACCAAACGCAGGCAAGTGGGACTAGTGTAGCTGGGACATGTTGGCCGGTGTGGGCAAGTTGGGCCAAAGGGCCTGTTTACACACTGTATCACTCTATGACTCTATGGCAAGAGAGCCAAGAGCAAAGAACTAACCTCCTTCTCCCAAAGAGAGAACAGCAGACAGGGTAACATCAGGATCTCACAGACCTCCTGGAAGCTCGGAGCACCACAGATTGCACAAATGTGATACTAAGAGCTCCAGATTTCAACCCTGAGCTGTTCGACGTTAGATAGCTTATGCTGAGCCATATCTCAGGTGCAGCGCTTCGTCATAAATGGTTGGAGGAGACATGCTCTCTCCGATATCATTAAAATATTACTTCGAGCAAGTATTATTAATCAAGGGTGTCAACCAGTCAGCGGAAAGAATGTACATGATTACAATCGAGCCGTCCACAGTGTACAGATACATATGGGGATTAACGTTTAGTGCAAGATAAAGTCCAGTAAAGTCCATTTAAAGATAGTCTGATGTTCTTCAATGATGTAGATAATAGATAGGTAGATAGCTCAGGACTGCTCTCTAGTTGTTGGTAGGATGGTTCAGTGCCTGATAACAACTGGGAAGAAACTGTCTCTGAATCTAGAGGTGTGCGTTTCCACACTTCTGTACCTCTAGGCTGATGGCTGAGTGAACGGGGTGAGCCTCATCCTTGATTATGCTGCTGGCCTTGCCAAGACAGTGTGAAGTGTAGATGGAGTCAATGGAAGGGAGGTTGGTTTGGGTGATGGTCTGGGCTGTGTCCACAATTTTCTGCAATTTCGTGCAGTCTTGGATGGAGCTGTTCCCAAACCATGCTGTGACACATCCTGATAAAATGCTTTCTGCAGTGCATCGTTGTTGATTCTTCACCTTAATCATTTCCATGAGTGTTGTTCCAGGTCTCTCTGCATGCCCTACATTTCTATTCAAGGGCCACAGTCAAGCTGGTCCATGATTGCTCACTTACACTGGAGAAGGTTGCAGACACCAAAAAAGGGCATGAACAAAGACACATGAACTATTCCGTGTCGCCAACTCCTGGCTGTGTGCTGCAGCATTTTATTACTGACAGCAGCAGGAATGTGAGCCAGCAAGCTAATGGGCAACTTCGAGGACAGTGGTAGACATATGAACGCAGTCATCTTCCACCACCACTCTCTGCTTCTTTCCAAGAAGCCAATTTACCATTCAGTCAGCTATCTCCCCTTGGATCTCATGCGACCTAACCTTCCAGAGCAGCCTATCACGCGGAACCTTGTCAAATGCTAAAATCCATATATGTACAATATCTACATCTCCACCCTCATCAACTTTTTTGGTCACACATTCAAAAACTCAATCAGATTTGCGAGACACACAAAACCATGCTGCCCACCCCTAATCAGCCCTTGTCCAAATGCACATATATTTCATCGCTCAAAATACTCTTTCGTACTTTTCCAACCAATGAAGTTAGACTGACTGTCCTGTAGTTCCCAGGCTTTTCCATGCAGCCCTACTTAAATAGAGGCACAATATTTGTCACCTACCAGTCTTCCAGTACCTCACCCATATTTAATAACAACTCATAAATCTCAGTCTCTCCGAGATACATTTCCTCCTCAGCTTCCCCAAGTGGCCTCGGATACATCTGATCAGACCTGTGAGATTTGTCTACCTTCATACACATCAGGACCTTCAGCACCTCCTTGACTGTAATAATTACTGCCCTCAAGACACTTCCATTGACTGCCCCAAATTCCCCGGTTCTCATGTCTTTCTTCACGGTAAAAATGGAGGAGAAATACTTATTGAGGACCATGCCCATCTCCTGGGGCTCCAAACAGAGTTGATCTCTTTGATTCCTAATGGTCACCCTTTCCCCCTTAATGTACTTATAAAAGCTCTTGGGATTATCCTTAATATTTTCTGCCAGACCTACAGTATCTCCTGCCTCCTATTTGTCCTCCTGATTTTCTTTTTTATCTTGCTCCTCCAGGGATACACTTGATCCCAGCTTCCCAACCATCAGCTCATGTCACCTCTGACCACTACCGTGACATCCTCCTGAAACAATAACGCAACTGCCCCATCTCATTTACCCCCACCTACAGTATATCTCTCCCATAGCATCTGTACCCTGAAATATTAATCTGCCAGTGCTACCCATCTCTTAGCCAGGTTTACGTAATGGCTACAACATCCCAGTTGCATATCCCTATCCATGCCCTGAGATCATCTGCCTTACCTGTCAAGTCTCTCACATTAAAATAAATGGAATTCAAACCAACAGTCCTTCGTCACCACCTGCCTTTCTCCTGTCTATTCTGTCCACTGAGCTTTATTTCATCATCAACCATACCGTCTTCCAGCCTCTCAACTGCCTTGGTCTGCATAGGATCCCCCCTCCCCCCCCCCCCACCAACCTAGTTTAAACCCACCCATATAGCACTAGCAAACCTGTCCACAGGATATTGGTTCGTCTCCAGTTAAATTGCAACCAAGGCCTCTTGTACAGGTCACCTCTGCCCCAGAAAATATCCCAATGGTCCAGATGATCAGAGTTAATCAATGCAAGCATCAAATAGAGGGACACCATATTTTCATTTCCCAACTCTGCTGGAAAATCCTCAGCATGACTGGATTTCTTAATTATCTAAAAGGTAAAAGGTTCCAGAGTATGGTCACTTTGAGTGGAAGGAGCACAATTATTGCTCAGGTTCCGCCTGAGCCTGGTAAGTGAAAGGAGATTGTGGGAAGTGAGATAATTGAATACGAAAAGGAGCATTAGCTCTAAGTATAGTATATAGTCATCTTCTTTTGACCACGATTTTGAGATTGCTTAGCTCGCGATTGCAAGGAGCACTCAATGCAACTATGTCAATGGACAAAAGTCAGAGAAATTTATCTCTGTTCTCCAGTCTGACTTTGCATGCCTTTCTAGTCTTCTGCTAGAAAGAGGGAGGCCTGTTGAAGGTGTTGCCATGTCCCCGTGTGCCATGCCTGCTATAGTTGAATGGCTGGAAGTAGATGGAAGATTGTTTGAGCATCATAGTAGCAAGTATGTGGATCTAGCATGAGGATCTGCCTATGAACATTGCAAGAGGATGGAATTTACATTTAATTCCGCCCAGTAATCAGGATCATTACGGCTTTCATTAACCCGGCCATGACCTCATCTGACTGCTTCATTTCTCCTCTGATTAACCTCTTGCACTGGTGATCAAGTCAGTCCTCTCAGTAAGGTCCATCTCTTCAATGAGAATATCTACGTTAGTTATGCCTTACTAGCCAGGTACAAAGGGGGAAGGGGGGGGGGGGGGGGGGGGGGGGGGGGGGGGGGGGGGGGGGGGGGGGGGGGGGGGGAGGGTGCACCAACTCTCTTTCTTTTCTTTCTAGTGCAGAAAATAAAGAGCAAAAGCCGGCCGTTATGCAAAGTGGATGCCAGATTCAATTCTAATAGTTTCATATCATGTAGATCATAATAAAATTAAATGCAGCATGAAAAAACTGCAATCTTTTTCCAATAATGTAAGTCCATTTAGTAAATGCCCTACTGCCAATTACGTGCTCTCTCACTCACATCCGATTGCAAAACGGTGAATTTATAGTTAGACTATGCTGTACTGCAAGCAAACCCACTTTTATTTCCTCATCACTAGCTACAGATTATTATAATGCAAGGGAAAGCTAATATTAATAATGTTTTCTCGCTTTGGACGTTTAGACATGATATTGTAAAGAAATGAGAAAACACAGAAGATATTAGCAATACCTAAAAAAAGACACAAGGTACTGGAGTAATACAATGGTTCAGGGAGCACCTCTGGAGAACATAGATTGAGAAACAGAGATCATGTTTCTGATCAATAACCTTACTTCAAAATTATGTATAGTATATAATAAGCAGTTCTGAAGACCTGGAGAAAAAGATAGGAAGCAGAAAATATTAAACGACAGAAAGGGGTCACATAGATCTTGAGGATGTGCAAATGCAGAACAATTATCTGAAAATACTAAAGGACTGTGGAAGGAATATTGGAAATCTGAAATAGAAATGTCAAAAATGCTTAGCAACAGGAATTGTTTAAAAAAAAACTGTCATTGAGGCTGGGAGCTACAGTGGCTTGCAAAAATATTCATACCCCTTGAACTTTTCCACATTTTGTCAAGTTACAACCACAAACGTAAATGTATTTTATTGGGATTTTATTTGATAGACCAACACAAAGTGGCGCATAATTGTGAAGTGGAAGGAAAATGATGCATGGTTTTCAAATGTTTTTACAAAAAAAAAACTGAAAAGTGTGCCATGCAAAAGTATTCAGCCCCCTTTACTCTGATACCCCTAAATAAAATTCAGTGCAACCAATTGCCTTCAGAAGTCACCTAATTAGTAAATAGAGTCCACTTGCGTGTAATCTAATCTCAGTATAAATACAGCTGTTCTGTGAAGGCCTCAGAGGTTTGTTAGAGAACATTAGTGAACAAACAGCATCATGAAGCCCAAGGAACACACCAGACAGGTCAGGGATAAAGTTGTGGAGAAGTTTACAGCAGGGTTAGGTTATAAAAAAAATATCCCCAAGCTTTGAACATGTCACGGAGCACTGTTCAATCCATCATCCGAAAATGGAAAGAATATGGCACAACTACAAACCTACCAAGACATGGCCGTTCACCTAAACTGACAGGCCGGGCAAGGAGAGCATTGATCAGAGAAGCAGCCAAGAGGCCCATGGTAACTCTGGAGCAGCTGCAGAGATCCACAGTTCAGGTGGGAGAATCTGTCCACAGGACAACTATTAGCCGTGCACTCCACAAATCAGGCCTTTATGGAAGAGTGGCAAGAAGAAAGCCGTTGTTGAAACAAAGCCATAAGAAGTCCTGTTTGCAGTTTGCCACAAACCATGTGGGGGACACAGCAAACATGGAGGAAGGTGCTCTGGTCTGATGAGACCAACATTTAAGTTTTTGGCCTAAATGCAAAATGCTATGTGTGGCAGAAAACTAACACTGCACATCACCCTGAACACACCATCCCCACTGTGAAACATGGTGGTGTGGGGATGCTTTTCTTCAGCAGGGACAGAGAAGCTGGTCAGAGTTGATGGGAAGATGGATGGAGCCAAATACAGGGCAATCTTGGAAGAAAACCTGTTAGAGTCTGCAAAAGACTTTCCACTGGGGCAGAGATTCACCTTCCAGCAGGACAACAACCCTAAACATACAGCCAGAGCTACAATGGAATGGTTTAGATCAAAGCATATTCATGTGTTAGAATGGCCCAGTCAAAGTCCAGACCTAAATTCAATTGAGAATCTCTGGCAAGACTTGAAAATTGCTGTTTGGGAAACACTCTCCATCCAATCTGACTGAGCTTGAGCTATTTTGCAAAGAAGAATGGGCAAAATTTTCTGTCTCTAGATGTGCAAAGCTGGTAGAGACATACCCCAAAAGACTTGCAGCTGTAATTGCAGCGAAAGGTGGTTCTACAAAGTATTTATTCAGGAGGGCTGAATACTTTTGCACGCCACACTTTTTAGTTTTTTATTTGTAATAAAATTTGGAAACCATGTATCATTTTCCTTTCACTTCACAATTATGCACCACTTTGTGTTGGTCTATCACATAAAATCCTAATAAAATACATTTACGTTTGTGGTTGTAACGTGACAAAATGTGGAAAAGTTCAAGGGGTATGAATACTTTTGCAAGCCACTGTATAACGCGTCAATTCTGAAGATGTAATGGTTTGAGTGGACAAAAGCACAGAGTTCAGAGTGGGAGTGAGATGGAGATTAAAATAACAGTTGCCAGGAAACGGAAAGTAATACTTTTGTACTGAACAGTGTTTTTTTAATGCATTTATGAACTATGGATATTGCTGGCATGCATCCTAACATTACTTGAGAAGATATTGGTACAGAATGTGGGGATCAAGGAAAATATGGGTAGAGTCAGACAGGCACTATGTGAGAGCAAGGTGGAAATACACAACAAAAGTAATGAAATGTTCCTGATCACAAGATCATAAGTGATAGGCACATAATTCAGCCATTTGGCCCATCAAGTCTACTCTGCCATTCAATCATGGCTGATCTATCTCTTCCTCCTAACCCCATTCTCTTGCCTTCTCCCCATAACCCTTGATACCCGCTCTTGTTCTGGGCAAGAGCAGGAAATGCTACTGATATAGTCAGAAAATGTACTTGATGAAGGAGGGAACGAGTAGGGCTGAAGTAAACTAGGTTTTATATATTCCACAAAGGTAGGCATTACATGTACCCTTGTAGGTTCCTTTAATTGCAGTTTGACCAGGAAAACTCCAAATTCCTGCTCATCTCCTTTCCAAAGGTTCGTCCTTTTACTCTGAGGCCATGGCCTCTGTTTCTAGACTCTTCCAGTAGTGGAAACATCCTCTCCACATCCACTTGATCCAGGCCTTTCTGTATTTGTTTTACGTTTTAACGAGGTCCCCCATATCATATCATCCCTGGAATCATTCTTATAAACCTCCTCTGGACTCTCTCCATCATCAGCACATTGTTCCTCAGATATGGGGTCCAAACTTGCTCGCAATACTCCAAATGCCTTATTAAGACCAGTGCCTTATAAAGCCTTAGCATTACATCCCTGTTTTTGTATTTGTGCCCTGTCAAAAAAAAAAATGCTACATTGCATTCTCCTCCTTACTACTGATTCGACTCACAAATTAACTTTTTGGGAATCTTGTACCAGCATTCTTAAGTCCCTTGGCACCTCTGATTTCTGAATTCTCTCCCCACTTGGAAAATAGTCTATGCCTTTATTCCTACTATGAAAGTGCTTGACTCCACACTTTGCGATGCCTTATTCCATCTGCCACATCTCTGCCCACTCTCCCAACCTGTCCAAGTCCTTCTGCAGAGTCCCTACTTTCTTTACACTACCTGCCCCTCCACCTATCGTCGTGTCATCTGTAAACTTGGCCACAAAGCCTTCAATTCCCTCATCCAAATCATGACTTACTGCATGACCGACTCATCCTTCCATTCATCCACTTTTCTAAAAGATGGCCAAGTGACAAAAAAATATATAAGCCCATAGCAACCATTGTTACTTTCATTACAATTCTTCCCGCTTTAGTATTATCTCCACTCCCTGTGATTATACATTGTTTCACTGCCTCCTTTCTCTCCATTCTTACCATGGCTTTTCATAGTTATCAATGTTCCTTTGCCACCCCCAACCCTACCCTACCCTCACTATGTGTGTTGCCGTTCCTGCAATTCTGCTCTCACCTCATCCACCCCTCCCAGAGCTTGTCAGCATTCCTTGTATCCTCACTTTCCACCCGACGGCCTTAACATTCAATGTTTTCATCTTCTTGAATTCCTGACATTTCCAAAATGAAACCATCACCAAGCACATCTTCCCTCCCTCTCACTGCCTTACTGCATGGGCCCATTCCCTCCACAATGTACTTGTTTATTCTTCCAATCCACCAATATCCACTTCCCTTCCCAAAAACCACCTATCTTATTGAAGAAGGTACAACCATTTACTTTAGAAAGACACAAAAAGCTGGAGTAACTGAGTGGGACAGGCAGCATCTCTGGAGAAAAGGTATGGGCGACGTTCGGGTCAAGACCCTTCCTCAGACTGAAGACTGAAGAAGGGTCTCAACTCGAAATGTCACCCATTCCTTCTTTCCATAGATGGTGCCTGTCGAGGTGAGTTACTCCAGCATGTTGTTTCTATCATTGGTTGAAACCAGCATCTGCAGTTCCTTCCAACCCATGCTTATAGTTTTATCTTTTCTTCTTCCAAATTCTAGAGCCACTAAATCCCCTTTCAGACTAAGCATGATTTAGTTATACTTCTTTTGAGTTGATGCAGTGCATTCACTGCTGATGAGGTGGCACAGTGTAGACTGGAGAACTAAAATTCCAGATTAGGTGACTGCTTTTACACAACACCATATAACCGGCCCATCCTCTAACCACACATTTTACAGTTTTCCAACACAATGTCAAATATAAAGTGCACATGTAACCAATAGTTGCATGTGACCAGCATTTCTGCATTTCTATTTCAGATTTCCAGTATTCCATCAGCACCTCTGTTAATGTAAGAATTGTGTATTCAGAAAATAGTCCACTGAGGGAAGATGCTGTCAACAGTGCATTTAAGCAGCACTTACTCAGAACATGCCTATCGATGCTACTTCGGAGTTTTGTCATGATAATTCTGTTCGATCAACCTTGATCCAAACATGGATCAAAGAGCTCAATTCCAGTGGCGACATTAGAACGACTTCTCTTGTCATCAAGGCTGCCTTTGATAGAATATGGTGTAAACAAGCCCCATTGGGGTGGCACAGTGACGTAGTGTTAGAGTTGTTGCCTTTGCAGCGCCAGAGACCCTGGTTCGATCCTACTACAGGTGCTGTGTGTACAGAATTCGTATGTTCTCCCTGTTGGGATCCTTTGGGTGCTCTGGTTTCCTCCCACATTCCTCCCATGTTTGTAGGATTAATTGGCTTTGGTAAAAATAGTAAATTGTCCCGAGTGTGTAGGATAGTGCTAGTGTACGGGGTGACACAAATGGTGGGCCAAAGAGCCTGTTTCTGCACTTTATCTATAAAGTCTAGAGTAAAGTCTAAAGAGTAAGACTGAATGGACATCAAAGATAAAATACTCAATTATTGGAGTCAATCTCACACAAAAGAAGATTGTTGTAATTGCTGGAGGTCCATTATCCCAACTCCTGGACTTCACTGCAGTGGGCAAAGCTCAACTTCTTTCGATAAAGTTCCACGCAGCATAAGAAGAGTAGAACCATTTAGACCCTAGCACATGTTCCCCCATTAGATAAACTCATGACTCATCTTTAACCTCAGAAAAATTTCCTGCACTAATCCCACATCCTTGATCCCTGTACTATCCAATATCTATGAATATCTGTGTTCAGTGACCAAACTCCTACACCACGTATAGAAAATTGCAAAGGTTCACTACCCACCTCGTTAAAGACTTTTCTTCACATCTCTGTCCTGAATAAATTAGCATTTGTTTTGAGACTGTGATCATTTATCTTGTTGTAAATATTACATGCAGTCAAAGAAAGAGCCTGAAACGTTAATTTCGTTTCTCTTATAATTATTACCTATTGTGCATTCAATTTTTGTCGTGTACTTTTGCTTATATTTTCTGTCCCTTCATGCCATACTTTCCTTTTCACTATCCCGTGCCAAAATAGCACAGCAATCTGAATCTGAAATATATTGCATTTCTTTTATTGCCACAGGGTCCAGAATCTGGAACGACATCCTCATGATGAGTGTTGAGACAGAACATTTGAGAGAATGACTGCAGTGGTTGGAGAAGGTAGTTTATCATCATCTTCTTAAGAACAATTAAGGAGGAGCAATAATTGCCCCACAGTTAAAATGAATACAGAAAAATAGACAAAATAACTTCTGTTATCTTCCAACAAAAGTCACGAGGAAGTCTATTTTTTATATATTTTAATCACTCCTGCTTTTCAGCGTGTCACAGGCCTTCCTTTCCTTCTATCCTGACTCCTGCATATGCTCCCCATCTGCACCTTAAAATGTGTTCACCTCTAACCATACAAGAGATTGGTGGCCTGAAACATTAACTCTATTTCCCTCCACTCTGATGCTGCCTGGATGGCATTTTCTGACATTTGTTCAGATTTTCAACATCTGCAATATTTTGCATTTGCAAATCACACAAGAAGTGTTTGAAGAGTTTAGAAGCAAACATTTCAAATTGTTAGTCATATTCCTTCAGGACATTTGAACCTGTTATAATGAAGCAATCAATCAGATTTCAATTTTAATGTTTCCCGTATTCCCTGCATTCATTTCTTGAATGTTATTGTGATATTTCACTCTTTTTTTTCAAAATGGGAATGCCAATGTTCAGAAATATTGTGGTGGCAGTGACTAGATCCATCAGCAACACAAATAATGTAAAATTATTTTTACATGCAAAATAATGTGCCATTTCTTCTGTCTTTTCAGTGCTATATTTCTACTCTCGCCACCATCCATCATTGTGATTTCTTGATATTCTAAAGCACTTGATAACCTGCGAACATTCTTGACGTAGAAACATAGAAAATAGTGCAGGAGTAGGCCATTCGGCCCTTCGAGCCTGCACCGCCATTCAATGTGATCATGGCCGATCATCCCCAATCAGTACCTCGTTCCTGCCTTCTCCCCATATCCAATGATTCCGTTGGCCCCGAGTTATATCTAATCCTGTCTTGAATATGTCTCTAATCTCTCATGAATGCATACATGTTGTTACCATTGAAAAGGTGGGTGATATGGCAGAAAATTCATGCCAACAAGTTTTCACCAGTGTCAATGTTGTAATGATCTGATAGTCCATTTATGTTTTAAAGATGCTGGCTAAATGACATATACCGATCAGATCATCAGGGAAATTATCTGCGGAGTGGAATAATAGTATGATTTGAATCTTACTGAGTGTGATAATAAAACGTAATTAGAAACTGTCATCATAGGCAAAACCTTTGCATTAACAGTGTTAAAAAAAAGGTGTTTTCTTTCTAACCATTGGAAACTAACCCTACCACATATGAAACAAAACACAAGAGGTAAAAGCCTCCCTATCTTACCCTAAAGAATTCTTTTGTGGATCCAGCATCCAAAGTTCCATAGGCAATGTCAGTTTGCTTAGCGAGATCCTCTGCACTTTCAATGGGTGATACCATTCGTTCGACGGTCAGGAAAGCAGCTAAGTTAGCCGTGTATGATGATATTATGATCAAGGTAAAGAACCACCACACACCTCCAACAATTCGCCCCGACAGGGATCTAATAATAAGTGTGAAATGAAGTGTATAAAGTGAAATGAACGTCATCATTCTAACAGAGTAAACAATCACTTGATATTGAGCATATCATCTATACACAGGGAAGCACATTAGGTGCATATTCTGGCTATTTCAGAAGAAAAGTTGAAACAAATTTCATATCTTTTATGTTAAAAATTTAATTGCAATGTGTTTTAGTGCTGATAGAGGTTTACTCCACAGTGGGAAAAAAGAACTTTTTTAATAAAGAGTTTCATTTAGGCAAAATAAACTGTAAAATGTGAGTCCCTGCAGAAATGATTGTTGGGAATATGAGGCCATTCCAGATGAAAACAAGATTAGTAATCCCCACTGTAGTAATTTATATGTTATATGCATGGTATACGTGATGAAGTTAGATTTATGATAATTTTACTTCACGTGCATTTCATGGTTTCACATAAAACTATACCAAATGCTTAAAAGACGAGTTTTACTTAATGGGAGAGAAACATTCGTCACATTCAATGACATTTACAAACAGTTGTTATGCACAGATGTGAGAAGACATGTACAATGCTGCAAATTTAGTACTGTACATGAAAATGCAAATGCACCACATACAGTATTCAACTTTTGCTGTGATTATTTTTAAAAGTCACTTATAACATCAAAATCGAGTGCTTAATAAAATAAACATGTTTCATGAGTGGCCAGGGAACATGTAAAACAAAACTCTTGTAAATACACAGATAATGTGAAAACAAACTCAGAAATCCAAGGTTTTATTTGCAGCTTTGAAAAGCTGAAATGTGTTTCCCTTGTTCTGATCTAAAATGCAAGAAGATATGTTAAGTTTACATCACAATTTCAGGAAAAAAACTGCCATTTTCCACAAATATAATTTTGGACAAATACACTAATAACTGTCCAAACTTTCTCTTTAATTTCAATTTCAGCTGAAATCTTTGAATACCATCCTCCAACTAAACTACAAGAGTGACGCTGTGCTTGTGCTGTTCCTGAATCCGTCCTTATGTACCATATTTAATTCATTACTAAGCCATAGCGTTACTCAGTCCCCTCTCTCTTCTGACAGCTATATATAGCTTTCCCACTGATTAATCAACATAGGTTAAGTTAACATAAACCTTTCAGTTCTAAAAAGCACTTAAAAAAGGAAAATAATTCAGAGCAAAGATTTCTGTATTGTTTCCTTACACCAATTCTCAAACCTAGGTTTAAATGGATTCATCTTTGAAGCTGTGGTTCGGATGTAACAGGTATTACGCTGCTTTGTGGAAATGGCTAAGTTTCATACATAAATCAACCAGTCGGTGTTAGGAGGCAATTCAACCATGTGGACACCATAATTGATTTATCTACAAATAATTCCTGTTGTTGAAATATTTAACTGTGGACATTGTTTTCTTTTAAAGAATTTACAATGTTATATGATATAACAACCACAGTAATTCTACCTTCTACCATCCGTTTTCCAGATATGATCTCTGTGCATCAACAACATTGACTGAATTTTCCCAGTGAACGTGAACACAAATACGAGGTGAAACAGTCTGACTCAGCAACAATCCAGTACTGCACTGACAATCTTCAACCCAGTGTGATGGCCTTTATATAGTTTCCAAAATCATACCCTTAAACATTCTCATTTTTTTGTTCAACATTAAAGTAATATTGTGGTAATTCTTTCTAAATTTCACATTAAGTAATAAAAATAAATATCAAGTAGTGATGGTGTAATATTTCTTTTGGTGGAATATGTACAGATGCCTATAATTTCAACAGCATAAATGTATGAACATCAACATATTGCACCAGATTCCAAGAATTCAGCAAATGATAAAGTTTCCTCACCTGTCATAGCCTATTAGAAGGAAAAGACACATATGAGCATAAAATACATTAACTTTGATTTTAATTATAACATTGTGTGTTTTAATATTTTCTTCTTACTAGAGCTGGTATTAAACAATTGCCAACTGCAGTATTGCTATTCAATTTCTAACCTAGACTTTAAACATCTTACAAAATATCCTAATTGCAATAAAATGTAAGGGGCAGTGATTTCTTGAGATGTTTGTTTGGGAACTTGAATAAAAAATGAAGTACTAGGAGGCTCTGTGAGTTCTCAAAGTAAATCATTTTACATAGATTAAATTCAAAGTTGTTTAAGGAAAGTTGTTTGATCAAAGGAGCCGCCTGTGGAGATAGTCGACAGTTTAACATAATCTGGTCCTATCACACTGATGCAATGATCCAGAAAATACGTCAACATATTTACTTTAAGCATCTGAGAAGACTCAGCATGTCCAAGAGGATTCTGAACTTCTACAGATGTGCTATAGAAAGTATTCTGACAGGATGCATCTTAGCCAGGAATGGCAAACACTCTTTTCCTGACCGCCTGAACCTGCAGATAGCGATGAAGCAGCCATGTCCACCACAGGCTCATCACTACCTTCCTTCCAGTCCATCGTCAAAGTGTTTTACATCAGGAAGGCTGTACGTATAGTCAAGTGAATGGCCAGCTACCGGCCACCGTAGCTGGCCACTCACTATTCTCTCTTCAACCTTCAAGGAGAAGATGCAGAAGCTTGAAAGCCCCATTGTGCGGACTTAAAACAGCTGCTTCCCCACTGCTATCCAACTCAGGAGCCAATTACCTCTTTCCATATAACAATTACAGCACGGAAACAGGCCCTCTCGGCCCTTCCAGTCCGTGCCATTCCGAAGAAGGGACTCAACCTAAATCGTCACCCATTCCTTCTCTCCAGAGATGCTGCCTGTCCCGCTGAGTTACTCCAGCATTTTGTGTCTCTCACCTCTTTCACACTCCTGGCCCCATGCTCGCACGCTCTACTCTCCGTCATTCAGTTATTAAGTTATTGTACTTTAATATTTTTCCCACTACTTCAGATCACACTACAGTCTTGAACCATTCTGCTGTTGAGCACTCATCCATTGTACTTATCATTTCCTATGTCTACTGTTTGTTCTGTGAGCTTCATGTGAACAAGAAAGTTAATTGCTCCCTGGTGTATATGAACAAAAGCTAAAGATAGACGCAATAAGGTGGAGTAACTTAGCATGTCATGTCAGACAGCATCTCTGGGGAAAAGGAATAGGTGATGTTTTGGGTTGAGACCCTTCTTCAGCTAATCTGAATCTCAATCTGAATCTCAGTGCATTTAGGCCCCTGACGCTCAATGCCACTTACAGGGAGCTATGGGCATGAATCCCAAGACCCATCTGTATATTAATGTTGGTAAGGGTCTTGCCATTAACTGCATACTTTCCCCTTACATTCAACCCTCCAAAGTGCAACACCTTACACTAGCTCAAATTAAATATCATCAGTCATTTCACTAGGCATCATTCTAGAACTAATCTTTATCCTGCTATATGCTTTGACAACCTTCCTCAAAATCTGCAACTCCAGCAATCTTGCTGCCATCTCCAAACTTAATGTAGAAATGTGTGTGTGTGTGTGTGTGTGTGTGTGTGTGTGTGTGTGTGTGTGTGTGTGTGTGTGTGTGTGTGTGTGTGTGTGTGTGTGTGTGTGTGTGTTTATGTAACATTCTCATGCATTTTACCTGCACCCTTTACAGCTTAATTACATCTTTCCTATGGCTGGGTGAAGAGAATGGCATACAGCACACAACACTTTCACCAACAAATTGTACCGTTATAACATGACATTCCAATTCCTGTGCTCAGTGCACCGACTGAAGGCAAGTATGCCAAATGCATACTTCAACATCATATAACCATATAACCATATAACAATTACAGCACGGAAACAGGCCCTCTCGGCCCTTCCAGTCCATGCCGACCATTTGTTTTCCCCTAGTCCCGTCTACCTGCACTCAGACCATACCCCTCCATTCCCTTCATCCTGCCGACCTGTGTCATCAACTTAAGGAAACTATGCACCCCGAGTTCTCTTGGTTCTACAACACTTTCCATCGTCCTATCATTTCCTGTGAATCTCCTGCACTGGATTAACTTTCCAAAACGCAACACCTCACCCTTGTCAGAGTTAAATTCCGTTTGTCATTTTTTGGCCCATTCCACCATTCATCTAGATGCTATTGTAATCTCAGATAACTATCTTCACTGTCCATTACGCCAAATTTACTAAGCATTGTCATCCTAATTGTCAGTGTAGATGACAAGCAAGTGTGGACCCAGCATATTCCTGTGGCACACTCCTAGTCACAAGCATTCAATCAGTATATCAACCTGCCACTATTACTCCGATTCCTTCCACTGATCAAATTTTGTATCCAACTGTCTACCTCACCCTGATCCCATGAGATGTAACCTTCCAAACTAGTGTGAACCTAATATGGCCTTAGACAAGGTCCCATATAGTCTGTAAGATCTAACCTTCCAGACTTGTGGTTCCTTGTCAAAGGCCTGGTTAAAGTCTCTGCTGAAATTGCCCACCAATGTGCCTCGTCATTTCTCTAAGTGACCTTTTCAAAAACTCAGTTAAATTTTATCATTCTTGGACAATGTACGTATCTTAGATAAAATAATATCTTCAATTGACCAAGTAGCCGTTTAGTAAATAATTGGAATATCAATACACCAAATTTATAGGTTGCAGCCTCATCAAACCATCTTTACTGTAACAACTGATATTGTTTCTTTTCCCTAAGTTGTTCTCATTGGCCTATTCAGTGACCTGAGCAGGTGGAAGTTAACTTTATCAAGAAGAATTGCGTGTCTTTGTCCTAGATATTATATTTAAGCAGCAATCTCTGTAAATGGACAGGGAAATTCCAAGATAAAATGTGTAAGGCTAAGAATATGCCCATTGGAATCGCAGGGTGGCAACAATATTATCCTAAAATGAGGATACAAAGTCTGGAACACTAGTGAGATCCAGCCATGTTGTCATAATCAGGGCTATGGTAAAATCCAGTACTGAAGTGGTGTCACCAAGTCAACACGACTGCAGTTAACCGGAGGTCACTGGACCTAGGAGATGACTGACAACCGACTGCGATCTTGCCCATTAACACAGCATGAAGGAGGTTGTTAATTTGGTCAGCCAGACGCAGGGAATCTACAATCAATCTAGATCAACCATTCAAAGGTTTTAAGTGTGATTAATTGAAGGCACAGTTATTGAAATATATGTGAAAATATGTGAGTATGATGGTTAATATTTTTGGATATTTTTCTGGGTTTTTCTGGGGTTTTATTCTGCTGCTTTTGCGATCTGCATTAAATTCTTCCAATGTTTTGTCATCTGATAAACAACGACTGAATTGTTGGTTTAAACTCCCCTAGACTGAATTGTTATATTTGTAATCCTCAGGTTCAAGCTAATTAACACAAATAAAGGTCTTTCATGGGCAGTAAGATTTAGGTTGAGATAGTTTTTTTAATTAGGGCTGAATTCCTGATATTTTTGACACCAGGGGAAGGTGAGGCAGTGTGTGGATCCCTTTCATCTCTCCATTAGGATACTGGTAAGACAGGAATAAAAGGCATTATTGGCTATGAAGTCGTGTTCCCCCAATTAAAGAGTTTGAAGATGTAGGAAGCTAGTAATTTACATGACCTCTCTGAATGTCTTAATTTATAAATATCAGATTCAAAGTCCTAAATATGCCAAGTGAATCAGCTTCATTTTGAGGAGAGTGTTAACCTTAAGATTACATGAGAGAAACAGTTTCTATTGTGCCTTAACCAAGCCAGAACAAAGAGAATGCATTACCTGTTCAAAACCAGGTCCATGAAAATGGACAGCACTATGAACAGAATACCTGAAATTAACTGAAGAGCTAATTTGTCAGCCCCATTATCAGCAATGGTTATCTCCAGTTATTGAGCTGCAGCCGATTGTTTAATTAATTCGCTCTTAATCAATAGCAAAGCTTTTTATTTAGAAGTAATTGTACCTCGGTTACTCTTCTGGATATTCAAATGACTAAAAATTATTATAATATTATTATTTCTTCAACAGGGCAGCCCAGTGGCACAGCGGCAGAGTTGCTGCCTCACGGCATCAGAGACCCGGATTTGATCCTGACCTCGAGTGCTGTCTGTGTAGAGTTTATACCGTTGTCCCTGTGATCATATGGCTTTTCTCCGGGTCCTCTGGTTTCCTCCCACATTTCAAAGATGTGAATGTTTGTAGATTAATTGCCTTCTGCAAATTGTCTCTCGTGTGTAGGATAGAACTAGTGTACGGGTGATCTTTGGTCAGTGTGGGCGCAGTGGGCTGAAGGGCCTGCTTCCACGCTATTTCTCTAAACTAAACTAAACATTTATCATTTCCTAGACTGATGGTGTCAAACATCATGCATGCAAAATTGCTGCCCGTACATAAGATTTAATTGAGTAACATGATGCCAGGCTACCTCTCCAGACAATGTACTTGCCCAAGATGAGGCAGAATGGCTTTCCTAAATATTACTTCTGTTCTTCTACAGACAAAACTATTACAATATAAATATTTTAGAAGTGTGCACATCACAATTTTAAGTATTCTCTTCAAAGGCGGATCTACAGAAAACATACGCTGAAGCTAGCACAGCGCGGCTAAAAGTAATAATTAAAAAATATAACTGACGTCTTTAGTTGTTCAATAACTAAATCGATACTACTAAAGGTGATCAGTATATAGTTTTGGCCTATATTAAACATTATTTAAAATATATATCTATATGTATATTTAAATAGACATAAATTGAAAATTGAAGATGCTCCTATCTTCTCTCAATTCTTCTGAGAGTTCACTAGAACACATTTAATGTCCTCTCAATAAAAATATATAATTGCTTCAAAGAAGACCTCTTCAAGCCAACAAATGAATTTCTCATATCTCACTGAATATAAAGAGTCAGAAATCCTCTAACATAAACTATTTGACAAGATATCTATCTAACCTTTACTTTTCCGTGAACAGATAGCTGTGAAAAATTAAAAAAAAAACATTGGATAATGAGATGACAGATGAACTGACTTTGGAGCTCCTTACCTTTGTGCTCGTTCCTCGCCCTTGCCTTTGTTATACGCACATGAACCCACGGCCGTAAAATGGGAATATGCAGCAAAAACACGGTACCCCTCCAAGAGGACTAAGTAACAACTGTAACCTTATGCATTTTATGGTCGCAGCAGCAGGGTGCATATATAAGTTCACTGCAGAGATACATGAATGACATCTTCGTGCATCATTCGTGTACCTCTTTGGTTTGAAAAAAGCTTTAAAAAAATTTAGCTTTGCCTTTTTGGAATCAGAGGGTTTTCTTCGCAATTCTCTCCCTTTAATTTGTAAAAGGAAAACAATCCAGTTTAAACATGTATATAGATGCACCGTGCCATCAGATAGGGACCGAAAATGCACAAAGCTAAAATGCTCGAGTGACCAACCTTGGCGAAATATCGCATCCTTGCTGCATAAAGGCACCCAGAGAAAACCAGAGACTATTAAATATCCCAAATTCATTAGTTTGGTCGTTACTTTGTGTTTCCCGTCCATCTTCATATTCTTCGGTGTGCCACTCATATGGACTAAATCTGCTGACCAAGAATAAAACTACGCTGACCCCGATGTAAGCGAAGACAATGCACATCCAGATTTCATAAGCTAATGGATCTAGAAAGGAGAAGACTCCTGGCTTCGACTTCTGTGGCTTCTTTATCATGATGGATATCCCGAGGCTCATGAAGGGCTTTGAAAAGTCGATCACCTCCTCTCTTACCAAAGTGATTGTCAGTGG
Organism: Okamejei kenojei; assembly: GCA_035221665.1. NCBI lineage: Eukaryota > Metazoa > Chordata > Chondrichthyes > Rajiformes > Rajidae > Okamejei > Okamejei kenojei. Next base: position 16,672,964 of record CM069131.1, on the reverse strand, counting down.
AGCTACTGCAATATCTGCTTTCTGCAACAACAAAGCACAGGAAATTTTAATTGTTTAACTCATCCCCTTGGCAAGAACTATTGTTGTGAACTGAAACTGATGTTCAATCATCAGTAGCTTTCGGTCTTGTCGGTTTTTTTGTTACACAATTGTTTCAATGTAATTATGATGAAAGTTCTCTGCCTAACCTGTTAACCTATTTTTCTTTACCAAAATTGCTACAATTTACCTGTAGCCTCTTTTTTTATTGCATTACTGCACTTCATTGTTGATACTTAGCTGAAGGTTGCTAATCCAAAGTTGCTGTAGAAGACATTAATTTTAATGCAAATAAAGTGCAATTAAGTCAGGACTGCTTCATTTTATTTTCGTTCAAGAGATAATAAACTCAGTTCTCCAATACATAATCTATATACCCTTCATAATTTAAATATACAAGTGATGTTCCCAATGATGTGGAAGCATTTGCATATGGAGAATATCAAGCTTGAGTATCATGCACAAAATTGTTTTGATCCAACATCACAGAAGGAAATGTCGACACAAGTAACTGCAGAAGATGCAATCTTGACCAAAAAGACAAAGTGCTGGGGGAACTCAGCAGGTCAGGCAGCATCTGTGGAGGGAATGGATAGACAATGTTTCTTCTCGTTCCACATTTGGGACCATTCTTTAGACTGAGGAATGCTACCTGACCCGCTGAGTTCCTCAAGCACTTTGTCTTTTGATCACAGAAAGAAATGTTGATCCACAAATACTGATTTATTGCAAATTGACAGCATTTTCACGCATTTATATGTTTGGTTTTGTGCCATCAAACCTGAAATGTGAAAATAATTTACATTCAAGAAATGAATATTGTTACTTTAGAAAATGTAATTATCATTCATCACCACATGACTTCCTTGACTCTTTCATTTCTGGAAATAACAGAACAAAGTATCTTACTTTATACTGTATATGGCTGAGACATAATTTAAAGTTACATTTGTATTGGTTTTTGATAATAGATATTTGACCATGCAGATAATTATTATTAAAACCCATATTCTTCATTGACAATCATCTATTAAACATGCAACAATTGTTCAATGATGTATAATGACCACACTTTGTGTTTTGTGTTCTTACCCCATACACCAGTTCTCCCACCATTCCATTCCAAACTTTTGTTTCCGCGTCCCTGGCACCATATTTCCCATCGGGAACGATGGAAAGTTTGTACTTAAAGCCACAATGTTTGGCTATTTCTGCCGCTAGGTCGACGCAGTAACCTTCATACTGGTCATTTCCTTCAAACTGTTCATAATTTTTCTTCAGCATCACATAGGGCGACTCCTATGAAAGAAAGATGTGCAACTTTTTTTTTGGAAAGGTCATTGCAAGATCATGTGGTGTTTGAGTGAGATGAACAACTGGACCAAATTCTACGCCCCAGCTGTTTTTAAAATACCAGGCTCAATTTGTTCTCCTGATCCTACAACAGACTGTATTAATCCATGTGATGCTCAATTCTAATGCCCTGGATAAGGGCACAACTTTTTATGTAGGAGGCTGTGGATATGAACTCACCCGTTACCATTTCATGAATCTTCAGCGCATTTTGCCATCAAACACTCTCACGAAAATAAGCACTGTATTAACTAAAAAAATAGAGTAATTGACTCATGCAGCGTGGACGTAGGCTCTTCGACTCAACTTGCATGCACGTGTCTAACTGTTTCTTAAACATTGCAAAAGTCCCAGCCTCAACAACCTCCTCTGGCAGCTTGTTCCCTACACCCACCACCCTCTGTGTGAAAAAGTTCCCCTCCGATTCCTATTAAATCTTTTCCCCTTCACCTTAAACCCATGTCCTCTGGTCCTTGATTCCCCTACTCTGGGCAAGAGACTGTGCATCTACTCAATCTATTCCTCTCATGATTTTATACACCTCTGTAAGATCACCCCTCATCCTACTGGGCTCCAAATAATAGCATCCCAGCCTACTCAACCTCTCCCTATAGCTCAAACCCTTGAGTCCTGGCAACATCCTCATTAATCTTATCAGTACCCTTTCCAGCTTGAGAACATCTTTCCTATAACATGGCATCCAGAATACAATACTCTAAATGTGGCCTGCCAAAAAATCTTATATAACTGCAACATGACCTCCCAACTTCTATACCTTTATACTCTGTTGCCTTTGCTGGAAGGTTCGATGTACAGTTTCCTATACAAATTAGTTGCAGTATTGTACATGTTAATTCTCAGTGTTGTAGTTACAAGGATCTCCTGTTTCCTTGGTTTAGCATCTGGGATCGCTCGCTATTTAAACGATATTCTAGTTTTCTGTTCTTCCATTTCAAGCCTATGGCCTCCCACAACTATCCAGACAGCGCAGTGGTGCAGCTTGTAAAGGTGCTGCCTCACAGCGCCAGAGACCGGGTTTGATCCTGACCTTGGGTCCTGACTCTGTGTGGAGTAATGCACGGTCTCCTTGTGACCGCATTGGTTTCCTCTTGGTCATCGGGAATGATGTATCCTCCCACATCTCGAATACATGTGAGTTTGTAGGTTAATTGGCTGCAGTAAATTGCCCCGTTTGTGCTGGGATTGGATGGGAAAGTGGAACAACGTAGAATTGAGGGCCTGTCCCACTTTCACTTCCTAATTTACGACCTCTGCCGAGTTTGCCCTCGACTCATACTCGCAGCATGGTCGTCACAAGGTCGTAGGAGGTCGTAGGAAGTTATAGGTAGGTCGTAGCAGGCCATGATGCTGGTCGTAGGTACTCGTGGCATCAGGTAGGTCGGGGCGTTTTTCTAGCATTATGAAAAATGTCCACGAGTAAATAAAGGTCGTGAATTAGGTTGTGAAAGTGGGACAGGCCCTTTAGTAAGAGTTGGTGGCCGAAGGTCAACATGGATGGTGGGACCAAGAGCCTGCCTGCATACTATGCACTTAAAACTAAAATTAAAACAAAAAAATAAAGACTACTGTTGGTTTCCAACAAGGATTCTATTGCATTATTTCCATGTTTCTTGCTATATCTTACTTGTTCTAATGACGACATCTATTTCATTGTTCCACTCTATTAATCGGCTGTCAGCAGAGAAGTTTATTCAGCAGAGAAGGTTATTGGCTGCAACCTTCCCTCCATTGATGAACTGTACACTGCAAGGGCCAGGAAGCGAGTGGGCAAGATCATCTCTGACCCCTCTCACCCTGGCCACAGCCTCTTTGAATCACTTCCCTGTGGAAGGCGACTCCAAACTGTCAAAGCTGCCACAGCCAGACTTAAAAACAGTTTTTATCCACGAGTAGTTGCTCTACTCAAAAGCCAAAATCTGTAGCCTCCCTTTGATCTGGTATTTTGTTGGTTCACATGCTTGATCAATGGTGTTTTATCATAAATGTTTTATTATTATTATTAATGTTTAGTGTTTTCTGAGTCATTCGTAACTGTCACTGTATGTCATGTTGTTACTTGTGGGCAGAGCACCAAGGCAAATTCCTTGTATGTGAATACTTGGCCAATAAACAAACTTACTTACTTACTTACTTAAGTAAGTAAATTGGCTCCATTTCCCCTACTTCTGATGTTATCCTTTCTCCTCTAAATTAAAACAGGAATAGGGTTCCCTTTGCTTCACCTCTACCAACCTCTTCATTCAGTGAACCATGTTATTATCTTTCATTAAAGGATTACAGGTCCTACCTAGGTTACAAATACCCGATCAATGTACAGGCCGCATAAACTAATGAGCGTTTTGGAGACCGATGGAATGCATCGCTGGCTGCTGCGTTGCATCTATTATAAACCTACTGACTCACACAGCTATCTGGTCTACACTTCTTCCCAACCTACTTCCTGCAAAGACTCTGTCCCCTACTTCCAATTCCTCCGTCTACGCCGCATCTGTGCCCAAGATGAGGTGTTCCATACTAGGACATCTTAGATGTCCCCATTCGTTAGGGAACGGGGGTTCCCATCTCTCATTATAGATAAGGCCCTCACATTGGTCTCCTTGGTATCCCGTAGCTCCGCACTTGCTCCCCCTCCCCCCAGTCGCAACAGGGACAGAGTCTCCCTAGTCCTCACCATTCACCCCATCAGCCATCACATACAGCACATAATCCTTCGACATTTTCACCACCTCCAACGGGATCTCACTACTAGCCACATCTTACATTCTCCACTCCTTTCCGCCTTACGCGGAGAGCGATACCTCCGCAACTCCCAGGTTAACCACCCCTTCCCCAGGTACTTTCCCCTGCAACCACAGGAGATGCAACACCTGTCCCTATATCTCCTCCCTTGACTCTGTCCGGGGACCCTAACAGTCATTTCAGGTGAGGCGAAGGTCGCACCTCCTCCAACCTCATCTACTGTATCCACTGTTGCAGGTGTGGACTCCTATATAACACCTCCGCACAGTCCTCATAATTTGATCTCCTGGTTGCTAAACACTTTAATTCACCCTCCCATTACCACACTGACCTTTCCATTCTGGGCCTCCTCCAATGTCAGAGTGAGGCCCAACGCAAATTGGAGCAACAGCACCTCATATTTCGCTTCGGCAGCGGTATGAATAATGACTTATCTAACTTCAAGTAACCCTTGCTTTCCTTCTCCCTCCATCCTTCCCCCTTCCTAGTTCACCGATCAGTCTGACTGTCCCCCTTATTAAAAGATATCTCCGTTTGCTTCGTTGTCATTCTAGCTAATAATTATTTATTCTACATTTTACTTTATCTCGACCCCCCCTTTAATGTCTCGTTTTCACACCTTACACTTCCTTATCTCTATGTCTCCCACTCCCATAACTATCAATCTGAAGAAGGGTCCCGACACAAAATGTCACCCATTCCTTCTATCCAAAGATGCTGCCTGTCCCGCTGAGTTGCTCCAGCATTGTGTGTCTATTTTGAGTGGATTAGTGCAAAAAGAGACTCTTTGACTCATTGAGTCCGTGCCGACTAGCAATCCTCATACACTAACACTATTTTACACACTAGGGACAATTTACAATTTTACCAAAGCCAATTAACTTACAATCCTGTACCTCTTTGGAGGGTGGGAGAAATCCAGAGCACCCGGAGGAAACCCACATGGTTACGGGAAGAACGTAAAAACTCCATAGAGATAGCACCCGTAGTCACGGTTGAACTTGGAGCTGGAAGGCAGCAACTCTACCATTATGCCACCATGCCACCCAAGTACATTACTCTTGGAATGGAGACGCGTGCTTATTTTATGACTGGTTGCAGTAATATTGTTGCAGCAATAGCGACTGTCTGAAATGTAATTGTTTAAAGTTAAATGGTGTAGCTAATTGAATTAGTTCCACCAGTCGTCATGATAGGATTTGAACTGATGGGTCCAGATAATCAGATTGCTAACCCAACAGTTGAACCATTATGACCGGGAGTTCCCTGTGGCTTTTGATATAAGTAGGTTACCAACTTATGACATACATATAAAAATTATGTTGCAAATGTAGTTCCCTTTATAGGAACCACATTCTAAAACCTAAAGGGAAAAAAATGGGATCTCCAACAGTATGAGGCACTTATGCCCTTTAATTTGGTCACACTCCGTCGTGGGTGCTGTGTTACAGCTCTTGCAGTGCTGGAGACCCTGGTTCGATCCCCACTATGGAATCTGTCTGTACGGAGTTTGTATGTTCTCCCCATGACTGCAAGGGTTTCCTCCGAGATCTTCGGTTTCCCCCCACACTCCAAGGACGTACAGGTTTGCAGGCTAATTGGCTTGGTATAAATGTAAATTGTCCCCAGTGTGTGTAGGATAGTGTTAATGTGCGGGTATCCGTAGTAGGGGCGGACTCAGTGGGCTGAAGGGCCTGTTTCATAGAATCATAGAATCATAGAAAATAGGTGCCGGAGTAGGCCATTCGGCCCTTCGAGCCTGCACCGCCATTCAATATGATCATGGCTGATCATCCAACTCAGTATCCTGTACCTGCCTTCTCTCCATACCCCCGATCCCTTTAGCCACAAGGGCCACATCTAACTCCCTCTTAAATATAGCCAATGAACTGGCCTCAACTACCTTCTGTGGCAGAGAATTCCACAGACTCACCACTCTCTGTGCGAAAAAAGATCATCTCATCTCGGTCCTAAAAGACTTCCCCCTTATCCTTAAACTGTGACCCCTTATTCTGGAGTTCCCCAACATCGGGAACAATCTTCCTGCATCTAGCCTGTCCAACCCCTTAAGAATTTTGTAAGCCTCTATAAGATCCCCCCTCAATCTCCTAAATTCCAGCGAGTACAAGCCGAGTCTATCCAGTCTTTCTTTATATGGAAGTCCTGCCATCCCAGGACTGTTTCCGCGCTGTATCTCTAAACTAAACTAAACACTGAATAATTCAACTGTTACTTACAGGAAAAAAAGGAGTGGCCAAGTATGGACCACAACCCCAGATGGAAATAGTGCAAGCCAAGCCACTGGTGCAAGCCAAGCACCTGGGATTTGCTTTTTAAGAATATGAAAGTTAATAAGCCCCCAAAACAAGGACATTAACATCACTCACTTAGAAAGCAAAAACATGTCCCTGAAGTTCAAAAGCATAATATAAACCATGATCAACACAATTATGGCAAAAAGGAATTTCTAATGTGATAAATGCTGTAAACAAATTTTAATCATTTTGATTTACATAACTTCAAAATAAATAGACAGATTTATTGATGTTTCGATAATATTCTAATTTTACTGACGATTTATATGTAAAGATTTGTCTTTTAATTACCACGGGTGATTCTTTGTAATGTGCTCAAGAACATACCATAATACTTGTCACTACAACCGTCTTATTCTCCATTCCTGCAGTTTCATTTCCACCAAGGAAATCTGTTGCTGTGACGACCATCTTGTCGACCTCATTCCAGTATCCAATCTGCCATTTTCACAATAAAATGATTTGAAGTGTTTAATATTATGCTTGCAAATGCACATCATTGTATCACAGAATGGTTGACATCAGCTGAAACCAATGCAGATTTGTTGGGTCAAATGGCCTCCTTCTATGTCGTAAAGTATATAAAATATTTTATAACATCTGTGAGTCCAACAGTAACATGGCAAAATAACCATCGAGAAACTACATACCAATTATACCTTTGGGAATATAATTCTAATTAGTACCTGGTATTAAAGGATCCATACCGGAAGGATTTGTGTCTTTTCCAAGGGGTAAACAGACAAATTAAAAATATTGAATATATTGTGATTTAACAAATAAATATGAAGCAAATTGCAAAGTAATTATAACTTTATGTTGTACCTTCCGAGGACCACTATTTTTGAGTTCCATAATGTTGACTGTATAATTGACTCTTCTTCCAAATTGATCAAATTGAATATTTCCTGTCAAACCATCAATGCGAACCTAATTTAAGGAAAGAGATTGGTTGAGAAATATCCTTTAAGCTTCTGCACTGCATTATTTCAGAAGCTATGTACTGTATATCATGATTGAATGCAGTGTTAGTATTAGCATCAGCAAGCATCAGTTATCAGGACAGAGCTAGAACGTTAGCCAAGATGAGTGGCTTCTGGCAACCCATTAATACTTCAACATCCTTTTTTGAAGAGGAGGAAGATTGTTTTTATAGGATATTAGTGCTAACATAAACAGAATAGTCAGCATTCAGACCCCTTGGCTATTTTCGGTTAATTGAGCTTCAATTACTTAAAACACATCATGAAGAATATATCTGCCAAGAAAAAAAAACTATGCAATCAAGTAAGCATAGTTTTTGTTCAACACATTTTGACTGCCTTTAGCCTTGTAATACAGGTTCACCACCGATTTTCTGGATTATCCGTTTTGCCAGACCACACAGTCAAGTAATAATGATACAACAATATACCTCTAACCCGTACTAACCCCTATAAATATATACTACTTCCATGTCTCTAAAGCACGATGGACTGATAGAAAATTAAATAAAACAAATATTGGCCGGCACCCTCCGACCCGAGATTTACTGAATCTGCCGAAAATGCGTTCGGGGCGAGCACACCTGCCGCCGCCATCTTCCGACGCGAGCCTCCAAGAGGAGCCGAATGGTACTGGCATGCTCTGCTGAGGGGCAGAGATACGGACAAGCAAAGTTGGCCTCGGAAGTCAGCTATGGGAACAGATCAACCGGCCCCAGCCGGGCCTGAGTTCCAAGAGACAAATTTGACCCTCCGATTGGCATAGAAGTCCCAATGAGGTTGAGATTGGCCGCCTCACATGGTCCAGGCACCACATTTTCAGAGGGACTTCCGGTGTGGGGGGGGGGAGATTTCAAGTGCGTTCTCGTAATTTTGTCTGGATTAAAGGATTAAAGGAGGTGCTGGACCACCGGTTGCTGGAAAATCGGTGGTGGACCAGTAATGTGGACATGATACAAAAGTAATACAAATATTCAGAGGTATATGGGCCAGAGGCAGGCAGGTAGGACTAGCATAGATGGGGCACCTTGGTTGGCATAGCAAAGGGCTTGCTTCTTCGCTGTATGACTCCAGGACCGAGATGAGGAAAACATCTTTCACACAGAGAGTGGTGAGTCTCTGGATTTCTCTGCCACAGAAGGTAGTTGAGGCCAGTTCATTGGCTATATTTAAGAGGGAGTTAGATGTGGCCCTTGTGGCTAAAGGGATCAGGGGGTATGGAGAGAAGGCAGGTACAGGATACTGAGTTGGATGATCAGCCATGATCATATTGAATGGCGGTGCAGGCTCGAAGGGCCGAATGGCCTACTCCTGCACCTATTTTCTATGTTTCTATGTTTCTATAACTAGTAGTACCACCAGACTCAACTACTACTTCTTCCCCTCTGTAATCAGGCTTCTATGGTCCTACCTTAAGCTAGGGTGCAGTCCAATTCACCTCTACCATCATTGTGAACAGTGTACTGGAATTTTTGCTCTATACTGCTGAGAACTATATTCTGCACTCTGTTTTTTAAAAATCTTCCCTCTACCCAAACTGTTGGCCTCCACAGCCGTCTGTAGCAATGAATTCCAAAGATTCGCCACCTTCTGACTAAAGAAATTCTTCCTCATCTCCATTTTGAATGTACGTCCTTTTATTCTGAGGCTGTGCCCTCTGGTCCTAGATTGTACCATTAATGGAGACATCCTTTCCACGTCCATTCCAGGCCTTTCATTATACAGTAAGTTTCGATGAGATCCCCCCTCATCTTCCTAGACTCCAGCATATGCAGGCCCAGAGACTTCAAACACTCATCATACATTAACCCACTCAATCCCATGCATCATTCTCGTACACTCCTCTGGACACTTTCCATCACCAGCACATCCTTCCTCACATATGCAGCCCAAAACTGCTCACAGTATTCCAAATGTAGCCTCACCAGCACCTGCAATGTAGCCTCAGCATAACAACCTTGCTTTTTTTACTCTACTCCCCTCAAAATGAATGCTAAAATTGCACTTGCCTTCTTACTACTGATTCAACCTGCAAATTAACCTTTTGGGAATCCTGCACCAGCACTCCCAAGTCCTTTTGCACCACTGAATTCTGAATCCTCTCCTCATTTAGAAAGTTTATTCCTTTATTCCTTCAACCAGTGCATGACCGTACACTTTTCTACACTGTATTCTACTTACCACTTCTGTGCCCACTCTCCCAACCTGTCTAGGACACTCTGCTTCCTCAACACTACCTGCCCCTCCACCTATATTCATGTGAACCTATGTCGGTGATAGTCTTGTGGAAGTATCATTATGGCATGGACTGTGGCGATTTAAGCTAGTGGTTCACCACCAATTTCCCAAGAGCAAATAGTGATAAGCAATAATTGCTGGCCTAGCCTAGCCTGAATGCAGTTTGCACATTCTCCCTGTGACTGTGGGGGTTTCCTCCCGGTGCTCTGGTTTCCTCCCATATCCAATGTTAACACTAACATCCTAAAAAAAAAAAAAAATGTTTGGCCTCTGTAAATTGTAGGGAGTGGATGAGAAAGTGGGATAACATAGAACTAGTGGTTGGCATGGACCGTGGCAGGCCGAAGGGCCCATTTCCATGCTGCTTCACTAACCTGGGGCGTCACAGCGGCACAGCATTAGAGTTGCTGCCTTACAGCGCCAGAGACCCGGGTTTGATCCTGACTACAGGTGCTATCTGCACGGATTTTGTACATTCTCCCTGTGACCTTGTGGGTTTTCTTCAGGTCCTCTGGTTTCCTCCCACACTCCAAAGACGTACAGGTTTGTAGGTTAATAGGTTAAAGATTGTAAAATTATCCCTGGTGTGTAGGATAGGGTTAGTGTTAGGGGTGTTTGCTGGTCGGTGTGGACTCTGTGCGCTGAAGAGCCTGTTTCCGTCCTGTATCTCTGAAGTCTAACTAATCAAATCTCATTTCTTGGAAGGATGTGCTGGCTCTGGAGAGGGTCCAGAGGAGGTTTACAAGAATGATCACAGGAATGAGTAGGTTAACCTATGATGGGGGGTACACAAAAATCTGGAGAAACTCAGCGGGTGCAGCAGCATCTAAGGAGCGAAGGAGATAGGCGACGTTTCGGGTCGAGACCCTTCTTCAGAGTCTGAAGAAGGGTCTCGACCCGAAACGTCGCCTATCTCCTTCGCTCCTTAGATGCTGCTGCACCCGCTGAGTTTCTCCAGCTTTTTGTGTACCCTCGATTCTCCAGCATCTGCAGTTCCTTCTTTAACGGTTAACCTATGATGATCGTTTGTCAGCACAGGGCCTGTACTCGCTGGGGTTTAGAAGAATGAGGGGTGCCCTCATTGAAACATACAGAATATTGAAAGGCTGGGATAAAGTGGATGTGGAGAGGATGTTTCCACTAGTGGGAGAGTCTAGGACTCAAGGTCATAGCCTCAGAATTAAAGGACGTTCTTTCAGGAATTAAGATGAGGAGAAATTTCTTTAGTCATTTGAGGGTGGTGAACCTGTGGAATTCTTTGCCACAGTTGGCTGCGGAGGCCAAGTCAATTGATATTTTTAAGGCAGAGATGGACAGATTCTTCATTAGTACAGGTTATGGGGAGAAGGCAGGAGAATGGGGTGAGGAGAGGTAGATCAACCATGATTGAATGGTGGAGTAGACTCGATGGGCCGAATGGCCTAATTCTACCCCTATCACTTATGACCTTAGGACCGTCTTGTCTAATATTTTAGTGACTATTTTCACTCTTATAAAGGGGTACTTACCAGCTTTAATGCTCTTTCTATTTCAATACCCTGGCCCCAGGGAACAGCAGGGTTGGCAAGACAATCTCCAGTGCTGCCTCGCCTGGAAATATCAATCCGCTGTTTGCGGAGATAGCGAAATGCTTCAGTCATCACTTGGACAGCATCATAGGTCAGCGCAGAAGTATACTGGAAAAGGAACAAATGAAATAAGTGGCAAAGAAATAAAGAACTAGTGATTATATAGCACTTGCAATGACTGTGTGATGCCTCAATTATAACCTTCTGTGAAATACCAATGGAAATGCTGACACTGTTGTTTCACTGACCACTATGTCACCTGCGAATGTGGTATTGAACCACAAACAATAGATCAACGGCTGAAATGCCCTCAACTAGAAATCCAATGCACAGCTGCCGATCTCGCTGCCTACAATGAAGATGCTGAGAAGTGTGTTCAGCTCTGGCTGAACAATGTCTAATTTTGTGACTTGGACTCGATAAGAAGACTGACCACCATGACTGCCAATTTTGCACAATGTACAACAAATAGCATTAAACCGAGATAACTAGATGGATTGATTGGTCAGTTAAATTTTGCTTCAGGACATACGGACAAAAGTGTCTTAAAATCATAATCGACACAAATTCCTTTGTATCCTTTCTATGTGCGGACGTTCCAAACCAAAACACAGACACTGTCGATTGTTCACTATAAATGCCCAGTCTACATATGCATTGGGCTCATTGCTAAACTGAAGTGGCCCTTCTGGGTATCCAAGGAAATCTCCTCAGAGCAACATTACCGAGTTAATCTTCCATGCAATGATCCTTTTGTAGAACTGGGAAAAAGAAAAAGAAACAGGCTATTTTCTCTTTCACAGATGCCGTTTGATCTGTTGAGTGTTTTCTATTTTTAGTTCAGGAGTTCTTAGTTTGTGGTTTGGCTCTTGTTAAAAAATGAATAATTGTGGTTAGCAATATTATACCTGCATCGGTCTTTGTTTAATTCTGCTCCCCTGTCCTAGAATTCTTGTTTATAAAATGCTGTTGCTTTTATCTGCTGTGGGAATTCACCTCCACCATCTTGTTGGCAGTTGACATGTTGCCTCAAGCCAAGGTCAACATTGCACTGGATGGATCGAAGCAGCGAACTCTGATACCCTATTCATCATCACAGGTGACTTCAAACCCCAGGAAGGTACTCCCCGAAAACCTTCAACATGTCTCCTACCACAGGCAGGGTGTTAACACTCTTGATTACTGCTGCACCACTGAAAAGTGGCAGAAAAAATAGAGTAATGCAGCATTGGTCTGAGGAGGATGAACGGTTTATTTCAGGAATAGATTGGAACATGTTCCAGAACCACTCATCCAGCCTGGATGAGTATACCTCAGCCATCATCAGCTTCAGCAAGAAATGCATCGACCACTGCATTCTAAAAAAGATGATTAGGGTCTATCCTGATCAGAATACTTGGATGAACAGGGAGACCCACTCTCCATTCAAGTCCATATCCAAGGCTTTCAAGATTTGTCGGCTGGCGGGAGCGGTAGCCCACCGAAGGCTCGTCGGTGTCCATCTGATGGCTCGTTGGACGGTGTAAACCCAGAGGGAGCTGGAGACATCGGACGCTAGGAGCAAGGACTGGTAGGAGGATGAACCAGGGTAATGCCTCCAGCACCTTCAAGGTCAGCTGCAGGGGGTGCCCTCGGGAGGCCAGACTAGGGGAGGAGGGGGACGGTTCATGGGAACTGCCCCAGCACATTGAGCACACGGGCCAACCAGACTTTGGCCTTAGAATAATGTCAGCAAAAATGGCGGCACATGCATTTGTAATATATGCAAACAGAATTTCATTGTGCAGTTGCATATATGACAAGTAAAGCATTATTGAACTATTGAACTATAACCATCATGAGCTACAGTACGTCAGAGGTGATCTCTGATAATGACACATCTCAATCCGATGGGCATAATGCCTGATACAACTGTTTTGAATAGACAATCAAAGCTCGATCTTGGCATAGTCCTCCTACCCCTTCTTGCTCTATCCCACACATCTTAGTGGCAGAATTCAGATCTGCTTTCATGAGGGTAAACTCTTGGAAAGAGGCCAGCCCAAAGAGAGGCCATGAATGTATTCTGAAATTGTGCGCAAATCAACTGGCCACAGTCTTTGCTAACATCTTCAACAATCATCTGTCCCCATCTGGCTCAATGAAACTTTCGTCATTCCAGTCCTCAAGAAAAATTCAGTAACCAGTCTCAATGACTACTGCCTAATTGTTCTAACATCAACCATAATGAAGTGCTTTGAATGATTGTTATTCGCCAACATTTTGCAACCGTACTCTAGACAACATCGACCTCTTGCGATTCACATATCGTAAAAATAGGTGTACGGAGGATACCGTCTCTCTGATACAGCCCTGTATCACCTTTCCGATAAGATCACCTACGTCAGGTAGCTATTCAACTGCAGCTCAGTCTTCAACACCATAATTCTGAATAAGCTCCTCCTTAAACCTCTGCACCTTGGCATTGGGGTTTCCATTTGCAACTGGGTTTTGGACGTCTTAACCAGAAGACCTCTGTCAGATAGAATTGGCCATAACATTTCTTCCATCCTGACCTTCAACACTGGTTCCCCTCATGGTTAGTTCAGGTTAGTTTATTGTCACATGTACCGAGGTACAGTGAAAAGCTTTCGTTGTGTGCTCTCCTCCCTGTACTCCATGACTGGGTGGCCAAAGACAACTTGATCTTTATGTTTCCAGTGATACAACTGCTCTCAGCCAGATCTACAACAACAATAAGACAAACTCCAGGAAAAAAGTTAAAGAATCTAGTTTCATGGGTCAGCGAGATGGAAAATTGGTTGTTTATCTAAGAAACGGTGGGAGTGTGTCATCAGGAGAACTGCTGCAGAGATGACCAAGTTCTTTTCACAACCCCAAGAAAACCCTGAGTGGAGTAAGCACCTTTGCATTGTATGCTTGGTATAACATAGGGAACCTTAACCAATTTGCAGAGAAAAAAGTCCCATAAACAGCAATGTGAACATGACCAGATAATTCATTTTATTGATACTGGTGCAAAGGTAAATCTTGGACAAGGCACAGTTTTTGTTCTTCAGAGTTTTCCCACCACACCACAAACTTACACAAATTCAGTCATTCACAACTCATACCATGTAGTATTTTGGTGGTCATTCTTTTGTAAATTCAGTGCTAAAATTACACAAATGGTAAACCAACCTTAATTTTGCTTGTTTTCCCTCCTGGATATTCCTTCTCATCCAATGCTAACCATCGCTGCATAAACTTCATTACAACTGGATCATCATAATCAACTATTTGAAATCCAGACACATTGGCTCCACCGTATTGAATTTTTGACAAGTCTCCATCTGTAAATCCCTGCAGCAGGTAATAATTCTTATAGTTAATACAATTATCCTTCTTCCCAAAGACAATTACTCAGTATTACACTGCAGGAAATGAATGCAAACCAGCCGCTAACACAATTAATCCTACCCAAGATCAATTAATTATCAGCGACATCACGTTGATACACTTCTGTTTAATGAAAATTGACATCTCAGAGATATATCAGAACTTACACAGGAAACTCACATTGTTAATGCTTGATCATGTCATTCAACAGTTTCAATCTTCCAACCATGGTCACACAGAGTAATTTAACATCACCTGTTTGTACTTTCCTACCTACACTTTCCTAATGTTTTTTTTAACAATTGTCTTACTGCATCTTTAACCCGAGTATTCCTGTCGAATTTTGGCTGAGCCGGGATGACCAATCATGAGTCATGATCATTTCTGTAGCCAAGGTGGGCTCCTAACATTGCAAAAGGTAAAAAGTATATGCCTGCTTTAATAGGTCGATGGAGGATTTGAGCCTCAGACCAGAATGAATAAAAGAAGAACCTCCCCCAGCCACCTTCCATTTCCACTCTGTCCTGATGGAAGATCTCAAACCAAAACATCAACAATTCCTTTACCACCACAGATGCTGCTCGAGCCGCTGAGAATATGGAGCCGCTGAGCATATGCTTAGCATATTGTTTTTAATCAAATGTAATGGTTCAAAGGCAGTTTTAACATTTTTTTTTGGTTGAGGCATTATTCAATTAATAAAAGTGTTTACTCATTGGTAATTTCAGTAAGAAAATCTAACAATGAAATAATCCAATTATTTATCCTTTAACATTTGCCGATTGTTATGACCTATGGTGGAGAAATTGAGAAATCTGTTTATCTTAAAGACACAAATTATTAGTATGTAAAACATAGAAAAGTACAGCACAGTCCACAATGTCTGTGGCGAACATGAAGCGAAGATAAACTAATCTTATCTGCCTATCCTAATGATCCAAAAAATAATGGAAACTAATCATTTACAATCTGTATATTTTAGTGTTACTTAAAAGCAATTTCACATTGATCTACAAATTACTGTTCCAAATTGGTTATTACTAATGGAGTACTTATTTAACCTCAGGAGGATTTCAGGTGGAAGTTCTATTGTACATGTCCACACATGTACGTGCACAAGATAAAATAGAACAAGCTAGCCGACTCTGCTGCGGTTGTGGCAGGCATCTTCATGTGAACAGATAAAATCAATTCTTTACTTGAGATACAATTCATCCCTTTTTTCTTTTATTGGAATTATTGTTCTTTCTTTTAATCCAGAATTTGCAGTTAGCAGTGAGCTGTCAGGTTCATGTCAGGTTGGGGGGAGTTCCCACCGCCACGGGTACCATGTAATACCTGGCTACCTGCTCCATGGTCGGATAGTCGGCGACTAAACCATCTCCTTCACCTGGTTTGCCAGGTGAGGAGGGGGCTGTGGACCCCCAGCAGGACCAAAAACAAGACCTGTCAAAGGGCGGATGAGCTTCTAGCGAGCCAACGGCCATCCACACATCAGTAGAAGTTGCAATCACTGTCGTACATAGCACTGTAAGGAATGATGATAAAGCACACACACCAAAATCCTATACTTCCAGCGGCGGACGTCCGCAGGAACTGTAGGACAGAGATGTTTGGTGCGTCCGTCACCGTTCCCGTCGGAAACAAGCACCATTGCGTCACTAATGTTTCCGATGATGATGAATGAATGAGTGAGCTGTCGGCTGTTACACTAACATTCCCTAAACAATCTGGGGCGACAAAATATCTTTGAAATAGAGAAGCTACGAACCAAGCATTTTCACGGCATTCCATATGTACCTGCCAGTACTACAGGAACCAAAGTAAAAGTTTACAAAGCACTTTCATATTTTCTGTCCTTTGACTTTTCCATACCAGATGTAAGACACTTACCAGATTAGCAAGGATGTAATGATATCCTTTGACATGTTTGCCGATAGTTATGACCTATGATGAAGAAATTGAGAAATTAGTTTATCCTAAAGACACAAATAATTAGAACATAAAACATAGGAAAATACAGCACAACAACGGGCCCTTCAGTTCACAATGGCCGAGTTGAACAGATTAACTAATCTTATCTGCTTGCATACGATCCATATCCCTCTACTACCCACATATCCAGGTACCAATCAAAATATCGAAGAGCAAATGACCAGAACAGACTTGAATTGTGAACTACATTCTATTTAATTCTTTCAAACATGGAAGTCCAGATAATAAATAAATTGACATTGGATTTATTATGAAATATAAAATAAACACCCAACTTTTAATGTCGTGCTCTAGGAACACCATCTTCCGTCCAGGCACATTGCAGACTTCAGGACTCAATACTGAATACATCAATTTCAGAAAATTATCCTTTTCTGTTTGTGTCAGAACTTCTGTGTTCTAAATTTCATAGATTCTGTTTTGGTGAAATTCCTCCTGAACATTGTGGTTCCCTCTACTGAGAGTTGGTAGAGCTGCTGCATCACAGCACCTGATTCGATTCTGACCTCGTGTGCTGTCCGGTGGATCTTCAGAGAGGTTTCACAGACTTCAGAGAGTGAATCCATAGCGAAACATAGATAGCTCACATCTAGGAATGTATTGAGGTTCAGATGGGACTTTCATTGTTCCCTCACACCTTGAGCAGGTAAGGCCTGCTGTGGTAGAGCCTACCCCCCCACCACCAAACCTCAACCTCCACCCTCCCCCCCCCCATCCGATCACCTTCCTTTATTCTCTCTTTAAGTGCTTTCTGTGCTTTTTCATTTATCTTTCCAATCCATGCTATGTTATAAATGCATCTAGGACTGGGAGCAACCAGGTTGTGCCTTGAAATCAGGACAATTACTTTCTTTACTTGCATCAATAATCTCTGCAGAAATGGAACAATATATCTACAACACAAAGCACAGGAACAGGCAAATCCAGCTCACAATGTCTGCACCAACCATTATGAGAATTTAAACTACTTCCATCTGTCTGCGCATGGTCGAGATCCCTCCATTCCTTGCCTGTTCACGGCATGTCCAAATGCCTTTAAAACGTTGCTATGGTTTCTGATCCACCATTTCCTCTGGCAGCATGTCCCAAGTACCTACTATTCTCTGAGTAAAAGACTTACCTTGCAAATCTCCGCTAAACTTTCACCCTTTCACACAAAACCTATGCCCTCCATTATTTGTCCATCCACCCTGTTGAAAATACTGTGATTATCCACCTTATATATGCAGCTTATAATTTTATGTACTTCTGTAAAGTTGCCCATCATCCTCTGATGTGCCGTGGAAAACAATTCAAGTGTGTCTGCCATCACCTTGTAGCTAATACTCGCTAACCCAGGAAAAGTCCCAATGAACCTATTCTGCACTCTCTCCAAATCCCCAAAGCCTCCACATCCATCCTGTAATTGGATGATTGGAAGTGCACACAAAACTCCAAATGTGATCCAACCAACCTTTGAGACAACAGCTTGGCTGAAATCTAGGATGCACTAAACACCTGCAAAATCATGGAAACTATTGCTAGAAGTCAGAAAATGTTGATCATATTAAACCATAGGAGCACAACTAGGTCATTCCGACCATCAAGTTGGCTCTGCCTTTCGATCATGGCTAAAGAAATTCCTCCTCATGTCCATTCTAAAGGTGAGCAGTTTTATTCTGAGTCTGTGTCCTCTCACCCTATACTCTCCCACTACTGGAAACATCTTCCCCACATCCACTCTATCGAGGCCTTGCGTGTTAAATAGCAACAAGAGTGGGTTAGAAGCTGGTATCCTACAGCAGTGACTCATCTTCTGATATCAACCCTGTCTGTGCCCCACTGATAATTTTATCTACTTCAATCATTTGCCCCTTACCAAGGTAAGGAGTACAAAAGACTTGCCGGAATGAGTACAGATACTCTAGCACCCAAGAAGCTCAATATCATTCAGAACAAAGCCGCCTCCATGATTGGTATTCCATATTCACAGTGAATACCATTTACTAAATAATTTGTAGTTACTCACCCTGCTCACCTGTTTGAGCTGTGTCTCCTAAATATATAATATCTGCCATTAAGAAAGACAAGAATAGCTGGCTCCTGGTATATCTGCATATTCCTTTCTTGTAAATATATGACCATTCCTCCATCATCACTCTGTTTAAGTTTTTGAATCCCCTACCCATGAAATATCCCTTACCAGTAACAACTGGTTCCAGACTGTTTGCTCACCACCACCATCAGAAGTGCATTAAATGTTAGTCCTTCAGCTATCCACAGCTCATAAATGAACAACATAATGCTAATCTTTACAGCAGAACATTTCCTAATTTCTAACTCAGACGTGCAAATTAAGGAATGGTGTTAGCTCGAACCTGGAGATCTAAAAAACCCTGGTTGGTATCTAATCCTTGTCCTTTAGGTCAACTGACCTCAAGATCCATCTAATTTGTATACTTACAGTGGGGGATTGCAACAAGCATACTGACGAACCCACCAACAGAGCACTAGGCCATGAATATGCAAACCCATTCTCTTCTTATCTCATGGCCTTTTTCATCTCCAGCCTTTATCCATCCATCCATCCATCCATGCCTGGCTTTGTCTTGCCCTCACCTCTCTTCCAGCTTTCTACAATCAGTCTGAGGAAGGGTCCCGACCTGAAACATTGCCGATCCATGTTCTCCAGAGCAGCTGGATGATACTCCAGCACTTTGTGTTTTTGCCAAATATATAAAATCAGATGGGGCACCATTTTCAAGCAACATTGTATAAAGCCTCCAAATGACAAAGGTGATTAAATAAAATGATGTGCCTCTATTTTGTCAAAATTATTATCACTAGTTGAGGCTGGGACTAACCCATCGTTTAAGAAACAGTTGGACAGCTACATGGATAGGACAGGTTGGAGGGTTATGGACCAAGAGCAGGCAAGTGGGACTAGGATAGCTAGGACATTGTTGGCTGGTGTGGGAGAATTGGGCTGAAGGGCCTGTTTCCACACTGTATCACTCTATGACCTTATGACTATGACTTAAAATGAAAGAGGTAATGAGAAATATTTTGTGTTTATTGCACAATTTAATGAACACAGTGGTGATAAAGACATTCCATGTTGTGGGTCTGATGTTTCCACTAACATATTACAGAATAAATCTTGCCACAGTAACTGTGTTTCCTGAACAAAATATTTGATCAGTAACATCCTGAACAATACCTGTTCCATGATATCGTTAACTTTGTCTCGTTCGCAATCGAGAATCACTTGTCTTTCCTTTTTATTTTCCAGGTCCTGAAAAAGTGAGCGGTAGGCTTCATCCTTCCTGTCATCTTTTATATTCCCAACATTGATCGCTGTGACTTGCCACTTGTTTTCAGCAGCAGCATCCAGGACTGCTTGCAACACCGACAACCCTTGGGGAAAGAGGTGACAGAATACAGCCAACATATTACTTTCATCATCTTGAGCCCAGTCGATATAAAACTGAACAAATCACCAAACATATCTGTTTACAAATAATTTCTATATGAATTGGCAAAACATTTTGTATTGGGTTGGTCTGATAGGAGTCATTTTAGAGCAGATTTTAAACTTATTAACGTGAGCACAAGCTTTAGTTCTCATATTAGAACAAAATGTTTTGTTCATACAATTTATGCAATTTCATAAATCTATTCTCAAACTAATTCAAAATTGAATAATTTATCACTCTTTAAATATTTCAAAGTTGTGACTTAGTCCCAATTATTGACATTGACCTCTAAAACTCAACCAAAGGAGAGGAGTGAGTCAAAATCAGACAGCCATCGTGTTTTCCCAGCTATGATTTGCCTCCTATCGCCCCCAACTGAAAAGTGTCCAGTCATTTCTTCATAGCTTGCTGCACATAAATTTTGATGGATAAGGAGCTGACCTATTGTCCTGTTCACCACTCCTCCTGGTCTTCAGCAAGACCATGGGCGGTCATTGTGGTGCAGGGGTAGAGTTGCTGCATTACAACAAATGCATCGCCGGAGACCCGGGTTTGATCCCGACTACGGGTGCTGTCTGTACGGAGTTTGTACGTTCTCCCCTTGACCTGTGTGAGTTTTCTCTGAGATCTTCAGTTTCCTCCCGCACTCCAAAGACGTACAGGTTTGTAGGTTAATTGGCTTGGTAAATGAAAAAATTGTCCCTAGTGGGTGTAGGATGGTGTTAATGTGCGGGGATCGCTGGTCGGCGCAGACCCGGTGGGCCGAAGGGCCTGTTTCCACGCTGTATCTCTAAAACTATAAAACTAAAGAGAAAGCCGATGGCTACTGGCAGGAAATCTCCCGTTCAATCATGGATGTTGAAGGCAGCTTTCTCTCCCTCTAAGCATAACATTCCAAACTTTTAAGTTCTCTGTCAAGTTCTGAAAATCAATAGCACTTATTTTAGGTACTGCCTCATGTTCACCTAATGTAAAACTTTTTCATGATGGCAGCAGCCAAGTCTGTACATGTTAAACAAACCCCAACCCAGGAGCATGGTTGATGGCTATGAGAGCGTCGTGAGGCCAAGTGGTGTCTAGGCCCTGACTGCTGTACCATTGCAATGTGAAGATCAACGACAATGAGCTGGCAGATTTTGTACGCTGTCTCATTTAAGTCTAGTAGCAGCTACCCAATCTGGCAGAGGTGTCAGTTGATTTCCGAAACACTGTACATATGAAATCTGCAGAACTCTTCCTTCCCCAAGGTGATATTTCCTTTTGCAAAATCTAGGTGGTATTTTCAAGGCCAGCATTTATTGCCCATCTCTAATTACCCTTCATGAGATGTGTAGGAAGGAACTGCAGATGTTGGTTTAAACCGAAGATAGACACAAAAAGCTGGAATAATTCAGGGGGACAGGTAGCATCTCTGGCGAAAACGGTGGTCCTGGATGAAATATCACCTTAGGCGTTTCCTTATCCCAAATTCAGTGGAAAATGACCATGAAACCAGTTTTCAGACAGATATTGATGCATGTTTTTACATTGGGCGCTCATACACGTGACAAAAGGCTGCTGAATTTCACACAATTTCTTCCAGTTGCTGTTGAAACTCTTTTTTTGACAAGTAATTAAACGCATGCACCAGCTGGAACCATTTGGAACTTTAGTAGCTGACTGCAATGAAATGTCATTTTGATG
This sequence comes from Okamejei kenojei, assembly GCA_035221665.1. Classification (NCBI taxonomy): domain Eukaryota; kingdom Metazoa; phylum Chordata; class Chondrichthyes; order Rajiformes; family Rajidae; genus Okamejei; species Okamejei kenojei. The sequence continues at coordinate 16,651,197 of CM069131.1, read as the reverse complement.
AGCGGAATTTGATAGCTAAGCCCTGTGGGGAGAATGATGAGGATTCAACCGTGGCTGTGCCACGAATGGTTCAATTTGCATACGCATTAGGGTTTTACTTTTAAAAAGGATGTACATTTGTGTATACAGTTGAAATTGTTTACATGGAAGTCAGTACTTATAATCGGTGAAGCCACGGATAACTCAACCCATTTCTGACAACAGACCTGCCTTGAGATAAGTCCTAGTTGTGAGCATGCAATTTGAAGTGGTCATTTCACTTTGATGGACATCGGCACAACTCCTGCAATGTGGCAGTTTACACAATTTGTGAGCAACTGGTTCAAGGGAAAGAATTAGAAAATTGTTGTGAAGTCATTTCCTTTGGTCCACCTCAGTTCACGAGAAGGACGAGGAATCAGATTAATGCATAAAGCAAATAACACCAAGCCTGTTTTTATTTAAACTGCATTATCAATCATTATCTTCTACATCTACTTTCAGAAAATTTGAATTCTCTTTAAGTTGGGCCGATCTTAAAAAAACAATGAATGGCAATTTTTGGATTATTCGTATCAGGGGCATTGTTTTTCTCTCGGGTCTAAATTTTCTGTTATTTTTAACACTGCTGAGTTGTTAGATTATTCCACATGCTTAAGCATTGCATCATACTTAAAATAAAGACAGCGTCAGAAATAATTAAACGTAAAATACTGTACCTCTGTCACTATCATATAGATAAGCAAACTTATCCCATTGATAGTATTCAATTAAACTAAGAAGAGCACCCTTGAGATCTGGTCTCATCTGTATGACAAATTGGTGTAAGCCATCAGCAGGAAAACTTGGGGTGATGAAAGAAACGTGCAGGGTTCCACAGAAGGACGTAAGCGTATTTACAGATTTCTTGTCATAAAATCCAAAAATGGCATAAACTCCTCTTGAAAACTGGGAGCAGACTGCAATAGAATAAAATAAATCAGAATTATTACATCACATTACAGACATTCAATAATCAGTTCACTAGTTTTGATCCTGCCACACAATTTATTATTAGGTATTTTGCCGTAGAAAACAAACATTAAAATATGCTCCTAATTTTGAATCATAATTCACAGAATTGTCGATGGGATATTAACTTGTCTTCTGGTGGTTCAACAATTGAGCTTATTATCAAGGACCACTGTCTCAAATGTTTCTGTGTGGATGCAATTATAAGAATGCATCGTATTTCTTCAAGAGTTTTGACAGGCTCCATCTTCCATCTTTACCCTCATCTTTTACCTCAACATCTTTTGCATTCAGTTGATTATTCCCTTCATTTCTTCAACCACAACATCCATTTTAGGTAAAGAGTATGTTTTTCCCTACACAATATCTCCATCACCCTTAACGCGTTATGTTCAGCTCAGCATTTTCCCATGTAAGTGCAGGTGATGCAGCTTGCCCGCAAATCACCTCTAATACACTGTGTATTAGGAGTTGGATTCATGGGGGGTGGTCTTGGAGGGGAGGATGCTCCTCAAACTGTGGGGCATCCTGGACAATACAGCTCACCCCCTCCATGACACACTGCTCCACCTGAGGAGTACCTTCAACACCATACTGGTTCCACCAAGATGCAGTACAGCACGCCTCAGGAGATTAACTTTCTCTGTGGCTATCAAACTGTACAACTCCTCCCCCTTCTATTGTGGGGTAGACTGACTCTCCCTAGAATTGGGAGGAGAAGGAATGAGTACATGTGTGGTGTAAGAGCTGGTAGTACGTGGGGATAGATGCCGGGTACCATAAAAAAAACAGGTATTGTAACGTTTTGGCAGAGAGAATTTGGCAAAAGGGATACTTTCAATGTTATTTTGAAATAAAAAAGGAAAAGACACCAAATTTTAAAGAAAATTATTAATGTATTAATAACCCACATTGATGCTATTTCATAATTTTTAAATCATAGTTATTGAGCACAGAAACAGCCCATTGGCCCCCTGACTCTGTGCTGACCATCGCATTAATTTACACTAGTCCTGCACTAATTAGAAACAAAGAAAATAGGTGTAGGAGGCCATTCGGCCCTTCGAGCTAGCACTGCCATTCATTGCGATTATGGCTGATCATCCCCAATCAATAACCCGTGCCTGCCTTCTCCCCATTCCTTTTTATTCTCTCCACATTCCCATCAATTCCCTTCAGGTTTTACAACTTACTTACTGTACATGTCAGGGTCAATTTACAGCACAAATTAACCTATCAACCTACATGTCCTTGGGATGGGAGCAGATGTGAATCACCCTACCACAACCAAAAAGCAGTGCTAATCTACTATCCATCCCTTTAGTGACCCTCGGTCTATCCTTGATTGAACGTTTCTGGCTTTACCCTGCACTAAACGTTATTCCCTTATCATCCATCTATCTATACACTGTAAATGGATCGATTGCAATCACATATTCCGAATCTTCTTTCTGAAGACTGGCTAGCACGCAACAAAAGTTTTACACGTACCTTGGTACACATGTCAATAAACTAAACTGAACTAAAGTTAGAGCAATCAAAGGAAGTCCATGGAGAACATGGACAGTACCAGAGGATGTGACCTAAGTTGCCGGAGCTGTGACGCAGGAGCTATACTAGCTGTGCCATCGTGCGTCCCTTTCTTCACAGTGCAAGAATAAATCAGCAACAGTTAGCCTATCTAAGCTTTTGAATACCACCTGCACCTCACTCACTCCGGATTTAGAGGTCTTATAATGCAGCAGGATGGTGAGATGGGAGGGAACAACATCACAAGGCCATATCTAGGTGTCATATCCTCAGAAATAATATTCTCAACTGTGCACGAGATAATATAGACCATCCACTCACTGAGCAGTAATCAATGTAAAACCCTCAAATAAAATCTGCGGTCTTTAGATTTATTATAGTTAAATGCTTTCATGGTAAATTCTATTTAAGATTACAGAGTTTCTCTACAGAGAATCCCTTTCTTCAAACAGTGCAAGGTTACAGAAGAAAGATTATAAAGTTTTACTTTCTATAGTATTTTATCTAAAATAAAATAATGCTGCACTGTGTTTCAACTGTATTGCTGCTTAACTACAGAATAAAAGGCGGCGCAGTGGTAGAGTTGCTGCCTTATAGCGCTTGCAGCGCCAGAGATCCGGGTTCGATCCCGACTACGGGTGCTGTCTGTACGGATATTGTACGTTCTCCCTGTGACCACGTGGGTTTTCTCTGAGATCTTCGGTTTCGGAACTTCGGAAGAAGGGTCTCGACACGAAACGCCGCCTATCTCCTTCGCTCCTTCGATGCTGCTGCACCCGCTGAGTTTCTCCAGCCTTTTGTGAACCCTCGATTTTCGAGCATCTGCAGTTCCTTCTTTAACCGGTTTGTAGGTTAATTGGCTTAGGTTTGTATACTTGGTATAAGTGTAAATTGTCCCTAGTGTGTGCAGGCTGGTGCTAATGTACGGGGATTGCTGGTCCGTGTGGACTCAGTGGGCCGAAGGAACTGTTTCCACGTTGTATCGCTAAACTATGCTAAACTAAATAAAGGTATGAGGTAAAGCAAATGTGATAGCTTTATGTATCATTCTTTGACAGGGAAAATGGTAACTGACAACTTTGTGTTTGGCCTAAAATAATGGTATAATTGAGTGTTTCGTGAGAGTTTGGCATTGAAGAACCACAGATGTAAACTTGGATAATATCTAAATGCTATCAGATTGAAAAAACACAAAGTGAGAAAGGTTTGGTTTATTCCATTGGCTCTCTGCTGTGCCATATACGTTTGTATCCAAGCTGCCATCACTATGTTAGTAGTACCCCAGATACGTATACCAATGATTGAAATTATTTATTGATAGACATTGAAACAAATGTTATGACACAGAAGGGAGGGTTGTCCAGAAAATAACCAGAAAATACTACAGATAAAGGACTCTGCAAATTTCTTACTGTATTTTTAATAGATAAGACAATGTGTTGCGCACACACTTCCCAATACACATCTCCAGTAGATGAACAAGATTCTCCTTGGGAGAGCATTGGAAATTTGTCCCTAAATTGTTGTTACTTACCTTATTGTCTATTAACATAAAATGTCTAGTTATATATATTTTACTACAAAATGAAAGGCAAAATACTACTAAGAAGGAAATCTGAAATGGAAAGAGAAAATGGTTCGGGATACTCAGCAAGTCAGGCAGCATCTTGGAGATAAAAATAGTTAGAAAGGAGATGAGAAGGAATTTCTTAAGTCAGAGGGTGATGAATCTGTGGCCACAGGCGGCCATGGAGACCAACTCAATGGATAATTTTAAGGCGGCAGATTCTTGATTGATATGAGTGTCGAGGGTTATGAGGGGAAGGCAGGAGAATGGGGTTGAGGAGAATGATAGATCTGCCATGACTGAATGGCGGAGTGGACTTGATGGACCGAATGGGCCTAATTCTGCTCCTAGAATTTATGAATTTATGAACCCTTCTGATAACTCTTTTTAAGGGGGTCATTTGCCTCAAATGTTAACTCTGTTTCACAGATAATGCGTGACACACCGAGCATCCCCATCAGCTTTTGCTTACAAGGCGACAAAACCTTTACGTGATTCTTGCTCGAGCAATTTGACTTAAAACCACCCATGCAGAAGCAGCGCTCCCAAGAAAGGAAGGAGAATATAACATTTGTATACATTGGGTATGCAAGCAAAGAATTTCACTGTGCCTTGTCACATGTGACAATGAAGTATTCCATTCTATTCCATTCCTTGTGCCTTACAATGCAAGCACCAACTTGGGTACCAATGCGCTTAGGATTCCATAGGCTGAATTAAAAGAAGATGTTCCAAACATGGGGATATCCTGAAAGAGAAGATAGAGGGAAAATGGCAGCTGATATGTCAGCTCCGTGGAGGGCTTGGGTGAAAAATGTGATAGAAGAGTACACAGGAAGAAACTGCTATGGATATATTTAGTTTAGTTTAGTATCTTACTGTCACGTGTACCGCGATACAGTGAAAAGGTTTTGTTTATGTGCTATCCAGTCAAAACAAGGCCTCATGAATCCAATCTAAAGGGCCTGTCCCACCAGCATGCAACTCCATGTGGTGAGCGCGACCTAACATGGTTGCTTGAGCCGTCCGGCCTCGCGGGGCCGGTCCCACTTCGATCGCCGAAGTTGTGCGGAGCTGGTCCCGACATCGCGCGGGGCTCAGAAAAACTGACCATGTTCAAAAATTCCACGCTGCAACGGCCTGTCGGCCCGCAGCCGCCTCGGCGCATTATGCACCGCCTCGACGTCGTGCCTCCGTGACCCTCTCTATATGTGCCTCTGTGGCCCTCTCTATATGTGCCTCCGTGACCCTCTCTGTGTGTGCCTCCGTGGCCCTCTCTGTGTGTGCCTCCGTGGCCCTCTCTGTGTGTGCCTCTGTGGCCCTCTCTGTGTGTGCCTCCGTGGCCCTCTCTCTGTGTGCCTCCGTGGCCCTCTCTCTGTGTGCCTCCGTGTCCCTCTCTGTGTGTGCCTCCGTGGCCCTCTCTCTGTGTGCCTCCATGGCCCTCTCTGTGTGCCTCCGTGTCCCTCTCTGTGTGTGCCTCTGGCCATCTCTCTGCGTGCCTCCGTGCCCCTCTCTGTGTGCCTCCGTGTCCCTCTCTGTGTGTCCCTCTCTGTCCTTGCAAACTTACTGCGGACTTCGCTCCAACTTCGCGCCACTCACCCGACCTCCGCACGGCCCCCGCTGCTGGTTTGGTCGCGCTCGCCGCATGCAGGCGCATGCTGGTTGGACCGGCCCTGTAAGGCGATCACTCGACCTCCACGCAGCCCCCGCTTCCACTTTGGTCGCGCTCACCGCATGGAGTCGGATGCTGGTAGGACAGGCCCTTTACTGTCCACAGTGCAAAGATAAAGGATAAGGAGTAGAACATTTGGTGCAAAGATATAACATTGAAATCCAATAAAGTCTGATTAAAGATAGTTCAAAGGTCTCCAAGGAGGTTTAGTTTAGTTTAGTTTAGAGATACACCACGGAAACAGGACCTTCGGCCCACCGGGTCCACGTCGACCAGCAACCCCCGCATATTGACACACATTAGGGACAAGTTTTACATTTACCAAGCCAATTTACCCACACACCTGTACGTCTTTGGAGTGTGGGAGGAAGCAGAAGATGTCGGAGGAAACCCGCGCAAGTCACGGGGAGAGCGTACAATCTCCGTACAGACACCTGTAGTCGGGATCGAACCCGGATCTCCGGCGCTGCAAACGCTGTAAGGCAGAAACTCTACCGCTGTGCCCCGTGCCGCTTTAAAGGTATCCAATGTGGTTAATGAGGTCTCATGACCACATTCTAACTGATGAGAGGACTGTTCAGTTGCCATAACAGCTGGGAAGAAACTATCCGTGAATCTGGAGGTATGTGTTTTCAAACTTCTGTATTTCCTGCCTGATGAGAGAGGGAAGAACAGTGACCAGGATGTGCCTGGTTCTGGATGATGCTGTCGGCCTTGCCGAGGCAGCGTGAAGTGCAGATGGAGTCAATGTGGTTGGTTCATGTGATGGTCTGGGCTACGTCCATAAATCTCTACCATTTATTTGAAAATGGTTAGTGCATCATCTGACAGGATACAAGAGTTGTCACAGGGCAGAGATGGAGACTATTTCTCCCATCCGCACCAGCTGACCAGAGTTGACAATCGCACCGCGTAACATCCAATGGACAGGCATGAACTTCCAGTGAAGCATAGACAGAGTGGTCCAATTATTCCTTGGTGGGTTCGCATGCTTCTCCAGTAAGAGTTCTGTCTGCTGCTACTCAGAATGAACAGTTGCACTTCAGATGAGAAATGTGAGCTGGGTGCACACATTCGTCATCAGGAATCAGACAAGTCAGTGCTGCGGTTGACTATTTGTGTAATGCATTTCTTGTGCCGACGCACCATTCAATGGGTCCAAGGTCTTACTAATCACCCAGCTAAGTGGATGCCCAGTACTGGAAACAAGGAGCTGGAAAGCACTATTCTTCCTTAAGGTGAAAGCTCTTCTCCTCCCACTAATGCCTTTCCAGTGATAGCATCACATTGTCCAACAACCAGATACCTCAAGATGCAACCGCCACTAAGCCTGAGATGGTGCTGTCTCCAGCGGTAGGGTAGAGCTACAGATATCAACTTCCATCAGCATGTGTAGGAAGGAACTGCAGATGCTGGTTTATATCAAACATATAGAAACATAGAAACATAGAAAATAGGTGCAGGAGTAGGCCTTTTGGCCCGGCGAGCCTGCAGCACCATGCATTGTGATCATGGCTGATCATCCACAATCAATAACACATGCCTGCCTTCTCCCCATATCCCTTGATTCTGCTAGCCCCTTGAGCTCTATCAAACTCTCTTTTAAATTCATCCAGTGAATTGGCCTCGACTGCCTTCTGTGGCAGAGAATTCCACATTCACAACTCTCCGGGTGAAAAGGTTTTTTCTCATCTTAGTTTTAAATGGATTCCCCTTTATTCTTGGACTGTGGACCCCAGTTCTGGACTCCCCCAACATTGGGAGCATTGTTCCTGCATCTAGCTTGTCCAGTCCTTTTATAATTTTATAAGCAAAGCGCTGGTGTAGCTCAGCGGGTCAGGCAGCATCTCTGGAGAAAAAGGATGAGTGACGTTGTGGGTCGGAACCCTCCTTCAGAACCCGAGTTCAGCCCCACTGAATTTCTCCAGCACTTTGGGTCTGTCTGACTTACATCAGCCTTTGTTAATGCTGAACGAGGCCAACTTTCTACAACCCTGCTCCAGCCTTATGCTGTGGCTATTGCCTGAAAAATGTAAGGCCACATAACCAAGCTGGAAAGCTGCCTCTAAAACGCAACACAAGAGTAAATAGGTCATGTCACTATATAATTAGTAAACTTCCTTTGACTTTAATGTTTGGCGATTTAGTTTAATTAACATTTTCAAAAACTCATTACAGCCCAATCATTTCAATCTATAATGCAGATGGGTGACAAGGAAGGTGTCAGAAAAGTGGAACGTGGCATTGTGCCATGGACTTAGTTTGTGTAAAATTATCCATTAGTCAATGTGTATGTAAGATTCATTACATCGTGGAAGGGTTCACTTCTCTTTGTTATCTGCAAATGTCAGAAAGATTATCACACTTCCCTTCATCAATGAGACCAACCTGATGAAGGGCCAATGTGCAGGAAAGAACTGCAGATGCTGGTTTTAAACCGAAGATAGACACAAAAAGCTGGAGTAATTCAGCGGGACAGGCAGCATCTCTCAGACACCTTACAGTGATCAGGGCAAAGAAATGTAACAGGAACAAACCATCTCAAATCATCTCAAAACCTCCGTGACTCAAAATTATTGTTAAGCAAAGTCATCCAATTTGCAAAAGACTAATTTACATTGTATGGATCTCCTACATTATTAGCACTTCTAATAGCAACACTGCATCCCACAAACAAGCATCTGTGGTCAGGAAGTTTGATAATTGTAAGGAAGAAACATAGGTTTTAATCTGGTTAACCCTGGAGCTCACACACTGAGGAGCATGTTGGGAAAAATGGCCAATATAGTATGTAGTTAGAATAGTAAGATTAAACGAGAACTTATGAAGTTTGATCTTTATTTTATGAGGCGTTACGATGAGGGATTACGTGAAGAAGCCCCGCCAGGCGCATGCTCAGCATACTTCAAAGCAGCGGCATGAAAAACACAGAACCAATAAGCCGGAGTAAGATAGTATGTCTCACAAAGACTAGAACTACCGGATGATCAATTAGATTATGAGGGTCGGGAGCGGAGGGCACGTAATCCCTCAACGTAGCTCCTCATAAAATAAAGATCAAACTTCGAACAGGTAAGTTCTCATTTAATCTTACTATTTTACTTCAGAGTCACGTGAGTGACTACGTGAAGATTGTATATCTTTATTATCATGTTTCTGAGTACTTACATACCCAGAGGAAAACAAAAAAGCGTTTCTCAACCAGTGTCCAGCCAGTGTGTGATAAAAAAAAAAAATAGAAATTAAGAATAAAAGTACATATATCACGAGTTCCGATCGGCAGTGGCATGACAAAGGCTCTGCTTCAGTGTGTCCAGGTTGGTGTTTGGTGCGCGATACTTTGGCAGGGGGTAAAGTCCGTTTAACAGTCTTATAACCTGTGGGAAGAAGCTGAGGAGCATCCTGCTGGTTTTGCAGCTGATGCTCCTGTACCTCTTCCCAGATGGCAGGATGGAGAGTATGTGATGCGATGGGTGGTAGGGGTCTTTGATGATGGAGATGGCTCTGCTAATACATCTCTTCCTGTATATGTCCAGCAATAAAGGGAGTGGAGCACCAATAATCCTGCTGGCGGTCTTCTCAATTCTGTCCAGTTGGTGCCATTCGTATGCCTTGCAGCTCCTGAAGATTTTAAAGCTCTGTGATTTTCATGCCGTAGATCATTCCATATGACACACTGCTTCAGTTTACACAGTAGTGAGTAAATAATATATATTGCTTGAAATTATGCAATAAATATTTTAATATTTTAATAATAATAATAAAAAGAAAAGTAATAACCCCTCTATCCCAGGGGAAATAACAACAAATGATATGCAACAAAGCAAAGAATTTGAACAGAACCCAACACAGCATGTGCAACCTTGGCACTGTAACAACAGGTTTATCATAAAATTTAGAAAAGTTTCTTCTTTAGACCATCCTGCGGACTCCAGAATTTGGTCGAGCGGCACGTCCTGCACCTTCGCCGCGGACATTGATACCGCCCTTGTGGAGTGAGATTTAAACACATCAATGTCTACTCCAGTTAATCCAGAACCTGTTTATCCATCTAGAAATAGTTTGTACTGTCACTTTTTTATATGTTTCTTATGGGTAATGAACATTGATGTCTCACAATCTCGGAGACTCTTAATTCAATATATATTAAGTCAGATTACATTGGTTCCAGCCTTTCTTGGCTTGCTTTGATCATTGACATAAAACGTTATTTTATCTAAAGACAACTGCATACAATCTAACCGCAACATTTGTAATGTTTGTACTCATTCTGCTGATATTAATGCCATGAGCATAACCACTTTAAATATTAACTTCTGAAAAGACAGTGACGTAATTGGAGTCCATTGCCGAAGCAATGTGAGAACTATACTGACATCCCAGATTTCTGTATATCTGGGTTTGGTAGGATTTTATTAAAATTCCTCTCATAAATCGGGATATTAACGGATGAGACCCGATAAATTGTCGTTCTGAAAATTGTCCTAAATAGGAGGACAAAGCACTACGAGCTCCATTAATGATACTATAACTCAGGTGCAACATAGCAAGGAACTCCAATACATCCGATATGTTTGCAGTATGATAAAATATATCTGACTGTATACAAAAGATTTCCCATTCCTTACATGAAACATATATTGTTTCTTAGTGCTATCTCTCCAAGCTGCAGTTATGATATCCATGGTTCTATCTGACATTCCATCAGAACCTGCAGGTTAACAATTAATACGGTCATGTAATGGATGACTTCTGCTGTTACTGGATGTACCAACAATTACAGCACCTGGGATTTATCATGAATGTCTGAATCATCATTCTGAGCACCAATGGGAACAATGACTGTAGTAATGGTCCCTAGATAAGGGACGTATCAGATATTAACTGATAAGAACAGATACTACACTTGATCTTAGCCAAAAGGCCGAGAAGCAATACCAGTTTGGAACCACCAAACGCCTTCGGTGGAGACTTGCTCTATTTTGGTGACACATTGCCTAATCAGGCAAAATGGGGAAAACATAAAAGACTATACTTCCCCAATGTAGCGAGAATGCATCCACCGCTAATGCTCCTGGGTCTGGCTCCCATGAGACACATTTAGACCACTGGAGATTTAATCCAGACACAGCAGATCAACATTTGGTACTCATACTGTCTGACAATCTTTTTGAAACTTTTTGAATTTTAACATTCATTCTGTATTGTCATTGAACTTTCGTGATCTGTTGTCTTACCACAAAATTGTCTTCTCCCACAGCTGTGGTATTGTCTACTCGTAATTGAACATGTAAGTTCTTTATTGTAGGACAAACAGCTATCATTGCATAAAACGCCCCCAATAACTCCAAATAATTCATACCATGTGTTTGGAGAATTAAATCATCTTGGACAGTCCATCGACCACCACAACTGGTGTCGCTGTCCTTGGCTCCCCATCCGAGAACACTCCCATCAGTCTGTAATACCACTGAAGACTGCTGAACAAGCACATTTTTACTTCTAGTAACTTGTGCAACATTGAGAATCCATCATTGCAATTCAGCTCAACCTTTTTAGTTGGTAACTGCATGGACCTAATCAATGACCTGCACACTTTACGCTTATTCTCTGGTCTTTGCAGACTTTGATCATGCAGAGGTCCCAATTCGACAGCAGGAATGCTGGTATCACTTTACCAGTAACCGTAGCTACTTCTTGGATGGTGGGATAATGGTTTTTTTTTGTTTAGTTTTTTTGTTGTTTTTTTACCAAGACAAGTGCAGGCATTTGTAACATCCCCAACCTTAATTGTTGGTAAAGTTACTGACATATCAACTGTATTAATGACAAACCCCAAATAATCAATTGTTTGGGATGCCTGTAACTTACATGTTGTTTGGATGTACAGAACCTTAGCCTTTCAATAGGCTTATGGTTACTGAACCCAGTTCTTCAGCTGTCTCCCATTTACAATTAACATATCCTCTAGATAAGTCATTACAATGTGATTCTGAGCCCTCATTAACACCAGTGCTGGTTTCAATAATTGTGTGAGCAATCTGAGGGCTGAATTTAACCCATTAGGTAATTCCTTCCCATCCAATTAATTTAAGTACATGAATAATAAGGCATCTTTTTTATTTTTTTTATTTTTTTAATGTCTAATAATAGCCATATAGCAGCCTTGTGGTAACAACTTTGTTACAGTGTTGAAGTGTAGTTTTTTAAATGCCTATACTGAATTATAAATTTAAGTTTGTGAGTCCCAGAATGACTCTGCAACCCCCATACTTGTGTCTGGAATATATTATCTCTACCTGACGAGTTCCTGGTACATTCAAACACCAAGCGGATCAGATTTAATGCAGAATTACAAAACAATTGTAATCTTACAGCCGACCAGAGGTTGTTTCCCAGAAATTCCATATGTGATGGAATGACGTTTCTGTACTTCCGTAAATGAACCAGAAGATCCCTTCTCTTAATATCGGGGTTCGTATTCAACCTGTTTGCTTTCTCAAAGCAGGGATGAGAAGTTTTATAAGGCAAATATCCTTAATTGTTTGGGCAGTTTTTCATCAATCATAAATCTGGTTATAGCTTGACCACATAATCCTGCATTTTTTGGGTATAATGTTAGCCAAATGGCAATTTTCATCATACAATTGGGTTTGAATATGCATTGCAGAGTAACGCAAGCATGTCTTAAAAGTATTGGACATTATCGACCCATGTATGTCTTCCCCAAATGCAGTGATGCCAACTGAATATCAGCTAGAGGGCATGCTGGAACACATTTCCTGTCCTCACATCGTTACACTCATGGGTGCCCAATTACTGAGTTACTGTTGGCACCCTGAGTGAGGCACAATAGACGGGTGTTTTATATATTTTTACATATTTTTTACTGTTTCAGTCATAACAGTTTCTTGGAGTAGATGAGAAACCAAATAATGTTGGCCGCCAGGTTCATCCATAGCCTCACCAGTCCATACCGATATAGCAAACTTGGTGCTACATCGGGAACACTCGGAGCATTTCTATTGTGCTCTGGTGTATACACATAAGTAGGGACTCCAGCTTCAGGGTCAGTTTCATCCTGCCCTGGTACTCCCAAGTCTTGCTCTAGGGAGACTTCATTCAGACGTATGCAAGGCACTGGTGAATGAGATTCTCATTCTTTATAGGCACCATACTCAGTGTATGGAAACTCCTTCGGAGCCTGCCTTAGAATCTCATGGGTCTTTAGAACCCTTGACTGATTTAGAGTTTGGAGCATTTTATCTTGCTCTAGGGACCTCATCCAGACCTAACCAAGGTACTGGATAATCAGAATCCCATTTTCATAGGCACCATACTCAGTGTATGGAAACTCCTTCGGAGCCTGCCTTACAGGAAGATATACATGGGTCTTAGAACCCTTGACTAAGTCAAGTGTGGAGCATTTCTCCATTTCCAGCCTCCCCCACATTCTTGTCCTCCCTTGGAGGAGAGTTACTTCTTTACTGTTTTGTATTTGTGCATAAACCATATATGTTTAAATTGTAATTCTGACAGGCACCTTCTACTTGCAGAATATTTGGATTAACCTCAGTATCACACAGGGTTATATACATTTCCATAAAGAAAACTGCATCTGGTAACATATACTCAGAGCAGACTTTATTTTACAATTACTGGGTATTTGGAGCCGGCATTTACCGCAGCTGTTATCTCCAAATCTGATCTAAATAGTGGTAAATAGCGGGAGCCGGCTTTTAAAGCAGCCCTTATCTCCCGATCCGATCTAAATCGGAAACTGCGGTTCCAGCGCATTCTATTCAAATACCGCAGTTTAAAATACTTTCACTCTAGCTGGCTCTGCAGACTTACAGAGTTTAAAAACACTAGCAAGAAAGTTCAACAGTGACTTACCTGCGGGTTAAACTTACTGCTGGTGGGAGCTGCGCTCCCCACCCTGTCGGTGCCACATGCGTCGACGTAATGCCGAGCATGCGCCAGGCGGGGCTTCTTCACGTAGTCACTCACGTGACTCCGAAGTAAAATAGCTAAAGCTGAAACCTTCTGCTGAAAAGCAGGCTTTCTTATCTATTGGGGAGAGGATAGTCCTTCGTAGTTCTGTCTAGGTTGTTATCTGCTGCAATCTTGCGATTACAGCTACTCTTTATCACTGTGTTTAACAGGCAAGTTTCCCAGGGGTTAACGAATGATATCTTTAACGAGGGGACCCCATTTAGTGAGCAGAATCAATTCTCCCTGGAGGGACATTGACATTTATGGTATCTATTTGTTAGATATATGGGAGAGAGATTCTTCAAAACAACAAGAAACATAAGGTTAAAGAACTCTGGGGAAAGACAAAGATGGAAGGTTATGGAGACATTGATTTCAACTACACAAGTAACCATTGTGTCATGAGGGGATGAAAATCCTATAGTTACTAAGGCTTGTTGAAGCAGTTTGAGTCTTCTTGCACTGCTTCCTGATGTACATCGATAAGGCCATTAATAAACCAATGTGTTCGATACACACCACTGATCTATGAACTGTTTTATTTTGTGTCTGTGCCTCTCTGAGTAAAGTCAGATGTAGTGTATAGGTATAGTACAAAATTCCCTCCAACACATCCATGCAAGATCTCCCGTGAATAAACAGTACAAATTAGCAACACAATACTTCCTCCTACACTCTATGACTATGACCCCATGACTCTATGACTATGACCGTATGACACTATGACCCTATGACTCTGTGACCCTATGACTGTGACCCTATGACCCTGGCTCTATGACCCTATGACCATATGACCCTAGGACCCTAGGACCCTATGACTATGGCTCTATGACCCTATGGCCCTATGATCCTATGACTATGACTCTATACAGGTTCTTCCATCCCCTACAAACCTTCCTTGGTGCAAGTCCTATGCATTGTGGCAAACTGCTCGGATTCCACACAAGCAAGATGCTTTGGGTAAACACCTCTTCCCACCAAAGACTGCTCCAGCTGACCCTTTACAGAGCAAACCTAGCCATTGAGACACAGGCTCTTAGGAATTTATGGCACGGAAGAAGCCCCTTTGATCCCTTCCTCCTAGTACGCCTGTCAGTTAATATTATGGTCGTTGATTCTCTCAAGCACATCAATTCTACCTTATAACACTATCACTATAATGGTGTAACACTCTTCTTTGTATTCTGGCATATTTCTCTTTGCACTACTGGTTGTACTTGTGTATGGCTTGATCGTACTAATTTATAGCACGATTTCATACGGTCATACGTGATAGGAAAAGAATTGGGCCATTTGGCCCATCAAGTCTACTCCGCCATTCAATTATGGCTTATCTATCTCTATCTCCTAATCCCATTCTCCTGCCTTCTCCCCATAACCTTAAAAATATCCATTGACCTGGCCAGCACAGCCTTCGATGGGAATGAATTCCACAGAATCACCACCCTCTGACTAAAGAAATAACTCCTCATCTCCTTCCTTTGACTGGATAGCACACAGACAACTTTCCTCACTGTATCTTGGTATGTGCCAATAATAAACCAGCACCAATAACAATTATGTGCCCATCTAGCAAAGTAAGGCAATGGGAAAAGCAATAGAAATGGCTGCATGGCACCAATATTATCAGTACTTCAGAAGCCAATTTGTGTGTATTTTGTCGGTGCACCATAAATTCATGCTTCCATTCACAAACGCACACAATATACACACAGAGTAGCTATTGCTGATGAAAAGCCAACCATGATATGATGATTTAGCCAATATTGTGCATCTACCATACACAGGTTTATCTGCAGGAAGAATTTCCTAAACCGTGATGACTTGCAGTTTGTTTGTGATGGATTCAGAATTTAGCTTGTTGAAGAAAAGGGGATCTACTACTACTTATTGCGGAGGCTCACACGTTGGGATATAACATATTGGAATGGATAGTGGTCTGCCTGAATAAGAGGAAACAGGGCAAGTATAAATACGTGCAAATAAAAAAACTGGAGATGCTGAAAATCTGAAATAAAATCAGAAATTGCTAGAAGCTTTCAGCAGATCAGACAACATTATGTGGAATGAGAAACAGAGCTAATGGGTCTTTTTACTGGTTAGTAAATGTAATAGGTGGAGAGTTACCAATATTCACTTTTGCTAATTATATAAAGTGACTTTTCAAGTGGATATCATGATTCGTATATTTGCTGAAGACACAACGTTAGGTAGGAAATTAAGTAGCGAAGAAGACTTAAAGGGGCTATAAGGTGATATGAATAAGTTGTGAGAGATTACAGTGCTGTGGGATGCACAAGAACCTGCAAACAATATGATACGATATGATAGAACTTTATTTATCCCAGGAGGGAAATTGATCTGCCAACAGTCATAAAAACACAAAAACACAAAATACATGAAACATGAAATTAAAGTAACGAGTGGAAAGGATTGGGGATGTGCAAAGATTGTGGAGGGGGTGGGGGGGTGGGGGAGTCAGTCTCAGTCAACCCCACAACCGAATGCTGAAGAATGACTCACAAATAGCTAGTAATGAGATAGAGTCAATATTAAGTAAGCTCAGAAAATGTTACTATTTATTACAAGAAAAATGACAGACAGAGGAAAGGAGGTTATATTACAGTTATCAGGGGCATTGTTGAGACCACTTCTTGGGTACTATGCAGTTCTGCCCTCCTTGTTTTACGGAATTATGAAAAATCCCAGGCTTATTAATGCTAGCAACGCATCTCACTAAGTTAGTGATGCCATCAAATAGTGGAAAAACATGATTGAATCGTTCAACAACTAAAAGCTTTCAGGTCAAATTGACATTTAACTTTGCATTTTCTTTGTGGAATTGTCTTCCCTAAATATTTAATGAGGCTTGTGTTCGTATAGCAGTTTCAAAATTGAGATTGATAAACTATTGGTGTGAGCAATAAAGAATGTGAAACCTAAGCAAGTAGAGGGAGATAAGAGGGATGAGTTATGTTCAGAACAGATCAAACAAAACTAAGCAACATCCTACTGTTTCTAAGGTAGACAAAAATGCCAGAGGAACTAAGTGGGTGAGGCAGCATCTATGGAGAGAAGGAATAGGTTACGTTTCGGGTTGAGACCCTTCTTCAGACTGAATGGATTTGATCCGAAACGTCACCTATTCCTTCTCTCCATAGATGCTGCCTCATCTACATAGTTCCTCCAGCATTTTTGTCTACCTTCGATTTTTGCAGCATCTGTAGTTCGTTCTTAAACATTCCTGCTCTTTCTATGTGGCTTTTGACAAATAAATATTTCCTGGCCCTTCAACTTTCATTAATAAAATTGATTAACCTATTATTGGTGGTATCAATCGCTTCTACTGACACTTTTGCAATGATAAAATGTTCAACAATGCAACCTACAACCTTCTGTAATTTTAGCTTGCAGTAACAAAATATACTCATAAGTATTAAAAAGACCTTTGTTTCTTTTAAATCCGAAAAATGAGTTTGTCGCGAGATAAACTCTCTAGCCCCTAACACTCTTTCCCCATTGACACAAACTGTAACACAAAGTTTCTCAGGAGCACAATGACATAATATATTATAGTCAATCTACCTCTATTGGAAATCTGAAATAAAACAGTCAGCCGAGTTATCATTTCCGTTTACATTCCTCTTTTTGATTTAACACTCTCTCACCGTCTCTGCATCCAAGTGGATGACTGCTACAACTTATCACCACAGCAACCCCAGCTTCACGCTATCAAAGATATTCCCTTTCTTTTATTCATCCATCTATCCGTCCATATCTTCTCTGCAACTTAAAGCTAATGTTTTCTCTCTTCCCCACTTCTGATCAAGTGTGTTCAAAAAGGATACGAAAAATGTAGGAAGAGTTACCACTAAATAAGGTAACTGACTATAAAAAGATAACAATCCTGGTCTGGAAAGTATTACCAATTTTTAAATCCGCTCTATTCTACAAACCACATGATTAAACTCAGCAACTACAAGAACAGTGGTATAAGAACAGTCCTGGCAAATTATTCAGGATTACACAAAATTTAAATATATTGAGCTCAGTTGTAATGATATTCACAGTAAATTTCATACATCAGATAATGGTTATTTGATCTTGGCAATCAACATTGTGTTCACAAAATTGCTATAATCTTGACGTTATAACATTTATAGTTTATGATAGTAAGATCACTTTAGGAAATTCCATGCAGCATACCCTGTCTGATAAATCACAGTGCATCAGTGATAAGGGAAGAACAATTTGGATACACTTGCCTTCAGCAACAAATATACACCTTTACAATTAGCCTTGGATTCGAGATGATATTTTGTCCTGAAACTTCGATGTCATACAATTAAAGTGTGGAGCAGCCCCTCCAAAGCGTTTTGGCACAATGTGAACAGGGGAGGCACAGTGACGCAGCAGTAAAGTTCTCACTAGTTCTATGTTATCCCACTTTCACATCTACTCTCTACACACTAGGGACAATTAACAGAGACCAATTATCCAACAGACCTGCACGTTTTTGGTATTTAGGAAAAAAACCATGCTGTCACAGAAAAACGTGCAAACTCCACTTGGACAGCACCCCGAGGTCAGGATCAAAACTGGGTCTCTGGTGCCATGAGACGGCAGCTACACAATAGTGGACATTTACAGTGGCCAATTGACCTGCTGACTTACATCTCCATGAAAAGTGGGAGGAAACAAGAGCACTCCCAGGACAATCACAGGGTGACAGGGGGAACATGCAGACTCCATGTGTGGACAGCACAGGAAGTCAGGACAGAACCAGGGTCACTCTCCAGCTGCACTCCTGTGCTGCCCTGAAACACTCTACTCTATCGTAGGAAGAGGTGAAGAAAGCAATGGCTTCAAAAATGTGCTCAAAACCTCCTCAAGAAAGTGTGATCATCACCACAGATTACTAGGAAGCGGTGGTCCATATTTGCTCAAAGTGGAGGAGGAACACGAGATGATACTCAGAACCTTAGCGCCATGCATCAGGAGGAAAGAAGTTCTGCTTATATGTCAGCTAAGATTGCATCATCTCACAAACCTGTCCACTCCATAAGTAATGTGTAGGAAGGAACTGCAGATGCTGGTTTAAACCAAAGATAGACACAAAATGCTGGAGGCAGGCAGCATCTCTGGAGAGAAGGAATTGGTGACATTTCAGGTCGAGTTCCATCTTAAGTCTGAAGTAGGGTCTCAGTCAGAAAAGTCACCCATTCCTTCTCTCCAGAGATATTGCCTGGCCCGCTGTTGTTACATCAGCAATTTATGTCTTTCTTCACTACATAAGTAACTTTGGAAGGACCCATACTGGCCTCATTGGTCCTATCATAATCCACAGACCAGATTGGGCAAGTGTCAAGAGTGTTTTATTGTCATATGTCCCAAAAAGGAACAATAACATTTTTATTTGCAGCAGCACAACTGATAAGTAAGCTTAGTGCTCTCGAAACCCCATGTTAAACAACAAAAAAATGCTCAGTGTATCTGTCCTTCTTATATACTTATAAAACTCTGATCTTGGATATGTATTTATTTATGTGATGTTCGTGTGCGTTTCACATCTCCTCGAAAACACAACATTTTTACATATTCTGATAGAGGTCACGCCGTGAAGTCAAAAATCGCCTTATCTGAAAATTACATTCATTATATCTCGAGTTATTTATGAAAATGTTCACAAATCACAAATAACTTAGAAAATAAACAAGATGGTCTCGCTGATGACATCACAATGGATCTGCCTGCTGAGTGACGTTACCCCTGTTATGTCTTCTGTACCTCTTGGCTTCTTAAAATTCACTTCTTTAAATTTGTCACTTAGCATTTTTAAATTTTTTAAATTTTAAAATTATTTTTCTACTTTAAAAAAAAAATAGAAGTTTATAAGAACTATTCGTAACATTCGTATACTTATTGAAATAAGTTGGTTGTGTATTTGAAAAGTTGTAATACCATTGTTATGATGGATTCCTTTTAATAAAAATATTATTACAAGCATTTTTAAATTGCTGCCCAGGTCATGCTGCTCGCTCCGCTGGGCTCCTTGAAGTTCTAGAACATGGCGGCGGCTGTCATTATCACCGCGCGGGTGAGGGTACGGGGCAGCATGATGGGAAGCTGGCCCGGGCGGCCATTACTCCCTCTGGGAGAGGCCATCTATAGAGACATGTGATTCCTCCATCGATCGCAGGGACCCGGGGAATCCTGATGCCTTTTCCTCGATGATGATCCCGATCTCACCTGGTGATCTCTGGCCATCACGAGGCATGACCTCCTCTCCGTCTTCCCCGCCCGATCACCTGTCACTCCCTTTCTGCCCCTCCTCCCTTTCTGCCCCCCACTCCCTCTGCCCCCCACTCCCTCCCTGCACCCCCCTCCCTCTCTGCACCCCCTCCCCTGGTGGAGTATTGCATTCAGGAACCAGCCCTCCCCTGTGATGCCGCGCGCCCCCCACCCTGCAGTCACTAGCCCCCTCCCTCTCTACCACGCTCCCCCTCCCTCTCTACCCCTCTCACACACTCTCTCTCTCTCTACCCCCCCCCCCTCTCTAGCCATGCCTGCGCAGTTGGGGGTTATGTGTGAGTGGATAGGGCAGGGAATGGGGTAAAAGGAGCGAATGAATAATATTCATATAATATCAAGATGGGGGTTAGTGTGTGTGTGTGTGTGGGGGGTGGTTAGTGTGTGTGTGTGATGCCGTAGGCTGCCCCCCCCTCCCCTGCAACTGCGCGTTCGGGGGACAGGACCCAACGGGTCCCGCTTGGTCTAGTATAGTATAAAAACAAACAAACAGATATATCAACAAACAACAATTGTGCAAAGCCAAAAATAATGCCTCCAGTCTATATTGTTCAGAGGCTATTTCTAGGTTGTAGTGTTTAATGGTTAGCGGTTGATGGTTGTAGGGACAACCAGCCTGATGGTTGTGGGAGGGAGCTACCCTGGAACACTGGATGTTACAGTTTTTCAGGCTCCTGTACCTTCTTTTCAATTGCAGGGTGAAATGAGAGTGTGGCCAGGGTGGTGTGGGGCTCTGACGATGCTTGCTGCCTCTTATAAGTCAGTGACACCAATAAATCCCTTCAATGATTGGGAGGTCAGTACCTGCGAAGGACTGGGCAGTGTTCACCAATAACAAACTATATCAATTATAGTAAATCACATTAGACATATACAATTGGACATTATTTGCAACTTAGCAATCCTAGCAACTAAATCATAGAAAATTAATTAAACTATGTTTGTATTTTTCCAATGGACAGTAACAGCAAATAAAAGAATATTATATCTTAACCGGCAAAATATAAAAGTTGGTATTTTGGTTTAATAATTTGTTGAAACATTTTGTTATAATGGCAGTAAAACAGCCAACTATAGCTTATCTGCAATATTTCTGCTCTGACACTTTTCAAAATCAATAATGACATCGATGAAAAAAATCTTAATTCAGCAACCAATTTAGAAAGTGTCTATCAAGCGTTTGGAATCTGAGAGGAGGATCAATATTTCATCTCCACAAATAATTAAACTTAAGGCCTGTAATGGTTAGCAACGTGACATCTGAATAGTTAAACAAAATTGAATGAAATATGGAGGAATTACATTACACTTCTTCATCCCCATTGAACCTGATATAATAAACACATGAATAAAGCAGACTCCTATTGAGGAATCAGACCATATTTTATTCATATAATCCAGGAACTACAATCAACCTGCATATTGCAGATCCATCCCCTCCCGCTTCCCAGTTCACCCACCAGTCTTACTGTCGCTGACTACATTCTATCTCTGTCTGGCTACTCCCCTGACAACAATCTGAAGAAGGGTCTCGACCCTGAAACGTCACCTATTCCTTCTCTTCCGAGATGCTGCCTGTCCCGCTGAGTTACTCCAGCATTTTGTGGAGTACCTTTCGATCTGCCTTTGATCATTTTCCTCCCTGCTGCTCAAAACCATGTTTTGCTTTAATGGGAGGTTGCTGGAGTGTTTATTCCCAATCAGCAACATTTGCATTCGGTGAAGCACTTTCCAATCTGCCCTCAATATATTACTCCTCAGTTCATTTCATGAAATTCACTTTTTTTTCTTTGTGATGAATTTTCATTTTTCGTTTAGATATTCAGTATGGAAACAGGACCTTCGACCCACCGAGGCCAAGTCGGCTATCGATCACCCATTCACAATAGTTCTATGTTCTCCTATTTTTCTCAGGCACTCCCTGCACATAAGAGGCAATTTTACAGAGCCCAGCTAATGTAGGTCTTTTGTCTTTTGGATGTGGGTGGAAACCAGATCACCAAAGAAAACCCATGTGGTCACAGGGAAAATGCACAGTACCTGAGAACAGGATCAAATCTGTGTCTCTGTGAAGGACCTGTCCCACTAGGTGATTTTTAGGCGACTGCTAGCGACTGTCATAGTCGTAGCAGATCGCCGAAAAACCGACTAATGGGCCTGTCCCACTTAGGCGATTTCTTTAGGCGACTACGCCAAAGGAATTCACCAAAGTCAGCACCAACCTACGTCACCTGGCGACAACCTACATCATCCTGGCGACAACCAAAGCCATCCTGTCGACAACCTACGGCTGCACCTGTGACAGAAGAAGACAAGCTACGACAAGCCCACGGTTGCCGACTTTCGCCGAAAAGTTTTGAACATTTCAAAATCCAGCGGCGACCAGAAAAACGCTACGACTCTTTGGGCAATTGAGGAGACTATTCACGACCATACAGGCGACATCCCGGCGACAGCCTAGTTGTCGGCAGTCGCCTAAAAAATCGCCTAAGTGGGACAGGCCCTTGAAGCACCAGCTCTACATGCTGCACAACTGTCCCCAGTTTAATTTGCATCTTAGATCTGTGCTTCACAAGATATGTGCAGAACAATAGTAATTATCTGCTAACAGGTTTAACAGTGAAAGGTCACTTGAAACATAATTCACCCCATCAACAGATTTATCATGCTATGAAATAACAACCCTAACTTTCTATGCCAAGTTTAAATTGGCCTTATAGCTCTGAAGTAATTTTTTGATGGTGAGATACGATGACTGAGTAAAACAAATCAACCAGCCATTGCCAATAATTCACAACTCGAGTCATAAAGAGTCATAGAGTGGTACAGCGTGGACACAGGCCATTCAGCCCAACTTGCCCATACCGGCCAACATGTCCCAGCTGCACAAGTCCCACCTACCCGCATTTGGTCCATACTCCTCCAGACCTGTCCTATCCATGTACCTGTCTAGTTGTTTCTTAAATGTCGGGATAGTCCCTGCCTCAACTACCTCGTCTGTCAGCTTATTCCATACACCCACCACCCTTTGTGTGAAAAAGTTACCCCTCAGATTCCTAATAAATATTTTCCCCTTCACCTTAAACCTATGTCCTCTGGCCCTTGATTCACCTACTCTGGGCAAGAGACTCTGTGCATCTGCCCAGACCATTCCTCTCATGATTCTGTACACAACTCATTGCATATCTTCTCGTGATCATAAATGAACGGGAGGTTTTACATAATAATGCCTAAAGGGCCTGTTTCCACACTGTATTACTCTCTGACCATGTGACCAAATGCTTACCATTACCTTTGTAGTAAATTCTGACTCAATTTGAAGTAGAGGAAGTAGGTACTACAACAACATTGAAAATACATTTAGACAGGTATAAGATTTAGATGGATATGAGCCAAGCCAGAGCAAATGGGACTAGTTAGGTGGAGCACCATGGTCAGCATGCCCATGTTGGGCCAAATGTGCTGTATGACTCTATGAATTCAAAAGATAGTTAAGACTGGATGTTATGATATTCTACAGAACAAAAATTCTAGATAAAACCGAATGGACAATCCAACATCATCTTTGGACACAACAAAGTCATTTCCAATCCAGTTGACCTTCCAAAGTCCCCCTCAAAGAAACATCAGGAGGCTGTGTCTACATTTGGAGCGCTGTCTCACGGACTAGTTAAGCAGCAGTACAGTCATACACATGGTATCATGCCTTAGAAACACCATGCCAGAGCCAATAACAATAACTGGGCATATCCCAATCCACCTGCAGGAGAGGCCCACCAGTGTTGAGGGGTTGACCCCCAGCTTTCCTGACTCCATACCCCAAGTTTGAGTTTAGTTTATTGTCACGTGTACCGAGGTACAGTGAAAAGCTTTTGTTGCATGCTAACCAGTCAGTGGGAAGACAATACATGATTATAATCGAGCCGTCCGCAGTGTACAGATACATGATAAAGGGAATAACATGAATAACGTTTAGTGCAAGATAAGATCCAGTAAAGCCTGAAGAAGAGTCTGAACCCAAAACGTCACCCATTCCTTCTGTCCTGCTGAGTTACTCCAGCATTTTGTGTCCAACAAAGTCTGATCAAAGATAGTCCAAGGGTCTCCAATGAGGTAGATAGTTGCTCAGGACCGCTACTGTATTATTCTCAATTCCAATTAACTCCCTCTGAATTCTACCCCTCACGTTAGGCACAATATACCGTGCGCAATTAACCTACCATCCGAGACATCTTTGTGATGTGGAAGGGAAGCAGAACACCCAGAGGAAACTTCTAACAATCCTGAGGAGAATGCTTAACCTCCACACAGAGAGCACTCGAACTCAAGACCGAGCCACCATCAACCATCAATATACTCAGAACCGCCATTAACCAGAAACGCAGCTGGATAAGCCACATAATATCATGGGTACAAAAGCAAGTCATAGGCTAGTTAGTATGTCCAAGGCTAGTATCTCACTTCTGACTCCCTAAGCCTTTCTATAAGGCACAAGTCTTCTCTCCATGGTAGACCTCCCTCTGCTGGCCTCAATGAGATCATAGCAGCTCCCTTGATTGCTACCCAAACCCAACTATGATCATTTGTTCTCTCCATCATTATAGCACTGTGGCTCAGTGTACACCTGCAGAAAATGCATTGCAGTTGCACTATAATGCTATTCCAACACTTCCCAAACCCACACGCTTGACCATCAAAACAGACCAGGACAGCCCAAGTGTGGGAACACTACAGGTTCTCTTTCAAGTCACACGTCTTCTTGAAATATGCCTTCTCAATTAGGGATCGACAATAATTCCTAGCCATGCCAGTAATAATCAAGCCCAGGAAAATCATCTTTTATTTAAATTACCAGGAACATTTAATGGTTCTTAAAACAACATTGCAATGCCCAAGTAAATAAGTCTGATTACACTTACTGGGCGGGTTTTGCTGGAAAAACACACTTTTTTTTTAAACCTTCAACTCAAAGGTCTGTGCACCACAATTTTTTCTCAAAGCTCAAGCTGATGATAATGCAATGAAGGCTGTGGAGATTCAAGAGACTGCAAATGCTGGAAATGGAGCAAAAGTCTGATGCCTGACCCGAAGTATCAACCGCACTTTTGCCTCCATAGATGCTACTTGACACACTGATGCCGCGCGAGGTGAATCGAGGATCAAAGGACATAGGTTTAGGTGTAGGGGAAAAGATTTCATAGGAATCTGAGGGGTAACTTTTTCACACAAAAGGTGATGGCTGTATGGAACAAGCTGCCAGAGGAGGTGGTTGAGGCAGGGACTATCCCAACATTTAATAAACAGTTAGACAGGTACAAGGATAGGAAGGATTGGAGGGCTATGGACCAAATGCTGGCAGGTGGGACTAGTGTACCTGGGACATGTTGGCCGGAGTGGGCAAGTTGGGCCAAAGGGCCTGTTTCCACGCTGTATCACTCGAAGACTCTATGACTCCCAGGAGTCAGCGGCCCTTGCGCAGCCGAATGCAAGACCCGGCAGAACACAGCTGCAGAGGGAGCCCGCCGAGCTGGTGTACAACAGCCCAATATAAAACCCAGTGGAATGCGTCCTGCAGGTGGAAGTTGCCGAGCCAGTTCCCTGCACATTGGACTCAGCAAACCTCTGGTCTGGAAGAGGGAGGCCGCCATGCCAGCCCATGCTCGTCCCCCAAAGACTAGAGACCGGACGGAGCCAGTGATGACAGACGCGACGGCGAAGAACTGGTAGGAGAGGAGACGGAACCGGGGTCTGGCCTATCGCCCCCTCATGGTCGATTTCGGGAGGCACCCACGGGGAACATAGGTGGACGTGCAAGGAGAGGGACGTGACGAGATGCTTGGAGACCCACAATAGCCTG
This sequence comes from Okamejei kenojei, assembly GCA_035221665.1. Classification (NCBI taxonomy): domain Eukaryota; kingdom Metazoa; phylum Chordata; class Chondrichthyes; order Rajiformes; family Rajidae; genus Okamejei; species Okamejei kenojei. The sequence goes on along the minus strand of CM069131.1, from coordinate 16,625,277 downwards.
GGACATGCCTGGAACAGGCACCGTTCAAAAGAAATGGACTTTGGTAATGACACTGAAACATGGTGCCTCTTGCGTGCAGGCTCAGTGGACCATTTCTGTACACTTGCTAATTGGGGATCGGGTACGGCAATACCCTACTGGACTGTTTGTAAGATAAGGAATTTCACTGTTTTAGCACTTAAACTAAATAAAAGCACCATTGAACCATTGTCATACTTAACACTTTGATTAATTGGGCCTATCACTAAAACAAAATACATTTGATAAATAGAACTGTGAATTCAGGCTTTATGTTTTTCTGAGGTGGAAATTATCCATTGTTAATTATAATAGGTTTGTGCAAATCATTTGTTAACATCTTTATTAACTTAAATAGACTCATAATTCAAAAGATCACAAGAGTCAAGGCTCCAAACATTACAGTAAAGGAAAAGGTACTTGAAAAGGAAAAAAAACCAAAAAGGTTGCATTTGGAATTAAAAAAATAAAGTCACCTGGCCCAGATTGAGTGTTGGGGGATAAGGATAGGTCTCTTTACCACCCCCTCGATTCTATCCAAGGACCCAAACAGTCTTTCCAGGTGAGGCAGAGGTTCACTTGCACCTCCTCCAACCTCATCTACTGTATCCACTGTTCCAGGTGTCAACTTCTCTACATCAGCGAGACCAGGCGCAGGCTTGGCGATCGTTTCGCTGAACACCTCCGCTCAGCTCATCTTAACCTACCTGATCTCTCGGTTGCTCAGCACTTTAACTCCCCTCCCATTCCCAATCTGACCTTTCTGTCCTGGGCCCCCATTGTCAGAGTGAGGCCCAGCGCAAATTGGAGGAACAGCACCTCATATTTCGCTTGGGTAGTTTACACCCAGCGGTATGAACATTGACTTCTCTAACTTCAGATAGCCCTTGCTTTCTCTCTCCACCTCCTCCCTCTTCCCAGTTCTCCCACCAGTCTTACTGTCTCTGCCTACATTCTATCTTTGTCCCGTCCCCTCCCCTGACATCAGTCTGAAGAAGGGTCTCGACCCGAAACGTCACCAATTCCTTCTCTCCAGAGGGGCTGCCTCACCTGCTGAGTTACTCTGGCATTTTGTGTCTACCTTCGATTTAAACCAGCATTTGTAGTTCTTTCTTACACAGATTAGGTCTTCATTTCTCCTTAATCTACAAGCAAGTCAGCTGAATGTCAGCAGTGGTAATTTACTGGTGGCATTAAAATTAATTGTCACTCAGAATGGCACGGGTTAATAGATGACAGCCAGTGTAGAACCTGACGGGTCTGATTGAAGCCCTGATGAAATAGAAAGTTATTGGATGCATTGCAGCTGATATTATATTCATAGGTTTCCAAAAAGCAATTGCAAAAGTCCCACAGCATTGGAAATCTGAAGTCTGGCTATAAAACAAAATTATGGCTGCATTGATTATGGGCTAAAAAACTGCTAGCCTTGAAATTATTCACCTAGAATGGCATGGTAATATAGATTCAAGCACAAACCTGCACCAATTTTATGTCAGGCAGAGTGGCAGTACTAATACATCATACACAATACCTAAGGGGTCACATCTGATAAAAACGGACCATTGATAGACAAACACAATCCAAACCCCTGCTTCTACAAGCTCCCCGTGTGTGTAAATGGCAGCCAAAATCGGGCAAACAGCCAAGTGTTGGCAGGCCTAATTGGGGAAGGATGCGTTTACATGAGTGGTCTCTTGACCTTGTTCAAAGGTTTGAGAATGGAGAGGGGAGGGACTTTGCATTGGAATCAGGTAGGTGAGTGGTAGATATGGAACAAAAGTCTGAACCTTGGGAACAAATTGTTGACGATCTAGCCTTATAGTGAGATTTATGCTTCATTCACCTTGGCTCTGTTACAAGATCTATGAAATGACTGGATGGTAGTCATTTGTCATTTGAACTCACATGGTTCACAAGTGTCCTGCGGGGAAGGAATTCTGCTGGCCTTTCTTATCTGGCCTAGATGTGACTCTGAATCCACCAATGTGGCTGACTCCTAAAATTCCCCCCAGTTCTAAGGCACTCAGGGAGGGATGGTATCATGCACGTCCAATGTATGAATAAAAACATATATTTTTAAACCTGAGGAATATAATCCTCTTAAATAAAGAGCTTGTAAGCAAAATTCCACATTAAAGGCTGTTTAGCAGAATTGAAATGGCTGGTTGGATTAGAAATTAGCTGAAGGACATAAAAAGGCACATGATAGGAATATAAATTTAGAGTTGAGAGTCATGCAGCATGGAAACAGGCCCTTCGGCCCAAATTGTCCGTGCCAGCCAATTTATTTGTTTTTCAAATTGGTAGATGGTAAATAATATTTTCCCCCAGTATCATTTTTTTTTAATGAGATAAATGTCAATGACTTAAACTTGTGTGTGCAGGCTAAATCCTCAACATTTGCACATGGCAGCAAACTGGAGGTGTGGTATTGTGTGAGGATATAATTAGATGGGCAAATTGTGTCGCCATTTGACTGACACAATGTAATTCAGAGAAGTGTGAAGTAATTCATCTTAATTGAAAGAATGAGGAGAAATAACATAAATTAAATGACAGAATTCAAAATGGTAGACAGAAATGCTGGAGAAACTCAGCGGGTGAGGCAGCATTTATGGAGCAAAGGAATAGGTGATGTTTCGGGACTCGACCGCTGAGTTTCTCCAGCATTTTTGTCTACCTTTGACTTTTCCAGCATCTGCAGTTCTTTCTTAAACAATTCAAAATGGTGTGTTTTAACTGAGAGACCTTTGAATAGATGCCCGAGAGTGACGGATAATAATGATAACATGGTTGGTAAAGTATTTTACAATCTTGACTTCATAAATAGAGGCAGATGGACAAAACCAGAGAAATTACATAGAACTTTTATAATATACTGTTGGACCACGGCTCACCCAATTCTGGTCGCCATACATAGGGCAGCACAGTGCCGCAGTGGTGGAGTTGCTGCCTTACATTGCCAGGGACCCGAGTTCGATCCTGACTATGGGTGCTGCCGGTACGGAGTTTGTAGGTTCTCCCCTTGGCCTGCATGGGTTTTCTCTGGGATCTCCAGTTTTCTCCCACATTCCAAAGAGGCATAGGTCTGTAGGCTAATTGGCTTGTTATAATTGTAAATTGACCCTAGTGTGTGCAGGATAATGTTAGGGTGCGGGGATCGCTGGTCAGCGTGGGCTGGAGGGCCTGTTTCTGCACTATACGCTAAAACTAAACTAAACTAAACTAAACTAAGCTATAGAACGTGAAGGTTCCACAAAGGTTGTAGTGAAGATTTACCCAAACGGTTTCAAAGTTTTCGGAATTTCATTAGCAGAAGTTAAGAAACTGAGGTTATTCTCTTTGGAGCCAAAAAGGCCCAAAGTCCATTGTGTCCATGCCGACTCTGCCCATTCCCCTATTCTTTCTCCATCACTTTCCAATACGTCTTTATAATTCCTTTCAATCTGCTTCCATCACCTTCACAGGTAATGAGGTTCACATTATGTAAACAAAATTCCAATTTCTTCTTCTTACGTATAGCAATTCTGTGACGTTGAAATTATATACTCAATGTTCACTGATAGTGGAAGGAAAACACAGCTTTATAAAATAGGAAATGACAGAAATATGAGTCTTCTTGCTACCACTTGCTTTGGATAATTACTTCACCTTATCAATGTCTTCAGTCTAACTGTGGACCAATTAATTTTCATTTAAACCAAATATATAAGATGTCAGTGCAAAAGTGCGTGTAAGAATCTTTTTTTCTTCATCATAAATTATTTGGAAAAAAAGGAGAAAGGCCACCTAAAATGATTCACTGCCTTCTAACTCTCCCAAATTCAATTGCACAGCTTGAAATGCAGTATGCCATTGTCAGAACAACGATCAATAGAGAACGGTCTCGCAAATCAATTGTAGCTGCTTTGCACTGTTTACTTCTCATTACGACCACAGGGTATAAATTACTATATAATTTAGTGATAACAAAAATCCATTTCTATAGCGAGGCATTTAAGTAATCAATCGTGTGGATAAAACAACCAGATGTTCAATACACGTTATGAAATCTGAGAGGCCAAATACATTCAATTTCCTCAAGTACATATCTGTTTTTACATAGAATTTAAACTGTAAGTACATTTGGTTTCATCAGTAGATGAACATACTGTAAGAAATAGAAGCAGGGGGATTTTATTGTGGTACTTCATGCCTACTCCCTCTTTAGATAAAATGATGGCAAATTTTACAGCCATACCATTTTCCTTCACTAACATCAAAGATTCCTTCTATCCAGAGATGCTGTCTGATTTACTCCAGCATTTTACGTCTATCTTCGGTTTAAACTAGCACCTGCAGTTCCTTCCTACATCATAGTTTTGATTCCTTTCAATCCAAAATACAGTTATATTGATCTCTATCTAAGATATAGTCAATGTATGAATCTCCTAAGCCCTCTTGAACGCAGAATTCCAGGGATTCACTATCTTCTGGCTGAAAATAAATCATTCCATTTATCATGTTCCAGACACTGCAGCCATGTGGCAACATCAATCCGACTTCTACTTTATAGAATAAAGTCTCATTTCAATAAAATATATATATAAAGTCTCATTTCATTAAACTCTTGAGAGTATAACTCCAGTCTGTTTAATCTCTCAGCCAACAGATACATCAGTGACTTATTGTTAGTTATTTCAGAAATACAGCAATAATTATTGCACAAAATGGTGCAATGCAGCTTTGTTCAAAATAAATTAAGATTTATGATAACGGTCAGCAGGACTAAACAAAAAATTGATTCATGGAAAACTAGTAGGATATCTTCACTGCGCTTTGAAATCTATCATTAAAAAGCAGTATTGGAGGCTATTAAGCAAATTAATCAAATTACTCAAAGTGAAAGGATAACATACTGTGGATGAATTTAAAATTGTGTAAGGAAACATAGCAAAAATTGCATTCCCTTTCTTTGGAGAAAATGATTGACTTTGGAGTGTCGGCCTAGCTCATTGGCAATTTTTTGTTGCTGGATTCATTCTATGTTCAAGCTCAGATATAATATGCCAGGAAAATACTTAAAGCTGAAATGAGCTTTCTCGTGCCTTAAGCAGCAGCCTATCCTTGGGAAAGCAAGGAGCCCGCTTATTACATTAATGCTATTTTAGTGAAAGACCAGATGTAGGTCTTTCTTTCTCTTACATTTCAATTATGTTGTCACAAGGGCTAACGTGACAACATAATTGAAATCCTAATCACATGGTGTACCCGGGTATTCAATTTCTGTGATTTGCATTCAATGGCACCAAAAACCTATTAACACAACTATTCATGGTGTCTCTTATATCTGAAGAAGCCTCCCGATCCGAAACATTGTCAGAATCTGAAGGAGGATCCCGACCTGAAACATCACTTATCCAGGCACACCAGAGATGTTGCCTTCCTCGGGCACTTTGTGTCTTTAAAAATGTAATCTGTCTTTCTATTCTTCATAAATGGGTAATCACACTACCCTGCATTGGAAATAAACTGATAGGCATAGAACATAGAAGACTACAGCACAAGACAGGCCCTTCAGCCCATAATGACTGTGCTGAACATGATGCCAAGATCAACTCTTATCTACCTGCACGTAATTGAAATCCCTCCATTCCCTGCATTTCTATATGCCTATCCAAAAGTCTCTTAAACGTCACTATCGTATCAGCCACAACAGTGTGTTACATAAATTCATGTTCATAAGTCAAAAGAGCAGAATTACGCCATTCATTGTGTCTACATTGCCATTCAGTCATGGCTGATCTACCTTTCTCTCTCAACCCCATTCTCCTACCTTCTCCCAAGCAGTTACCGGCACTCACCATTCACTTGCCCCGCATATCTCCTTTAAACTTTGCCCCTCTCACCTTAAAGGTCTGCCCTCCAGTACTTGATTTTTCCCTCCTGGGAAAAAGTTCTGACTGTTTACCCTATTTATGCCTCTTATAATTTGATATATTTCTATCAGTTCTCGCCACAACCTCCAGCATTCCAGAGAAAATCTGATCTCCACCTGTAGCTAATACCTCCAAATCCAAGCAAAATTATGTTAAACCTCCACTGCACCCTCTTCAGAGCCTCCACAGTCTTCGTACATTGGGGAAACCAGAACTGCACACAATACTCCGAATAGTCATTAACTGTTGCTGAGTCTAAACCCTGGAACTCCTCACCCACCCAACATCACTGCGTAACTTCACCAACACCACAGAGGTTCAAAGTCGAGGTTCAATACCATCGTCTTATGTGCATTAACGCTGGCCTTACCAGCAATACCCAGATCTTTACAAACGAATATTTAAATAATCAATTACTTTTCTGCCCAGTCACAACCAATTTATACCTTCCTGCAGCCTCTTTGCACGGTTCTGTTTGCCGCATAGCTACTCACTGCCAGTAAATCTTGATACCTTACATTTGGTCACTTGATCTAAGCAAAGTGAGCGAGCGGGTGGTGCAGCCTTACAACACTTACAGCGCCAGACGCTCGGGTTCAATCCCTACTATGGGTGCTGTCTGAATAAAGTCTGTACGTTCCCACTGTGACTGCGTAGGTTTTCTCCAAGATCTTCGGTTTCCTCCAACACTCCAAAGATTTGTAGGTTAATTGTGCTTGGTATATGTGTAAATTGTCCATGGTGCGTGTAGGGGCAGTGTTAATGTGCGGGGATCGCTGGTCGGTGCGGACTGAGTGGGCCAAATGGCCTGTTTCCACAAACTAAAAAACTAAACAAAGAGCCAAGCATTGATACTTTGGATACCCCACTAGTTGCATCCGGAAAACAATAACCTGGTTTTATTCTGGCTCCCTGCTTTTTGCTTGTTAATTACAGTAATCCATGCTAATATATCAACCCCAACAAAAATCACCCATGTGGTTGATAGTGTTGAGGACAGCTTTAGTTTGCAGAACAGACACATTGTGTGAATAGTAAAACACAGAACTGTGAGATAATGCATTTTGGGATGCAGGGGAATATACAACAGACACGATTAAATTAAATGTGAAGAAACATTGGAATCTCTGAGGTAATTCTTCTTTTCCTCTTGAGCCAATAATGGACTATAATAGAAAATAGAGAAGTAAAGCACAGGAACGGGCCCTTCAACTCCAAGGTCTGTGCCAAACATGATGCCGGCCTGAGCGTGATCCGTACCCCTCCAGTCCTTGACATTGCTACCCTGAGTAAAAGGTTCTAACTGTTTACTCTAGCTATATCTTCCCTAATTTTATATACTTCTATCAAATCTCCCCTTAATCTCCAGCATACTGGAGATACCAATCAAAGTTTGGCCATCTTCTCCATGTAGCTAATAACCTCTAATCCAGGCAGCAAGGTATGTTGGAACTATTCTCAACACTGGAACTATACTCAACACATTTCCCAGCATGTGAGGCTGGGAAAGCACATCTCGGACCCGCAGACACTCAGCATAGGAGCACCGCAAGGCTGCGTACTCTCCTCTCCTCTACTCTCTCTACACCAATTACTGCACCGCCACTGACTCCTTTGTCAAGCTTCTGAAGTTTGCAGACGACACAACCCTGATTGGACTGATCCAGGATGGGGAGGAACCTGCCTACAGACAGGAAGTGTCACGGCTGGCATCCTGGTGCCATCGCAACCACTTGGATTCAATGGTCTTAAGCCCCTGTCCCACTGAGGAGACCTAAACAGCAACCTCTGGTGACCTTGCCTACCACCCAAAAAAAAAAAATCAAGGTCGAGGTGACCTGCAACCACCTACCACCTCCCACGCAAATGTTGAAAACCTTCCTCGACAATGAAGAAAACCAGCTTCGACTAGACCTGCGACAAAAAAACTATCGATTTTTAAAACGGCAACCTATTTTTAGTAGAGGCCGGTTTTAATCATGATGAAAAAAATAGCAGCAACCTAGATGAAGCCTCGACCAAGCGGAAACCACTTTCGACCATTAGGGAGAGTGACCAAAACCTCAGGTGACCTCATGGAAACCTTGGGTGGCGGGCAAGGTCACCAGAGGTTGCTGTTTAGGTCTCCTAAGTTGGACAGGGGCTTTAAGACAGTGGAATTGATCGTAGACTTGAGGAGAGTTCTCCCTCCCCTCACCCCACTCACCATCAACAACACCACAGACACATCTGGGAGTCTTTTAAGTTCCTGGGGACCATCATCTCCATGGACCTTAACTGGGGGGCCACCATCGACTCCACAGTCAAAAAGGAACAGCAGAGGATGTACTTCTTGCGGCAGCTGAGGAAGCGCAATCTGCCACAGGCAATGATGGTCCAATTCTACACGGTCATCGTAGAGTCTGTCCTCACCTTCTCCATCATGATCTGGTTTGGCTCAGCCACAAAGCACGACGTCAGGAGTCCCATCAGCTGAGAAGGTTATTGGCTGCAACCTTCCCTCCATTGACGAACTGTAGACTGCAAGGGCCAGGAAGCGAGCGGGTAATTAATCTCTGACCCCTCTCACCCTGGCCACAAACTCTTTGAATCACTTCCTTCTGGAAGGCGACTCCGGACTGTCAAAGCTGCCACAGCCAGACATAAAAACAGCTTTTTTCCACAAGTAGTAGCTCTACTCATTAACCAAACATTTGTAGCCTCCTTTTGCTGTGTTATTTTATTTAATTTGCATGTTTAATCAATAATGTTTAATGATTAATGTTTAATATTTTACGTATCATTCCTAACTGTCACTGTATGTCATGTTGTCACTTGCGGGCGGAGCACCAAGGCAAATTCCTTGTATGTGAATACTTGGCCAATAAACTCATTCATAATATAACAGACCACATCTCTACTACAAATGTGTGGTGCACACATTTCTGGTCCTCCGGGTGCTCTGGATTCCTCCTGCATACCAAAGACATGTGAGTTTGTAGGTTAACTGGCATCTGTAAATTGACCGTAGTGGTGTTCCAAATGGACACGAAAGTGAGATAACATAGAACTAGTGTGAATCGGTTGTCGATGGTTAGCATGGACATGGTGGGCCAAAGAGCCTGTTTCCATCCTGTATCTTTCAATTCAATTTAATTAATGCCAGATAGCTTGAACTGGAACTTCTCAGTCACAGAATCACGATCTGAATTGATCTGCTTGGGCAATGAACAGTGGAGATAATTTGGCTGGTATACAAATAACTTGACAAAGTTCTATTAGAACTGTTATGTTCATCCTTTGCCAGGTCTAAACTGTGCAAGTTAATCATGCATCAAAATTGCAGTGCCCTATTTTTTCAGTTCTATCCAATTTAGTTCCTATTAAATTTGATTATCACTTTTTCTATTAAATCATGTGTGAAGGTAGTTTAAATTAACCAAAACTTTTGATTTATAATTTTCCAGAGAAAGTCTGTATCTCTCTTCCCTCTGAACCAAATAGTAAGTAGCCTTTGCACATTTCATGGGTGAGTCAAGTTATATGCTGTCTCAGGACTACTTAAAAACCCATAACATGTCCATACTCCAAGTCAATAATATACACTGATCTCAAATCTCAAAATATTTAGTTCTTATGCAGGGAGAAGAGATTAGCCTAATTTGGTATCATGTTCAGCAGGGCCTGTTTCTGTGCTGTACTGTCCTATGTTCTATGATTGCTTTGTGGCCCTGAGGTAGTGCTACATCTGGCAGGCAGGAGGGGTTGAGGGGAACTGCGAGTCATGTGCAATTCTGAACTTGCTGCCTTTACCCTTGGACAAAATCCCCAAGCTTTTGCAATGCCATTCGTTCTGTCATACAAAGTTTACAGGACTTCCATCTACAATTTTACAAATATTTATCACAAATATAAGTGGCGAACACTGCCCAGTCCATCGCAGGTAATGACCTCCCCATTACTGAAGGGATCTATAGGACATGCTGCCTTAAAAGGGCAGCCAGCATCATCAACAGTCCACACCACGCTGGCCATGGTCTCATTTCACTATGGCCATTGGGAAGACGGTATGGAAGCCTGAAAACTGTAAAGTCCAGGTTCATGAGCAGCTTGCGAACCAGCATCTGCAGTTAATGTTTTACATGGAGTATGGAGCGGTCATTATCTCTTTGGACACCTCATGGGTGTGAAAGTTCAGCTTGTCTAGATCTACACATTTGAAGTAAGCAAGACCAGAAGAGAATTCTTCGTAAGCAGTGATTCCAGACTGTGGTTTCACATAAGAACATAAAAATGAGAAGCATGTAGAAGCAAGGAACTGCAGATGCTGGTTTACAGAAAAAGACACACAGTGTACGAGTAGCTCAGGCGGGGTGAGCAGCATCCTTGGAGAACATGGACAGGAATTGTTTTCGCCTGGATCCTTCTTCAGACTACTAGAAGCATGGCTGGCCCATCATGTCCAGTCCACCATTCTAGCCAGATTATTGTTAACAGTTAACTTTAGCACCTCCATCGGGTGGTGCCATTGAGTGTGCCAGCCTCGCCAGCAGCTGTCTGTCCTTTCACCCTTTTTTGTTATTTTTAGTATGTCACAAAGTTAGTTTTAGAGGAATCTTAGTCTTTTTTATGTGGGGGGTGGTGGAGGGGAATAGGGGGAAACCGTTTCCAGTCACTCACCTGGGCGGAGATGCGTCTTTTCTCCGAGTGGCATCTTCGCCCTCCCCCCCCCCTTGCGGCCTATCAACTGGATTGGCGCGGCCTTTCCTGCCGGAGACCGGCCAGAGCTTCAGCAGCGGCGCAGCACTGAATTCCATCGCAGAGCGGGACGATGCCTTACCGGGGATCGCCGTGTTGGAGCTCCGGAGTGTTGGGCCTCCTGATTAACTGGGGCTGTGGTTGCGGAGCTTCCAGCCGCAGGCGGCGCTGACTTTAACATCACAGAGTCCTGAGATCTTTTGCTGAGGGTCGCCAGTGTGAATCCCCGCCCAGCTCGGCCTGTGGACTACGGGAGCCACGGTCTCCGGTAGGAAGTGGCCGATTCGGAAACCTCAAGCCACTGAGTGTGTTCTTCCGTTTCGACACCAGAGCTCCGATCATCCCAACGAGAGAACCTGAACATTGGATCGTCCATAGCGGCAACTGTGGAGGGCTCAAAGGCCCCGACCACAGGTGAACAAAGAGGAAGATAACTGAACTTTATTGCCATCCCTCCCAGTGGGAAACGTTGATCCCGCTGTGTGGGGATGTTCATGTTAAATCCTATCGTGTATTGTGTTCTTTTTATTCGTATGGTAACTCAAATCTCACTGTACTAATTGGTACATGTGACAATAAATGTAACTTGAACTTGAACTAATTTTCAACAATGCCTCCATTTTCATTGATTCCAATAAAAGTAAAAAAATATCTATGCATTGTTTTGATCTGGAATATCGACAATTCTTTTCCCATAAAGATGCATCTTCACCTGTTGAGTTCCTCCAGTAAATTGTTGCTCCAGATTCCAGCATCTGCAGTCTCTTGTGCCTCCAAAGATCCCCATCTGGAATGGCGATTGCAATGCCTGCCTCACCAACAGTATGCCTTGTCCTTTCCTTCTTTGTTGTTTTATAGTACGTGTTAAATGAATGTTTTAGTGTTCTTTAGCTTGTTTTATGTAGGGGGTGGGAAGGGGTGGGGGGGTGGGGTTGGGGTAAACATTTTTTAATCTCTTACCTCGACGGAGATGTGATTTTTTTTCCGTATCGTATCTCCGTCCGTACTGCAGCCTAACATCGTGGCGTTGGAGGCCTCTTGCTGGATTTCAACTTCGGGAGCTCCAACCGCGGGAGCCTGTGGATTTAACATCGTGGAGCTCGCGGTCCCTAGTTAGAGATCGGCTTCAGGAGCTCCAAGTCGCAGGAGCTTTCGACCGCCCCGACGCGAGAGCCTCGATCGCCGGCTGCGGGAGCTTCGATTGCCCCGACTGATGATGGTTTGACTGCCCCAACGCAGGAGTATAAAGAGGAAAATGATTAGACCTTATTGCCTTCCATCACAGTGAGGAACGTGGGGGAATCCGCTGTGGTGGATGTTTATGTTAACCTTTATGTAGTTATGTGGCTTGTTGCGTATGGCTATATGGTAATTCGAGTTTCACTGTACCTTAATTGGTACATGTGACCTTTGAACCTTTGGACCTTTGAACCTTTGAATGTAGCCACTGAACCTTCATTGTCCTCTTAGGTATAATCTTCCAAATACTTACAGTATTACCCTCTGGGTGCAGAAATCTCTCAACTCTGAATCGCTAACCCTTTATTTGAGACTTTGCCTTTAGTTCAAGACATCTTAGCAAAGATGATTATAGAGTTATGATTATAGAGTTAGCTTCTCAGAGTTTCCTTCACCCTATAATTTTTGCTTCAGAAACTGATGCTCACTTCGGGTGAAGGGGGGCCTAATTATAAGTGCAGACTTTGAATTGCATCTCCCTGCTCAGGAGTTTCTCATCCATCCAATTAAATTTAAATCTAAATAGAAGGTTACTAAACAGGCAAGTTGAGTAAACAGGTATGTCAAGGATAATGGTGCATCAGAATAAATCTATTATAATTGGTTTAAAGCTTAGCTCTAGGTTTATTAGTGTCAGGTATGCCAAGGTACAGTGAAAAGCTTTGTTTTGTATATGCTATACAATCAAATCAGATAATACTGTACATGGAAACAATGAAGCCAAACTCAAGTCCAGTAGATAGAGCAAAGGCATAAATACAGAGTGCAGAATATAATTTTCAGCATTGTAGCTATACGGGTCCAGAGGCAAAATCTAATGTCTGCAATGGTGTAGAGATGAATCGGACAGTGCCCCAGCTTATGGAAAGCATCAGCCAAGAAATTGGTGTTTTAATTTGGGGAAGAAAGAAAACATATCCAAGCTGTCATTATGTATCTGTGGAAGCACATCAGCAAATCTTTCTTTAAAGCATCTAGTAAGCAATTCATAGACCTGCATTGAGCAATGTAGTCATGCTCTATCAGGGCAGCTAGAGTTACATTTACTGCACGAGCAGTAAACAACACCAGTGAAATAACAGACAATGTGACAAAAACAGCCTTCGGAAATACATCAATTCAGCCGTCTCTGCAACATTTTTCTGCAGTAACATGATATGATTCTCTTTTTAACAGGTTGCTTCTGGCCAAGCATTATGTTGGGAAAATAAACATCAGATACCACATATCAAAATAGCATCTGGAGCATGGAGAACCAGATGGCGAAACAGTCAAATTCACAGAAATTATGTCTCTTCCAGACAATGAAATTGTTTTTTATTTTTTTCAATAAGATAAGAGAATATAGGCATATTGATAATCTCTTTACCAAACTTCCTGATTTCTCATTATGCAGGCACTTGGTGCACCTGCATCAGGCAGGATTTAAATCATGCTGCAGTTATTTTCACCCAGCAGAGAATAAGACAGGAATTCATGTCACACCTTTCTAGCCCAAACTGCAGAAAAATTCTGCGATTTGTTTTAAATGTTCCTGGCACACACGAAATTGATGAAAGGAACCGATATATTAAACAGATTTCGTCAAGGTTGTCACAGCAGTTGTACAGTACAAAGCATTGAAATTTCAACAGCTGATTTGCTTTTAATCACACAGTATAAATAAATAAAGCTGTGCTCACTGGAAAGTTTTCGATGCAGAACTGTTACACTTGATGGTGCACAATATATTATTCTGCACCCAAGGCCATAATGTACAATTGCAAGAAATAACTGCACTGTGGGGTTAATTAAATATTAATTCCTCACTGGTACATTATCAAACCAAATGCATGATATTGGTTTCAGTGGAGAGTAAAAAACAATAAGGAAATAGCTGACTTTCTTATATTTCAGATTGTTTTTGCTTATTCTGGAGAGAAAATGGTAGGAATATTAGCTTATTCCTCATATTCCAGGTTCCAACAACTGAGCAAATGAAAAAGGAGAGGCAGGTTATATTGATTCAAGAAAATTGCAGCTGTAAGCAAGGATAATATTTTAGAAGATTCATCAAATGATGTTCTAGGGGTTGACTTAATAAACAAAATATAGGGCAATCACTTGGTTGACATTCTATTGAAGATCAACAAGTAATCCAAGGAAGTAGAAAATAGATTTTGCAGGAAAATTTCTGACAATTGCCAAATTATTGGATTGACAATAGTGGAGAATTTACATCAACAAAATATTATCTTGGATCCAGCCAGTGTAAAAGTAAAAGTGGATATAGAATCCCTACATTGCATTTAGGTAAACTGTCTTTTTTAAATATTGCCCCAGTAAACGCAAAGAAAATCCGGAGTTATTTACAAGCACTGCGGCCTAACATCGAGGAGATGGCAGCCTTTGCTGGAGACCGACTTCGGGAGCTCCAACCGCGGGAGCCTGCGGACAACATTGTGGAGCTCGCGATCCCTTTGCGCGGGATTGACCTCGGAGCTCCAGCCACAGGACCCTGCGGACTTTAACATGTGGAGCTCGCGGTCTCTGGTTGGAGACCGACTTTGGGAGCTCCGAGCTTCGTCCAACCCAATGCGGGAGCTTCGATCGACCCGACGCTGGTTTGACTGCCCCGACCGCAAGGGAATAAAGAGGAAGAAAATTTGGACTTCATTGCCTTTCATCACAGTGAGGAATGTGGGGAATCCGCTGTGGTGGATGTTTATGTTAACTTTTATGTAGTTGTGTGTTTTGTTGCTTTTTTTTCGTATGGCTGTATGGTAATTCGCATATCACTGTACCTTAATTGGTACACGTGACAATAAAATACCTTTGAAACCTTTGAAGTCAGGAGCACGTGTAACTGGGATAAGATTAGATCCAACTAGGAAATTTAAAAATCTTTGTTTGGAGTAGGAAGATGTGGGTAAATTTCTGAAATAATTCTTGCCAGGTTGCTTTACAAAAGACGAGGGTGATGCCAATTGCAGTAAGGGAGGAAATACTGCATAGGAAAAGCGTCGGAAGAGAGGATGTGGGAACAAAAAGTAGATCAAGATGAAATTATACATGGTCTTAGTGTGTTATAAGATTCAGGGTTGGAAATTGTTCCTACCATCTTTCTTCAATCGTTCATGGCAAAGGGAATGAAAGTACAAGGCAGCACGGTGGCGCAGCAGTAGAGTTGCTGCCTTACAGCCCCATATACCCGGGTTTGATCCTGACTACACGTGCTGCCTATATGGAGTTTGTATGCTCTTCCCGCGACCGTGTGGGTTTTATCTGAGATCATCGGTTTCCTTCCACATTCCAAAGAGAACAGGTTTGTAGGTTACTTGGCTTGGTATAAATGTAAATTGTCCCCAGTGTGTATAGGGTAGTGTTAATGTGCGGGGATCAGTGGGGAAACTGCTAGAGTCAGTTATTAAAGATGGGATGGCAGTACATTTGGAAAGTGGTGAAATCATTAGACAAAGTCAGCATGGATTTACAAAAGGTAAATCATGTCTGACGAATCTTATAGAATTTTTTGAGGATGTAACTAGCAGAGTGGATAAGGGAGAACCAGTGGATGTGTTATATCTAGACTTTCAGAAGGCTTTCGACAAGGTCCCACATAAGAGATTAGTATACAAACTTAAAGCACACGGTATTGGGGGTTCAGTATTGATGTGGATAGAGAACTGGCTGGCAGACAGGAAGCAAAGGGTAGGAGCAAACGGGTCCTTTTCAGAGTGGCAGGCAGTGACTAGTGGGGTACCGCAAGGCTCAGTGCTGGGACCCCAGCTATTTACAATATATATTAATGATATGGGCGAGGGAATTGAATGCAACATCTCCAAGTTTGCGGATGACACTAAGCTGGGGGGCAGTGTTAGGTGTGAGGAGGATGCTAGGCTGCAAGGTGACGTGGATAGGCTGGGTGAGTGGGCAAATGCATGGCAGATGCAGTATAATGTGGATAAATGTGAGGTTATCCACTTTCGTGGCAAAAACAGGAGGGTAGACTAATATCTGAATGGTGGCAAATTAGGAAAAGGGCAGATGCAACGAGACCTGGGTGTCATGGTACAGCAAGCAAGAAAGCAAATGGTATGTTAGCATTCTTAGCGAAAGGATTTGAGTATAGGAGCAGGGAGGTTCTACTGCAGTTGTACAGGGTTTTGATGAGACCACACCTGGAGTATTGCGTACAGTTTTGGTCTCCAAATCTGAGAAAAGACATTCTTGCCATAGAGGGGGTACAGAGAAGGTTCACCAGACTGATTCCTGGGATGTCAGGACTTTCATATGAGGAAAGACTGGATAGACTTGGCTTGTACTCGCTAGAATTTAGAAGACTGACGGGGGATCTTATAGAAACTTACAAAATTCTTAAGGGGTTGGATAGGCTAGATGCAGGAAGATTGTTCCTGATGTTGGGGAGGTCCAGAACAAGGGGTCACAGTCTAAGGATAAGGGGGAATTCCTTTAAGGCCGAGATGAGGAAAACATTTTTCACACAGAGAGTGGTGAGTCTATAGAATTCTCTGCCACAGAAGGTAGTTGAGGCCAGTTCATTGGCTATATTTAAGAGGGAGTTAGATGTGGCCCTTGTGGCTAAAGGGATCAGGGGGTATGGAGAGAAGGCAGGTACAGGATACTGAGTTGGATGATCAGCCATGATCATATTGAATGGTGGTGCAGGCTCGAAGGGCCGAATGGCCTACTCCTGCACCTATTTTCTATGTTTCTATGTTTCTATCACTGGTCGGTGCGGGCTCGGTGGGCCGAAGCAGCCTGCTTCCACACTGTATCCATGAACTAAACTAAACCAAACTACAGAATGGAAGGATTACAAAAGCTTGTATCATTTTTTTTTAAATTAAGCCAATGTTAGATAAATGATGAACATTAGTGAACAGTTAGATGAACATCAATGGAGGGTAAAACTTTGGAATCAACAGTATTTTTTAGGACATAGAACAATCAAGGACATTGAGCAAGAATTTGTCAAATGAAGGTAATTTCTTCATAACTTAATTGAACTTTTTGAATAACTAACAAGGAGGGTTAATGAGGGCAGTATATTTGACGTAGAGTACATAAGTATGAGCAGGGCTTTGACAAATAGGAGACTGGTGCAAAACATAAACGTGCTCATGCAAGAATGGAAATTAAGAATGGTTATAATGGCATAGGATTGCTTTCCTTTATAAGCAGAGGCATAGAGTATAACAGCAGGGCATTATATGCAACACATCTATGGCTAGAATTATATGCAACCCTTGTCTGGTGATCAGTTGAGTAGTACTGTATATACAGTTATGATCAATGTATTTCATGAAAAATGTGAATGACTGGAGAGGGTGCAGAGGAGATTTACCAGGAAGTAACCAGGAGTGGAAACCATAGAGGTTCTAAAAACTATTCAACACAGGGAACCATTTGGCCCATTACATCCGTGCTGGTTAAAAAGAGGTACCAACCTAATCTGACCTTCCACCAATAAACTCATGGACCTGCAGGCAAAGTTGTTAATAGAACATCCGAATACTCTTTAAATGTATTGAATATTGCTCCTTCCCCACCATTCCAGGTTATGAACAAAACCACTCTCTTAATGAAAATATATTTTCTCATCTTCCCCCTAATCCTTCTACTGCTCATTTCCTCATATACATGATCCTTGTCTTTTTCCCCTCCCCAACCCCATCTCCACCACATGCCGACACACTGCAGCGTTTAGTATGTTTATCCTTTCCAATACCTCATAGAGTTTTTATTTTAAGTTTCAGTTTTAGTTTTAGTTTAAGAGATGCAGGCTCTTTGGCCTACCAAGTCCAGGCTGACCAACAATCACCCCATACACTAGTTATATCCTACACTCTAGGGACAGTTTACAGAAGCCAATTAACCTACAAACTTGCAGGTCTTTGGAATTTAGGAGGAAACCGGAGCATCAGAGAAATCCCACACAATCACAGGGAGAACAAGCAATCTCTGTACAGACAGCAACCATCGTCAGGGTCGAACCCAGATCTCTGGCACTGTAAGGCAGCCAACCTTACCGCTGCTTCTCTGGGCCGTCCCTACATTTATAGAAACATAGGGCATGGAAATAGGCCCTTCGGCCCAACTTACACATACAAATCAATGTGTTCTTTACGTGACATCAGCTACATTTGAAACAAGCAGGTATGACACACAGCTTGAGGGCCAAAGACAGCGAGATGGAATTACAGAAGTTGGGAATGATTTTCTCTATCCCATTTAAAGTCAAAGAAGATTATAGAGATTATGGAGAGGAATTTATCAGGTTTCCTGCATTGCATTACTTGATATTCCAAGGGGCTTTCTCAGCATGTGTGTGCATGTGTGAAAGTGTGTGAGTGTGAGTGTGTGTGTGTGTGTGTGTGTGTGAGTGTGTGTGGTGTGTGCGCGTGTGCGTGTGGTATGTGAGTGTGTCAGTGTATGTGGTGTATGAATGTCTGTGTGTGTGTGTGTGTGTGTGTAGTGTGTTTGTGCGTGGTGCATGAGTGTGTGTATGTGTGTGCATGGTGTGCGAGTGTGTGTCATGTGGTGTGTGTGTATGTGGTGTGTGAGTGTGTGTGTGTGGTGTGAGTGTGAGTGGTGTGTGTGTGAGTGTGTGTATGTGTGTGGTGTGCGTGCATTGTGTGAATGTATGTGTATGTGTGAGTGTGTGTGTGGTGAGTGAGTGTGTATGTGTTGTGTGGTTGTGTATGCGTGTGAGTGTGTATGTGTGTGAGTGTTTCTGTGTGCATTGTGTGCATGTGTGTGTGGTATGTGAGTGCGTGTCATGTGTGAGTGTGTGTGCGCGCTTGGTGTGTGTGAGTGTGTGTGTGCATGTGTGTGGTGTGCGCGAGGTGTGTGTGTGGGGTGTGTGCATGCGTGGTGTGTGTATGTGTGTGTGAGTGTGGTGTGCGCGTGGGTGTGTGTGTGTGTGTGGTGTGTGTGTGGTGCGTGGTGTGTGAGGGAGAAGGGTGAACGGTTAAAACATGGAACACTACGACACATGCCCTTTTGTCCACAAAGCGTGTGCCAAACATGATGCCAAGTTAAATTAATCTCTGCTGGCATGCGCCGTCCATTCCCAGTACATCCATCTGCCCATCTACTGTAAAAGCCTCGTAAATGCCCCTATTGTGCCTGCATCCACCCTAACCTTTGTCAACATATTCCAAGCACTCACCACTCTCGGTGTAAGAAACTTGCCCCATACATCTGCTTTAAGCTTTGCCCCTCTCATTTTAAAGCTCTGCCCTCAAGTTTTTAACAATTCCACTCTAGAAAATAGGTTCTAACTGTCTACCCTATCTGTCTCACATCATTTTACGTACTTCTATCAGGTCTCCCCTCAGCCACACACATTTCAGAGAAAACAATCCAAGTTTGTTCAACCTCTCCTTATACTGTAGCTAATCCAGGCAGTATTCTGATAAACCTTGTCTGAAAAGCCTCCATTTTGTTCCTGTAATGGGCCAATCAGAACTGCAAAGAATTTTTCAAATGCACCCTAACCAAAGTCCTATAAAGTAACTTTCTGAATCTTATATCAATACCCCGACTTATAACGGCAAACATCCAGTACCACACATCTTCTTTAGCACTCTGTTCAAGAACAGAACTGCACATACTAGAAAAATTGAAGATAGACAAAAATGCTGGAGAAACTCAGCGGGTGAGGCAGCATCACCCACTGAGTTTCTCCAGCATCTTTGTCTATCTTCTTTAGCACTCTATTTCCTTGTGTTGCTACATTCAGAGAACTACGGATTGGATCTTAAGATGCAGTGGGTATGCAGTGGTAGAATTATTGCCATTACAGCGCAAGAGACCAGGTTCTATCCTGACTACAGGGGCTGTCTGTACGGAGTTTGTACATTATCCCGGTGACCCGGAGAAACCCCATGCAGGTCATGGGGAGAACATTCAAACTCCATGCAGACAGCACCTGTGGTCAGAATCAAATCGGAGTCTATGGCGCTGTAAGGCAGGAACTCTACCGCTGAGCCATTGTGCTGCCCAAAATCTAGGATTAACTTGCATTTGGAAGAAAATGAGCTGTTTAGGGACAGTCACCATGGCTTGGTCCATGGCAGGCCATGTCTTACGAACTTGATGGAGTTTTTCTGAAGAGGTGACAAAGGTGATCGACGGTAGTTGTTATCGACATGGATTTTAGTAACATTACCTCTTTCTTGATCTCAAACTGCCCTAGCATATTAATATTCCCCACATTGACCTCACTGTGCTCCATGTCCTTCTCCTAGTTGAATGTAGATTCAAAGTACTTGTTTAGTACCTCCTCCACAGCGTCCGACTCGAGGCATTAATTCCCTCATTTATCCCTGAACTTCTTCCTGGTTACCCTCTCTCTTTTAATGTACACCTAAAAAGTCTCATACTGTAACTGAACAGAGATCTACAAGCACTGTGACCTTCGCAAAGGAGTGGGGCTAGCCATAAAATATTTTGGGTGGATATTTTTTAAATTATTTCCGTAGTGGTTAATATTCAACTGGATCCCGATCCTAAATTAATAATATTGGGCATATCTGAACAATACCTAAAACTGACAATAAACCAAAGAAATTTCCTTGATTATAGTATAATAACTGGGAAAAAACTAATATTAAAATTTTGGAAAAACCCTGCATCCCCTACAATTAAAATGTGGATTAAGGAGATGTCGGAGACCTTAAATCTGGAAAAAATTAGATTTGACGTAATTGACAAACCAGAATTATTTATTAGAATATGGTCGCCGTTCATAGATTATTTGAAGGAGTAGAATGGGCCAGCGCTGAGGCTTGACCGAATCTTGAACCCAGGACTAGAAAAATAGTTTTGTTTTCTTACCTATCTCCTAAGTTGTATTATGGATAGTTTATTTTATGTTTCTAAGTTTTTTTTAAATTTTTCTTTATTTTTTCTATCTATTAAAAAAGAGTGGGGCTATCGCCCAAACCACTTAGCTTCACCAGCACTGTGTACAAGTTGCTACATCAGAAGGGAATGCCATGAATCCTAGTTCTATGCTCACGTTCATTTTTCCCCATTATCAGTGGGAGGGCTGCAGTGAATTTTGGAAAAGATAAAACATTGGTAGAGCGCTATGCTTATTGTTTCTCAAAACCAATGTTCCAGTTTGAATAGAACTGAGATCGTTCTGGCAGACTGTTGGCATCAGTAGCAGTAATGGTCTGATATCAAAAGAACCATTTACAGACTTATCTTTCCAAAACTACACTTGACACCTCCATTTGTTCCTGGTGTTGCTTTGGGTGGGTTTTTAAGTTATTCATTCATGACACAAAATACTGATGTTTGGAGCATAGGAAGATCAGAAAAAATGTTCTCCAGGATGTACGGATGAAAATATTTTGACATATTCAAAAGGTGAGGCAGCATCCATGGAGGGAAAAACCAAATGTTTCAGGTTAATGGACTTTCATCAGACCTGCTTAGAAGTTCCACCTTATTTACTTTTTGTTTATTTTAGCTTTCTGTCACCTAAAAGCTTTTGATTTGTAATTTGCATTAGTTTGGTTTATTATTGTCATGTGTATGGAGACACGGTGAAAAACTTTGTTTACATTTTAGCCAGTCATGTCATACTATATATGAGCACAATCAGGTCATACACAAGTACAACAGTTAGTGCAAAGAGAAAAACAGTGCCCAATATAATTTTACAGCGTTATAGCACAGTTAAAGAAAAAGTGCTGATTAAAAAAAGTGCAAGCTCCGCAATGAGGTAGGTTGGAAGACACTCTAGTTGATGAGAGGATTGTTCAGTAGTCTGATGACAACAGTGAAAAGGCTGGTCCTAAATGTGGTGATATGTGGTTTCAAACTTTCTTTATCGACATTCTGGCTGACAGGAGAGGGAAGAGAGAATATCCAGGGTGAAAACGGTCCTAGATTATGTTGGCTGCTTTCCCGAGAGAGGATGGTGTAGATGGAGTCAATTGTGGGAAAGTCGGTTTGAGTGACACATTGAACCACATCAGGACTCTACAATATTTTGCAGTCTTGGGTAAAGTTTTCGTCAAACCAAGCTGTAATGTATCCCAATAGGATGCTTTCTGCAGTGCTTCTGGAGAAATTGGTGAGAGTCATTGGAGAATACCTTAGTTATCTGAGGAAGTAGAGGCATTGGTGTACTTTCTTGGCCATAGCAGTATATTCTTATGTCTGTTATACAGTGTGTCTTATATTCTGATGTAACACATTACCAAAGTATTGCAACAGAAAGTTTTGATGGTATATTTGAGACAGGAACCATGTTCTCATGCATGACTTAGTTCACGTTGATTATACTTGGCATTTGGAGAGAAAATTGGTTACTGATCATTTTTTATTTCATACTGCCCTCTGACAAGTTTGTACCAATCTGCCCATTGATTTTTCTCACTTAGACCATTTTATTGCCTCTAATCTCTTCTCATGAATGTGTGAATGTGGAATTCCTTGCCACAGAAGGCAATGGAGGCTATCAGTGGATCATTTTAAGGCAGAGATAGATAGGCTTATGATTAGTATGTGTGTCAGAGGTTAAGGGGAGAAGGCAGAGAATGGCGTTAGAAGGGAAAGATAAATCAGCCATGATTGAATGGCGGAGTAGACTTGATATGCTGAATGGCCTAATTCAACTCCTATCACTTATGATCTTATGATCCCATCTCGAGAACTGTGTTTTCTCTATCTCCCTCAATTTGCCCACCTACGTGATATTTTGTTTGGCTGCCTTCCATCGCTTTGGGACGGAAGCTAACGACTCAGGGGCTGATTGAAAGAAAAAAAAACTGAACGTTGATTTGATTCATTTCTGGGGAAAGTTTAAAGGTGATATGCGGGGCAGGTTTTTGTTGATGGGGGACTGGAACGCATTGCCAGGGGTGGTGGTGGAGGCAGGTACGATAGTGGTGTTTAAGAGGCGTTTAGATAAGCACATGAAAGTGCAGGGAATAGAGGGATATGGATCATGTGCTGGCAGATGATATCAGTTCAGCTAGGCATCATGTTGGGCAAAAACATTGTGCGCTGAAGGACCCATTCCTGTGCAATACTCTTCTATGTTTTATGTAAAACTCCTTCCTCTCAGCTTAAATCTATGTCCTTTTGTTTTTAATATCCTTAACATGGGAAAAGGATTCTGCCTGTCTATGCCTTTTGTCATTTTACAAACTTCTCGCACGTCACCTCTCTCAGGTCAACCCTCAGCATCGTTCATTCCACAGAGAACAAACCTAGCTTATCCAAAGATAGACACAACATGCTGGAGTAACTCAGCGGGACAGGCAGCATCTCTGGAATTGCATCTGCATTTTGTGTCTATCTTCAGTTTCAACCAACATCTGCAGTACCTTCCTACACTAGCTCATCCAATCTCACCACATATCTAAAGTCCACCAATACAGGCAATAGAGGCTTATCTCCTATGCACTCTCCAGGGCAACCACATCCTTCCAAACTACACGCAATACTCCAAGCACAGTCTAACTAGTTTTTTTGTAACGCTGCAACATAACATTCTAATCTTAATATTCTATGCCTCGACCGGTGAAGTCATACATGCTGCATGCCTCTTTTACCTTGCTATCGAGCTGTGCTCCTACTTTCATGGAACCATAAACTTGAACCACAATCTAACCACAAATGTTAAAAAAACTGCCGAGAATATATTCAGTTTAACTATCTAACAATTTCTCACACACTGGGCTTTTGACTCCGTCCTCATTCGAAGGGTATTCAAGGGAAGTGGCATAAAACGAGACATACATGAACAATTCCCTTCCTGTATCTGGAAACAGAGATCTTATTGCATCGGCAAACACGTCCGATATATTATAAATGCAAAAGTGGTCAAGGAAGGGAAGTGTCAGTATTATATTTATTGTCCTGTTATTAGATAAATGGAATGAACTGACTACAGCATCACAGATCACTTAAAAATGCAGCACATCTGCAGAATTAGAGAATCTATAAAAGCTGCCTTTGTCTGACTTTGTCTTTTGCCAACAGTGGAACTTTTACCCTTCACTAAATAAGCCAACTTCAAATCCTCTGTACAATAAGTTTATTCATCAGTATTTTTTAATAGCTTACATTTAAACTTGGGCAGATAAATCTCACAAAATCGCTGATAGAGTCATAGTCATACCGTGATACAGTGTGGAAACAGGCCCTTCAGCCCAACTTGCCCACACTGACCTACAATGTCCCAGCTACACTAGTCCCACTTGCCTGCGCTTGGTCCATATCCCTCCAAACCTGTCCTATCCATGTACCTGTTTAACTGTTTCTTAAACAATGGGATAGACCCAGCCTCAACTACCTCCTCTGGCAGCTTGTTCCATACACCCACCACCCTTTGTGTGAAAAAATTATCCCTCGGGTTCCTATTAAATCTTTTCCTCTGCACCTTGAACCTATGTCCTCTGGTCCTCGATTCCTCTGCTCTGGGCAAGAGATTCTGTGTATCTTCCCGATCTATTCCTCTCATGATTTTTTACACCTCTATAAGATCACCCCTCATCCTCCTGCGCTCCATGGAATAGAGACCCAGCCTACTCAACCTCTCCCTATAGCTCACACCCTCTAGTCCTGGCAACATAATTGAAAATCTTTTCTGAACCCTTTTAAGATTGACAATATCTTTCCTATAACATGGTGCCCAGAACTGAACACAATATTCTAAATGTGGTCTCATCAACATCTTATAAAACTGCAACATGACCTCCCAACTTCTATACTCAATACTCTGACTAATGAAGGCCAAAGTGCCAAAAGTTTTTTGACCGCCTTATTTACCTGCGACTTGACCTTCAAGGAACCATGCACCTGTACTCCTAGATCCCCAGAGGCCTACCGTTCACTGTGTAGGTCCTGCCCTTGTTAGACATCCCAAATGCAACACCTCACACTTCTCAGTATTAAATTCTATCAACCAATCCTCAGCCAATCGATCCAGATCCTGCTGCAATCTTTCACAATCATCTTCACTATCTGAAAAATCACTAAATTTTGTATCATCAGCAAACGTGCTAATCTTGCCCTGTATATTCTCACCCAAATCATTGATGTAGATGACAAAGGGTAATGGGCCCAGCACCGAACCCTGAGGCATACCACTAGTCACAGGCCTCCAGTCCCAGAAGCAGCCTTCCACCATCACCCTCTGCTTCCTTTAATGGAGCTAATTTGCTATCCATTCAACTATCTCTCCTTGGATCCCATATGATCTAACCTTCCGGAGCAGTCTACCATGTGGAACCTTGTCGAATGCCTTACTGAAATCCATGTACACAACATTTTACAGCTCAGCCCTCTTTGACCTTTTTGGTCACGTATTCAAAAAAATCTATTCGATTTGTGAGACACGACCTCCCACATACAAAACCGTGCTGACTATCCCTAATCAGCCCTTGCCCATCCAAATGCCTGTATAACCTACCCCTCAGAATACTCTCTCGTATCTTTCCAACTACAGATGTTAAGCTCACCGGCCACCAGTTCCCAGCATTTTCCCTGCACCCTTCTTGAAAAGAGGCACAATATTTGCCACCCTCCAGTCTTCCGGCACCTCTCCTGTATTTAAGGACGACTTGTAAATTTCAACCAGGGCTCCCGCAATTTCCTCTCTAGTTTCCCGCAATGTCCTCGGATATATCTGATCAGGCCCTGGAGATTTGTCTACCTTCATACACGATAATGCTTTCAGTACTTCTTCTACGGTAACACTGACTGCTCTCAAGACTCTTCCATTGACTGCCCCAAGTTCCTCCGGCCTACTGTCTTTCTCCTCAGTAAATACAGAGGAGAAATACTCATTGAGGACTTGCCCATCTCCTGTGGTGACGGCTTTTATTCCTGAGTGGTCCCACTCTCTCTCTCTAGCTGCCCTTTTCCGCCTTATGTATTTATAAATTATTTTGGGAGTGTGACAACTTTCTATTCACTTGAGTACATGAATTAACAGGCACAAATGATATGGAACAATGCATTATCCAATGGCCTATGACATTAATTAAAAAGTTTTAAAATGATTTGTTTATTAATCTGAAAACAATATGATATCACAAATGTCAAAATGAAATTCTGTAAAAAAAAAAAATTCCTGTGCAATTTAAGTGACTTGATTAATTCAAAATGAAAATGGCATATTCCCTAACTGGTAAACTCATTAAAATGTTTGATTTTAGTTTCCATTTACAAGTATGAATGGTGATTAAATGTGACAATAATGGACAAGAGTACAGAAAATGGCATGGTGGCACAACGGTAGAGTTGCTGCCTTACAGCACCGGAGACCCGGGTTCGATTCTGACTGCGGGTGCTGTCTGTACGGAGTTTGTACATTCTCCCCGTGACCTGCGTGGATTTTCTCCAAGATCTTCGGTTTCCTCCCACACTCAAAAGACATACAGGTTTGTAAGTTAATTGGCTTGGTTTAATTGTATAAATGTAAAATTGTTCCTAGTGTGTGTGGAGGACAGTGTTAGTGTGCAGGGATCGCTGGTCCAAAGGCCAGTTTCCACACTGTATCATGAAGCTAAACTGTAGTACAACAATAGGCAAAGAACTGGATTCTTCTCTCATTCACTGTAACCTCAGAAAATTCATGCAATCCTTGATGAAATAGCATCATTTCCATTTACATCACTGGGCTTAAAGTTGTTGGCAGAATAATAACAGGTTTAATGACCCTTGTTATTACTGTATAAATCACCCTGCAATTAATGCTGTGGAAGAGATAACCTGCCAGTTGGTGATCCCCACAAGCTGTTGGTCAATTTTGTACCATTTCAAATATCAGCCTTGTGAAAAAGAATGGAAGCTAACTCTGATCTCTTCTTTAATGCTGCAAAATTACATTGTGCGGAGCCTTATAGTGACGTTCTTCCTTGGCCCAGTATCAGAATATGAGAAAAAAGTGCTCATTACTTCAAATGGTCTGTACCTTTTGTTTTTTTTTCCAATCCATTCTTTCATCCAATCTTTCTTTGCTTTTATTTCACTCCATTCTATGTCTCTTTAATTTACTATTTTTCTGTCCCCATTATTCCCTTGGAAACACCAGAGACTGCAGCTGCTGCAATCTGGACCAAAAAACAATGTGCTGGGGGAACTCAGCGGGTCAAGCAGCATTTGTGGAGGGAAATGGACAGACAATATATTGGACCAGGATCGTTCTTCAGACTGATGAAGTGAGGGAGGGGAGGAGGGGGAGGGGAGGGGGAGGGGAGGGGGGGGGGGGGGGGGGGACTGGAAAAAAGAGATGGAAGTGGGCAAACCCTGGTAAGTGATTGGTGGATTGAAAGAGGGGGGCAACCTGCAACCCAATGGCATGAACATTGAATTACCCAATTTCAAGTAATGCCTCCCTATACCCCTTCTCTTCCTCCCAGCTCCCTGCTCCTTTATGCAATTTTCAGGCATTTATAGGGATTAAAATATTGTTTAAAAAATGAAAAGATTACTTTCTGCTTGTTCTTAAAAGCCAGCAGTGACATGGCAAAACGGCCGGGCATTTGTCACAACCTAGAACTTCTTAATAGTTCCAATTAGCTTTCTACCTTAACCTCACCTTTCAAATTATTGGAAGTGCTAATCATTTTGCCATGTTACTACAAATAACAAATAATAAACCATCTTTTCATTCTTGAAGACAATATTTGAATCCCTATAATTGCCTAAGGATTGCTTGTCTCCATTTGCTGCTTTACTGAAATACTGAATTCCTTGCGTGGCTTCCTGAAAAAAAACTGGAATGTGAAAGATATTTGCATCAAATAGTTTTAACACATTGGACATGAAATTACTACACACCAATTTAATCAGAGCAATTGAATTATATTGCACTGAATGAAATATAAATTTATATTTTCTACGATTCTTCACAGAATGACCAAGTTCAGTGTAGTAATTTATCCAAACAAAATCAATGCTGAGGAAGTGAAAAAATACAACTTATGTGAAAGCTGTCCAATTTTTGTTTTTAACTTTATACTATTTGTAAACTTCTTGACCACCAGCCAGTAGTTCATGAGCTTGAATGTTGAGGACATCTGCCATTCAACAGTTGTCTTAGAATGGCCATATAATCCAGTCCTAGCTGAGCTGACAGACGGAGTGCCACAAGCCATCCCATACTGGAAAAAGGAACAACCAACACTGTTTGATATGACATCTTTTGAGAAAAAAATTCATGCTGTCTCTGAAGTGAATATGACAAATGCTAAAGAAGCTCATGTCAACAATATCCTGAAGATAGACACAAAAAAGCAGGAGTAACTCAGCGGGTCAAACAGCATCTCTGAAGAAAAGGAATAGGTGATGTTTCGGGTCGAGACCCTTCTTCTGACTCAATATCCTGACTTGGCAGTATGAATGACTAAACAGGGAGTAAAATACACAGGTTTGGTTGAAGAGGCTAAAGGATCAAAAGGTTGTATGGTTGAACTTGAATGGTTGCAGGGTTTTTCCACATACTTTGCCGAACGTCAAAACAAGTAGGATGCTTATTGTCCAATATCTTTACAATATGCACTAGATTTTGCATTTATTACATGGTTTGATAAATTGAAGGGATTAGCTTTCAAAAAAAGACAAGCTTTCTAAAGGTCTCATATTTTTTGGATGGATGTTGGATTCTGACGTAAGCCAGCATTACTGAATCTGCCATCATTCATAAATCCAGCTCTGAATACTGTGGCCAGGCAGTTTTCTTGTGGACTTTGAACAGCAAATTGGATTTAAGATAATTAGAAACCAGCATATTTTACCATCTGCAACTTCTTGGATAGCATTCACAGAAGTTGTATTTTTCACTTCCTCAGTATTGATTTTGTTTGGATAAATTACTACTCTGAATATATGAAACAACCTAGTGCTTAACACATTCAATTTATCCAAAGAACTTCACTGGAACATTGTCAAAAATAATTTGACAACTAAGATATGTGACAGCTTCAGCCCACAAAATATTAACAATGCCTGAACATTTTGAGTGGAATAACCCATGTTTTTTTTAAATGTATTTATAAATAAAGTAATTCACAAAAATAGAAAGATGGAATACTTACTAGCACAATAATTGTATGCAAGAACACGAAACAGTATGCCAGGAGTTAATTCTGTCCAAACAGTGTAGTAAGAAAAAAAACATTAAGCAGTGACATCTGACCTCTCTCGGAAATTATATTGTTTGAATTACAGTAATTGTTAGGTTAGCAAGTTGAGTAATTACTTATATGTGGCAAGCTTCAGCAAGCATCAAACATTGTTTGTGGATGCACTGTTATCAAAGACTTTGGGGTATTTCAGCTAAAAAACTGGGAATTTTAATGGGGCATAGTAATTCCTTAAGAATGCATTAAATTATCTGCTCAAGCCTTGGATTGTAGTCTCAATTTCTAATATTTTTATTCAGCAGAATATATATAAATAACTAAAGCAGTAGAGCACAGAAACAGATAATGAATAGAAGCTGTGTTGAATGGTCATTGTGGTCATTGCTGAACCACAGAGTAACTTTTGGCTGTTGTTGCGGCTCACGTTGTAGCCCCTGGGCGCAGCGCTTTCTTTGGGCTGGCACCACTGACAGGACGCGTTCAGTCACCAAGGGATTCCCTCTCCTCTGTATCATGGTGAAAGTCATCACAGGGCATTTGGAAAATATAATAATATTGGGCAAAGCCAATGATGTCATGTGTTTAGTGGAATAGCCATGAAGACTCAATAAAATAATTTCTGTTCTATTTATGAAGGAGCTCAACAACTTATCACACAGAACTATTTTGGCTGATCAGCTACAGAAAGTTACCTCCAAACCTTTTAAAGATATTGTGTGCAAAATTCATTCAAAAATAACTGCATTTTTACATAGAAATATCATCATGTTTATGCAATCTTAATGAAAATTGCCAAAGACGGTTACATGTTCAGTCAAAAATGAACTGTGATCTAAGAAGTTATAGATATTTTTCTGTGCCCAGTACTGTTTATTCAGATGAAGAACTGCACTGAATTTTCTCAATCTTACATGTGAATCTAAGCAAATTTTATTCACTTCTATTGTGCATTTAAAATTTATCAAATGCCATCGTGGCCATCCCACGAGGTTGAGGATGATGGTCTATGTTCCTTTGTTTTTCTCCGCACAGAACGAAGATGCCTGTGCGTGTGTTTGTTTAACATGTACTAGAGGCACACGGTCCTTCACAAATCAATTAACCAATTCAAATGGCAAGGGAACCAAGACGATTGGAGCGGATAGACCTGTTGCAGCCTTCATCCGCCCTCATAGTCGGTGTGTTCGCGGTAACTTTGTCCTCCCGGTCCTCCGTTGAGATCTTGTAGGTTGGATCGTTCTTAATCTGGACCCTCATCCTTGACCTGACTGACATGGGTGGCCCTACCAGATGCTGGTGCTTCTGACAGCATCGCTCTCGGAAACATAGGGGCACGCAAGCCTCTTCACCACGACAAGGTAAACGATCCGAAGAGGATTATCAAATGTAGTATTAGGTAGAATCAAAGACTGCTGGAGGAACTCTGTAAGTCAGGGAATGTTTTGCATCTGTCTATTTTCCTCCACAGATGCTGCGTGACTCGCTGTTCCTCCAGCAGTTTGTTCATTTGTTCAAGATTCCAGTATTTGCAGTCTCTTACGTTTCTCTTAAGGACATTAGACATTGATACAGAATGTGCTGTTAATAGTCCTCAAAGGATGATAAAATGCAGCATAACGCTATTTCTGATCAACCCTAAGTTTGTATCTGACCAACCAAAATCCTCTACTAAAATATTTGCAGCAGTATACACTAGCACTGTAACCTTGGAAATCCTGTAAAAAATACTTTTCCCTTACATTTTCACTTCATGATTTCCATCTCATCTTCAGGAAGCAACCAGGAAATCACCCATTTCCGCGCTCGCTCTGCGAGTTCAATAATATATTACTGCATGCATGAGACAAAACGTTGTACAGTAGGTTCACCTGGAACTGATTAAAAACCCCACAAAATCTCAAGTTGGATATTTGCTGAACATAGGAGACTCACATTTGTTGCTATTTCTATATGATATTAGATCTTTATAAATAAATTATAAGTTACAGCAAAATCATATTTTAAATACATTGTACATTATTTTAATGAGAGTCATAGAACCATACAGGGTCCAGGCACAGGGTAAATTTTAATCATGGTACTGAATAAATTCAGAGGCTAATAAATGAACTTGCTGACAATTGTGGCTATATTTTTGAATTATGTATAAAAAAATAAATATAAAAGCTGAATCCAAGATTCTAGTGATATTCTGCCATCAGTTGCACTGTTGACTGAAGTTTTACACCAACTGTATATGGAAAAATATGAACACAAATAAATCAGTTAATCTATATTCCAGCTAAATCCTCCAATGTACAATGAATAACTATAAATAAATAAATTGTCTTGATTAATTCTAAAATAAGAATGTGTTTCACATTGGAAATGAAAATGATTGAGGTGCGCATCTTAAATCACTGAACTTGCTTTTGGACATCGATTGGCAACGTTTCAGGTCGGGACCCATCTTCAGATCATAAAATAGTCTGGGATTTAGGAGTGACATCTTGAAGAGTCTTGGAATGAGGAGATTGGTTGTGATATTAAAGGAGTGAAGGAAATGAAATTAGAACCGTTAGGATACTCAAGAGATTGTTAGTTTGAGGAAATTAGAGTACAAAGCTATCACAGAGGATATCCTCATTATCCGCTCTGTAAGCCTTTAGTAAAATGCATGAGACTAAAATAAGAATTATTGGAAGTGGTCCTTCGGGTCTTCTGATGCTATCGCAATGATCTTGGTCCAACTGTGCTGAATCTTCCTGGGAGCACCTGTGGGGGGGGGGGGGGGATGTGTACTGTGTGTGAATTGTAGGGTTCAGCTTGGGAGACCCAGAGAAGGAATGGAAAGACTGAGAAATATATCCTCGATCCGGGAGTTCATCTCAACCAGATCTGGCAAAAATCATGGCAACAGCATTAGGAACTGAGATAAGGTTGCCCGCAACCAGGGATCTCTCTTGGAAGACAGATACTTGCTTCATTCGCTTCATTTGGAAAGCACCAGCTATCAAAGGTACTGCTTTCTACGAACAAATACTGTGTGTGCATTTCTGGACATGTTGAATTACTACGGAACATAGTGGGCGCCGGCTGGAAGCGGCATCACAGCAATGAGAGAGATGTGGGAGGTGTGATGGAGGCCGCGGGGCCGTTAGTCTGAGTGGTAATGGTGAGTAGTGGCAGCAGAATCTGTCACCCATCTGCCCCAGGCACCTCACTGGGCTGTGTACCTGTCTCCTTTGGTTATGTGAGCCGTCCCGAGCCAGTCCCGGTTTGAGCAGTCCGGGCATGAACATTCCCGGTGTGAGCAGTGTGGGTGTCAGCTGTCCCGGTGTGAGGAGTTGCAGTGTGAGCAGTGGGGGTGTGAGCAGTCCCAGTGTGAATAGTCCCGGCGTGAGCAGTGCGGGCGTGAGCAGTCTCGGCGTGAGCAGTGCTGATCACCTTCCCTGTTGCTGATCCAACGCGAACCCTCGCTCAGGACCAACAGCGAGGTTCTGGCTACGGTGCAACACGATCCCACCCCACCAACTTTAAACATATTGCCGTGAATGTTTGAGAAACAAATATTTTAATTTGGAAAAATACATCCATACTTACTGAATCCACATTGGTATACCGACACGCTCTAACAGGGTGTCACTGAGCCGCTCATCTGGGGTATGGACGGAGGCAAAACCAGTTCACCCATAAAATGACCTGTTCATGTGCCACCTTTTAAAAAGGCATGTGGCCAATTGTAGCATGTTGTAAAGTAGATCACACAATCTTATCCCAACAAAAACTCTCTCGTCTTTCATTCCTATCACATCGACTTTAAAATTGACATTGAGATTCTATAAACGACTACATGGCTTTCATCCTATTGACATTGGCTTTTTATTGTTAGGTGCACCAAGATACAGCGAAAGGTTATAGTGGCATGCTGTAGAGTCAAATAATACTATACATGAGTAACACCAAGGCAAACGTAAGTACTACAGGTATTGCAACGAGAATAATACTAGAAGGCAGACTGTTCTTTTGTTATAGTGTTATAGCATTATAATAACAGGGAAAGTGTAAATACAAAGTGCAAGGTCGGCAATGAGGTAGGTTGGAAGATCTTGATTGCGCCTTCGCTTATGAGAGATCCTTTCAGTTGCCTGACAACAGGAGGAAAGAAACTGTTCCTGATTCTGGTGGTATGTTCCATTAAGCTTTTGGAGTGATACAGCGTGGAAACAGGCCATTCGGCCCAACTTTTGTATCTCCTTTCTGACAGGAGAGGGGAGAAGAGGGAATGACCTGGGTGAAAATGGTGCTCGATTATGTCGACTTCTTTCCTTGAGGCACAAGGAGGGAGATGGTGGTCGATGGTGGGAGACTTGAGGATGTAACACATCGCATGAACCACTCTCTGTAATTTCTTACGGTCTTGGGTAGAGCTATTGCTCAACCAAGCTGTGGAATTTGGTAAGAGTCATTAGAGACATGTTGAACCTCCTTAGTCTTCTTTGCTGTGCTTTCTGGGCTGTAGCTTCAATGTGGTTTACCACCAGGTCAAATTGTTGGTGATCTTTATGTAGAGAGAGATTCAATATAGAAACACATCCTTCAGCCCACAAGTTACCTGCCGACTATCCAGTATCCACTTTTATGCTAATCCAACCCCAACCATTTTTATTATTTTTACATTCTTATCAACCCATCCATATTTTACCACTCCCTACAGAAATGATTTCCAGTGGCCAATTAATGTACCAGCCACATATTGATTTTGGTTTGTTATTGTCACATGTACCGAGATAACACACAAAACACGTTTTGTCATTGTATCCAGGTAAAT
The DNA here is from genome assembly GCA_035221665.1 of Okamejei kenojei. NCBI lineage: Eukaryota > Metazoa > Chordata > Chondrichthyes > Rajiformes > Rajidae > Okamejei > Okamejei kenojei. The sequence goes on along the minus strand of CM069131.1, from coordinate 16,591,429 downwards.
CATATCATACACCAGTTATATCAGGTAGTGCAAAAAAAGAAAATAAATAGTGTGCAGAATATACCATTAGAGCTACAAAGAAAATGCAGTTTAAAAAAATGCAGGGGCATGATAAGGTAGATTGGAAGATCGGGGATTCATCCCAAGCATACGAGTCCTTCAATACTCTGATTACAGCGGGGAAGAAGCTATTCTTGAATCTGGTTTATATTTTGAGGATGTGGGGGGAAGAACCAACAAGGTCACAGGGAGAATGTGCAAACTCCACACAGACAGTGACTGGAGGTCAGGATCAAACACAGGTTCTGCGAGGCAGTAGCTCCACTGTGCTCTAACAACTAGCTGTGCTACTGTGCTAAGCCCCCTTGTTCAATCAATCCTACTTCTCCACTCACAAATGTTTACATGCCCAGCCTTTGCACTCTGCTGGCAACAACAGCAAAGCCATTTGTCATCCTGGACAATTCCATTTCCACCCCTGCACAATCTACAAAATATCCTCTGAAACTCTCAACCTCTGCACATATCTTAGCAATTCTCCCATTTCATTCTGTTTGCATCCAATCCTGAATTTTGAAGCAGCACGGGATGGTTGTCAATGCTGTCAAGATTTAAATTGGGTTTTTTTTGTTGTCACGATGGTTAGATTGCCATAGGGCTTATTTTCTCATTGTTTTGTTCCCAGTCTTTACATAAAAATCATGAGAAGAGAACCTCTGTGGAAATTCACCTCTTGCAGTTTGAATCGTCAGGTGGTTTGCACACTTCAACTCCATCCTTACCTTCCATTTGTCACCTACAATAATGGTGTATCCAAGCACAGCTCACACTGACTGCATCTCTAAACTAAATTAAACTAAATTAATTTTAAACTAAACTAAAGAGTCTGAAGAAGGGTCTCGACCAGAAATGTCATCCATTCCTTCTCTCCAGTGATGATGTCTGTCCCGCTGAGTTACTCCAGCTTTTTGTGTCCATCTTAAACTAAATTAACCTTGCAGAGCATCCACTGGAACTGTTGAGCATGAATATGTTCATACACTGTCAGTAAACAACTGGACTCCCTTCCCAAAGCAGCTTTTGTTTTTCATTGCTGCATTAATATAATCTAGCTCCAGTGTGTTTAATGAAGGGAAAGAAACTCTCTGCTAATCCATAAAATGGGTTGATTTTCTTTGCATAATTTCCAGATAAAGTTATGATTGACAATGCCTTTTTTTTTTATAAACACAAAAAATGTTTCCTGGCTTTTCAATGCATTAACCATATGTGTAATGTGTTTCATGTGTTTCCATAAGATTCGCACAAATTTGCCAAACCAAAATGGTGGCCTGAATGCTGAAATTATTCTGTCTGTTAGTTTGCCCTCAAGTACAAGCTCCTTTCGCCATTTTGTAGCCACTCGCTGGCTTCTCTTGCACTCCGTTAATAAAGAGCAACACATGCTTTCTTCAAATCTCACACGCTTATCCAGCAGGTAGGGAAATTAAACAGGCCAGAGAGGATTTCTCTATTAAGTTGCAAATTCATGATGAATTAAATCATCTACTTGGGATTGTGGTAAAGGTACTAAATTTCCACATTCCCATGATAACTGTCTAGAAACAAACTCAGTCTTATTTCCAATCTTGTGTGCTTTGTAGCAAACCCAGCAGGAAGGGAATATATGGATGTTCAAAGTGGACATTAATTGACTGAGTGCAAGGTTATATTCACCCAGTCCTTGTTAAGACACCACTGTCAGTTCACTTCTGTCACTTTCCACTAATTATGTTCAATGTATTTAACAAAATGTTAAATAGAAAACATTGTAAAACATCTTAAAGCACATCACAGCAACGATGATCAGAAAAACATGTATCTGCATGGGATATTTAACTGAAATATCAAGGGCATTAAAAATAGATTTTAAGTAGCATGTTAGAGTAGAAGAGAGTTGTTAGAGGTGGGAAGGTTTAGACAATAAATTCCAGACGTTATGGCAGCTGAAGGCACAAACCTGGAATGGTTAAATTTGGCGTTGACCGAGAGGCCAGAAATATAAGATTATTAGGCAGTAGAACAGATTAAAGCGATCGGATGGAGTGAGGGATATGAAAACACGAGTGAGGGATATTAAAACCAAAGTGTTGTTTGACAGAAGCCCGTGAAAGAAGGAGATGATGAATCTGTGGAATTCATTGTCACAGAAGGCTGTGGAGGCCAAGTCAATTGATACTTTTAAAGCAGTGATAGATTCTTGATTAGTACGGGTGTCAGAGGTTATGGGGAGAAGGCAGGAGAATGGGGCTAGGAGAGAGAGTGAGAGATCAGCCATGATTGAATGGCGGAATAGACTTGATGGACCGAATGGCCGAATTCGGATCCTATCCCTTATGACCTTATCAGTCAGTAAACATGTCCCCTTGGCCGAGTGAGAGAATAGACACGTCTTAATATTATCAAATATATTTCGTTTTGTTATCCATCGTTATTTTATGCATGCATTTTTATCTACATCGTGTTTTATAGTACATAATGGTGAACATAGGTCTTAGGGCAGGCGATGTGGGAATTATTGCGCCGTTGCTCCATTGGATCTGATCACAGTAACAAACACCAGGTCCTATGGACAACTGCTTATCCACGTTATTCTCAAACCATTGGCAACTTGTTAACATCGGCGCTCAAATGCATGCATTTGTGCGTTGGTGGGGTCATTTCCGTGAATCAAAATAATTGCACTTAATAACGGATTCAATTATCCAATAAAAAAAATATCCAATAATGGATATTGATATAATGAATGAGATCAGAGGGCCAATCCCCAAATTACATTTACCAGAGTTACCAAACGTCACAATTTATATAAAATCTATTTGCTTTTGGGCATTCATATTTATTTTGCAGAAGATTAGTAAATTGAAAAGCAATCCCAAAATGTGAACCTGCGTGCATGGGAAGACGGCGCTTTTAAACCAATGCGGTATAATCTTCTGTATCGCTAATCGAATTCTAAAGTACTGGGTCAAAACAGACCATCTCAGATAAATTTGATTTGGACGGAGAAATAAAGTCCCATGTAGACCAAGGATTTGTAGTAGAAAACGGTTTACAAAAAAAAGACACAAATTGCTGGAGTAACTCAGCGCGTCAGTCATCATCTCCCGATGACATGGCAGGGCAACGCATCGGGCCGGGACCCTTTTCTTCAGACAAATAAAGATTTAACTTGCGAGGTGAGGGATATCGTGCTGCATTCCTGAATCGGAATGATCCAAGATTTTTCATAAATGGATTGTGAAATGTGAAGGTGTGGGGTGACAGTATTTTTTAGCGTGAACAGTATGTTGTAGAATACATGGGATCTGTTGGACTGAAGAGAGCCCGTTTCCTCGCTGACCAATCTGCCCCCTGGTGGTAAGTGAACCAGCGTCTTCAGCAGGAATTGATGCTCTCTCGAGCTCCCGTGCAGAACCACTAAACCGAAATGTATCCTCTAGCCATTGACAGTTCAGTCACAAACACGCTCCAAGGCATATTTATTTGTTTTGTTTTTTTTTTTAATTTGCAAGGGATTGGGAGCATACTTTGAGATCCGGTGCGCAGACTGGAACCGGCAGCGAAGCTGACAGTCAATCCGCCCGCACACAGGAGACCAGCCATTTTATGAAAGGGGGGGATTCTGGCAGCTCGCAGTTGGGGTTTGGTCCGTCGGTTCCAGAGAACAACTCAACGTTGGGCTACAAGAGTGAAGCTTAAAAACTGCATGTAGGTATTCAAGCAATAACAGCATTTTTCTGCAATGTATGAATAAGCGCATCAGCTGGAATTCAACTGTTCGCTTCCTTGTTTCAAATGCTGAGGACCAAAATGTTTTTGCAGAGTAGGTTTGAAGAAAAGGGTCTCTATCTCCATCCAAACCATCCAAGCCGTGACGTACATCGGGTGCTTTGCTTAAGCACAATTAATGTTTCTACAGCAGTAAAAAATAGGAACTCCATGTACTGCACAGAGAACTAAATGTGTCGCATTAATATTCATATTCTGCTCGAGCACTCATACGCCCTGTCACTTGCAATGACAGGAGCGTGGAGATCCACGAAAAGGCTTTATTCCGGCGCTCTGCAAAAATTGCCTTAGCGTACCTGAGTGTGAGATCTTGCTCGGTGTGAAATGGCGTGACGAGGGAGGAGCGCGCTTGCCCGTGTTGGTTGCAATTTCATTTTAACGCACATTCGGCGAACGAAGGTGTTTCATTTGTAAGCGACTCTGAAGTTTTATTTTGATGCCCCCACTCCGCTCCCACCGCATCCACATAAATGGGATCCCAGAGCAAGGAGCACCGGAGTCATACATTGGACAGTGAGCATTGGCTACCGATTGACACTCAACAACATATTTGTGAGGGTTACACAAAAGGCTGGAGACACTCAGCGGGTGCAGCAGCATCTAAGGAGCGAAGGAGATAGGCGACGTTTCGGGTCGAGACCCTTCTTCAGACTCCTTCTCAACATAATTGTGAAATCGGCACGGTTAAATAACGAGGAACAGCCCCATCGGATAACCCGAGCGGACAGTCCAATACGCGCGCCCATATAATATTCCTATTGAATCCCATTCATTGAATTTGTATCCTACATTATATAAGATGTGCCTTTGGTTGTGTAATGTTACATAATGAGGAAGATTAAAGCAAATTAATTGTACCAGCCTCATACAGAGAAAACAAAATCACAGCGGCAGCCAGCGCACACACACAAAAGGAAAATCTCACATAAAAAGCTGAACAGGAAAACTAAGAATGCAAGTGGAATACACAATCATATCGCGGCTTGATGTTCTCACACAATGAAGACAGGCACATTTGGATCTTGTCGCGTCTAGCTGATCTGGGCAAGAAACGCCCACCCACTCCGCCCCTCCCCCTCCATTAAAGATTCATCTTCGGCGACTCTAAATGCTCATATAGCTCCGTTCTGTAATGTTGAGAGATAATCTAGTGTGGCGGAATTTACGCTTCTCCCTCCGTCGGTACCATTTTTACAGCCACGCATATAAAACATGTACATATCCATTTAACTGTGAATTTCGCGCTACTTGGTGTGTGCGCGCTATGCATTCCTTTCCTAACACCCTCACACACAGGGTGCGAACGATCGCCGTTCGCTGACTAGTGTTGCTTCGATGTCATGTATGTATTATGCACTGTTTCGGTGTTATACCACTGCAGTGGCGTGACGTCAGCGTCATCTCACCCAATTTGTGACCTACCTTGGTGACATCAGAAATAATAATGCCCAACGTTAGTTTTTCTTACTGTGGTATAACCAGAACGCATCATTTGGGACCCGACCTAATAACCCACTGGTGTTTCCTCCCATCGTTAGTTATTGCCACGGTTCACTCTCCGAGTGCATCCCACTCAGCGTGTAAAACCGTAGAGGAGATGTGCTCCTGTCCGCACCTACCCGCCCACACCATCTTTACCCCAACCCTCTCGACAGCCCGCTGTTACTGGTATGTGGACAGTGGAGCAACTGCCATTGGGGTGGTCGTGCCACAAAATATGAACGGTGTCTGGGGGAAACACAAGTGGTTCAACACACAAGACACATCACGCTAACACCCAAAACAATTAGAAGGGGGGGGGGGGGGAATGTGTTTTTTTTTGTTTCGCTACAGATGGCTTTCACCGCTCACGATACCTGATATCACCCCCCACACACACACACACACACACACACACACACACACACACAGCACAACAGCCTGGCACGGAGAAATACAACATCGCATTTAACCGGTACCCAAGTTGAAGCAGATTGCTTATATACACTAGCCGAGCCGTCCCTGTCGCTCATGCTAAGGGACACAAACATTCCAATACATTTCGCATCGCCCGCTTCAAGATTACTTACATGCATTGGTTATGGCGAAGCTGTTCGCTACCTCCAAATTGTCAACATGGGGCGTCAGCCTCAGTTCATGAGAATTATGCTGGAAAATTCCTAAACGAAATGCACTGTATTCCTGATCTGCTCCTCTTGGGAATAACCCCCCTATTAAAAAGAAATATATAAATTGATAACTAGTTTTATATACCCTTACCACTGTTGATTAAACCCACCAATACAATAATAGCCCCCAGCAAGATTTAGAAGATCTTGAAAAGATATGTCAATTGAAATTACTGATACCAAAATCTGATTGACAATCTCCTCCAGAAGTAAACAGCTATTAAAAACATTTTGTGCCTATCTTTTGTTAAAAACATCCATGTTAGTCACTGATTCTTGGTCCAATGCTTTACGAAAGACGAGGACGATCGATAGAATTGGGACATTTCACTCAAAAATAATGTTTTAAAGATTTTATTTGGTAATTAAAATGATTTTTGCTGGAAAGCAACTCACCGATTTGTACGCTGGTGGGGGAAGAGGCACTGAACGCCAGTCCGCATAAGCAAGAAGCCAGGAAGAGCGATATATGCTGCATAATCTTTTGCATTTCCGAAAAAAAAAAATATTGCAACCGCGTTATAATCCTTTCCTTCTCAGGATTTGTTGTAAGGTTCGGGTCCTTTAAACATAACGCCGTTTCAAGAAAGGGGAGAGAAAAGAGAAAACAATAAACACCTGGTTGACGAACGCTGCCCTTCTCGATTGAATAAAAAAAAAGCAGCAGCGGCAAGAACAGGAACAGTGGGAAAATGTGAAAAGCAGTTTTAGCACTGCGCTTTACCCAGCAACACCCCCTCAGCACAGCCACGCTGCCAGAGACATGTCCTGATTCTTAATAAATCCGAACACACGAAAAAAAACGATCAGCGACCGAACACATGCACGTTTCTCCCTACCAATCCAGAGAGAGGAGTTCTCTCGCAACCATGAAGCGTCCATGTTATTTCGGAATGTTGTTTCCTTAACCTATCCATTTTAACATGTTACTTACGATCTGCATATTCACCACCACCGTTGGAATGACTTATTTCATCTTACCTCCCCTCCCTAACGCGACTCATTTCTAATGACAAGCATTGGAATCAGTCTGGGGAGGGGAGGGGAGGTGGCGGGTGAAGAAGAAAATCGCCTATGTCCATCGTTGTGACATTAATACAATTCACGTTTTTAAAAAAAAAAATCATAACGCACGATTTAACAACAAATAATCTGCAATTGTCATACATCAACGAAGCTCATATTAATTCCCGTTTGCTGTTGACACGGCGCTGTTGATTATATTTCAATGCCAACCCGAAACACAAATTGTACGATAGCGATCGTCCAACATTTTCATTCATTCATTAAACATCGACCTCACGGATGTTGGGATCTATTCGCGCGGGCAGCAAACCTCTTCAAAGATATTAATCACTTACCTGATTGATTTTTGATGAAGGTGATTTTTTTTTTCAGAATCCCAAACTAATTATTGATATAATTTTAATCAAGCATGCCAGTACGGCTTTAATATTGTAACAAACTATTCGCGATACTTATATAAGATGAGTTGTGTGGTTTAATAATCAATGTTAGTAATGACAGTATTTTTTCAACGCATATATCTGGTAATCGCGATGTACACACATTAAACTAATGAAAATGTTTATTGTTGCCGGGTCATTAGTTTAGCTGTGTATTAAATCTATTTTTGTAACGTTAGGAATAGGTACGATCGACGAGTTCATTCTTGCTAGATGCGATCTCTACAATGTAGCTATTATACAATGTCCATTTTGAACGCAAGAAGGAATGTTACGACCAATATTTGACTTTGTCACCATTAATCATCTCTATTTAATATGATCGATTTAGAAATGTGACATTAATGTGAATTAAAGTCAGATGTAGAGAAAGGCATTGCACAAAGGACATCTCACGATAATGCATCCTGGTACCCACGTAGGTAGTTGTACATCCTGTGACTTGTTAAATGCGTTGTTGTTGATATTGAAAGCTTATGGTCACATAGGCTAATGACTCGAGAAAAATGACAACACAACATGCATTTATCCTTTCCTACGTGTTAACTCATGCAGATTATAACATTTGTGCCGAACCACCAAATTATATGTACATGCCTACTCCCAAAACAATGCAGGACCCCTCTCGTTTTCGGGACTACGACTTTTAGAGTTAAAAAAAAAAACAACAACCAATATGTGATTGAAACACTGACGTACCAAGCAAGATAAAACCAGATTTCAGTTGAAATGTGTTCTGAAGGAGTTTACACCTTTGGACTGATCAAACGATTGAGACCTATGTAATTGCGTCAATCTCCTAATCAAATACTTGTATTGAAAGGGTTAGCAAACCTAATATGTATTGCCAACACGTATCATCTCTCGTATTCCTTTTCCCCCTGAGTCGCAGTCTGAAGAAGGGTCTCGACCCGAAGCGTCAAACATTCCTTCTAACCAGAGATGCTGCCTGACTGGCCCGCTCAATATTTTGTGTTTATCTTCGGTTTAAACCTGCATCTGCAGTTCCTTCCTACACGTATTGCCTCCTAAACCTAAATACAGCCCATTTCACTTTGCAATCAGGACGCATCAAATATGTTTAATTTTTGTCAGGATACAGGGTAAACGTAAGGAATGCTAGGTGGGAGGGGCCATACACTGAGCCTTTCATTCCGTCTGGATAATCAAGGGCTTTGATCCATATAGTGATTCGTGCCCCGTGCTACCTGTCAATTGGAGGTAAACAGGTGCAAGTTTACATTAAGTTTACATAAGCTAATTATTATGCTTTGTGTCCAATTGAGCTACGATTGGTGTGATCGCAAAATGCAATATATAATGATTTTGAAAATTCATTGTATGGAATTATCTCCTCGCATCTCAATGTCACCCGAGGAAATGAAATTAACCCAATGTCATTACATATCCGGTAACATTTCTGAAATGTATCGAATTTTTTTAAAGGTCCTTTACAGTTGATGAAACTGTTCTGTATGACACATGTTGAGATATTCCTTTTTGATGCTGTAATTTTGTGTTGGAGAATTCAGCATGACAATTGGTGGCTGGAGTGTTTATTTCAACGAAACATTAAGTAATTACTAACTCCAAAATAGTCACAGGTCCAGGTTTCAAATTGGAACGACTTGTTTACGGAAGACAAACAGGTGTTTTTTTTAAAATCAAAGATAGGCACAAAATGCTGGTGTAACTCAGCAGGGGACAGGCAGCTTCTCCGGAGAAACTGAATAGAGTCAGGGGAGAGGGAAACGAAAGATATATACGGTGGTATAGAGAGATATCGAACAACTGAATGGAAGATATGCAAAAAAAAGTACCGATTATTGATGAAACGGTCCATTGTTAGCTGTGGGCTAGGTGATCCCAGCTGCCAATTCCTGAACCTGCTTCATTCTTTTTCCTGCAAAGAGGCTCAATTTTTCTGGTCATCCAGGGTCCCTTACTCCTACCTACCTTGCCCTTCACTCTAACAGGAACGCATACCTTGAACTCTTACTGTGACCCTTTTAAAAGCATTCCATTCTCAGGACATAACTTTGCCCTCAAACAACTTACTCCAATCAACTTTTTGCTTGTTCCTATCTAATATCATCAAAGTTGGCCTTGCTGCATTTTAAGACTTTAACTTGACCAGCCCTGCCTTTGTCCATAACTATTGTAAAGCTAAAGGGGTGCCACGGTGGCACAGCGGTAGAGTTGCTGCCTTATGCCCCTGTCCCACTTATGCGATTTTTTAGGCAACTACAGGCGACGAGGCTGTCGCCACACGGTCGCCGGGGTGTCGCCTGTATGGTCGTGAGTAGTCTCCTCAGTTGCCTAAAGAATTGTAGCGTTTTTCTCATCGCCGCTGGATTTTCAAAAGTTCAAATCTTTTCGGTGACAGTCGGCGACAGTTGGCTTGTCCTAGGTTATCACCAGGATGATATAGGTTGTCGCCGGTGCTGACTGGTGAACTCCATTGGCAACTACCGATGTCAACCTACGTCAACCGGCGACAGGTACTGGCAACTGAATTGTCTCACCTTGTCGCAGGTGGACATAGGTTGACGTAGGTAGACGTCCTAATTGCTGGTTGTCGGTAGCTTGCCGTAGCTTGATGTCGACTGGTGGTAGGGTTTTGTAGACATTGTCGTATGGGGGTCCAGTCGTCAGTTTTTTGGTGACCTGCTGCAACTCTTACAGTCGCCGGCAGTGCTGAAAAAAATCGCCCAAGTGGGACAGGCCCATTAAAGTGCTTACAGTGCCAGAAACGTAGGTTTGGCCCCGACTACGGGTGATGTCAGTAGTTTGTATGATCTCCCCGTGACTGCGTGGGTTTTCTTCAAGATCTTCGGTTTCTTCCCACACTCCAAAGACATGCAGGCATGTAGGTTAATTGGCTTGATACAAGCATAAATTGTCCCTAGTGTGTGTAGGGTAGTGCTAATGTGTGCGGATCACTGGTCAGTGCGAACTTGGTAGGCCTAAGGGCCACGCTGCATTTCTAAACTAAACTAAACTAAATGGACCAGTGGTTGCTGGTTCCAAAATACTCACTCACTGATACATTAGTCACTTACCCTGCCCTATTTCCAAAGAGTAGGTCAAGCTTTGACCTCTCCCTTGAAGGGCCTTCTGCATATTGCTTGAGGAAACTTTCCTGGTCCATATAGAGAATCTTCAAGAAGGTGCTGAAGCCAGGCATCTCTTTGTGTGCTGGTCCCTGAAGTGAATCTGCAATCTTTCTGGCAGATAAAGGGAAAAGGGGTAACTAGAGAAAGATTAGGGCCCCTCAGAAACCAAAGTGACCATTTATGTGAGGAGCCACAAGAGTTTGTCCAGGTTCTCAATGAATAATGTTTTCCTTTTATTTACTGTGGGGAAAGATATGAAGATTGGGGTAGAGAGGGATCCTGGGGATGTAATGGGAATGTCTTGAGGATGCCTCGTACGACAGCTGAGAAGGAGCAGGATGTCCTAAAATGCATGAAAATACCCGATTAATCTCCTGGGCCTGGTTTTGTGCTGGGTGGTCGTGTTTCAGGAATTTGGTTGAGTTTTTTGAAGAAGTAACCACGATGCTTGATGAAGAAGGGTCTCGACCTGAAATGTCACCTATTCCTTCGCTCCATAGATTCTGCCTCACCCGCTGAGTTTCTCCTACATTTTTGTCTACCTTTGATTGTTCCAGCATCTGCAGTTCCTTCTTAAACGAACACGATGCTTGATGAAGTCAGGGACCTAGAGGTAGTCTGCATGGAACTCAGCAAGGCCTTTGATAAGGTTCTGCATGGTAGGCTGCTCTGGAAGGTAGGATCGCCTGGGATCCAGGGAGAGTTATCTAACTGGATGAGAATTGGCTTCATGGTAGGAAGCAGAGGATGGTGGTGGAAGGACAGGAGGGCTGTGACTAGTGGTGTGCCTCAGAGATTGGTGCCAGGCCCATTGCTGTTTGTCACCTATATCAATGATTAGGATGAGAATGTACATGGCATTATTAGTATGTTCGCAGATGATGTTAAACTAGGTGGTATTGCAAAACAGTGAAGATGGTTTTCAAGAATAACAGCAGGATCTTGAACAGGTGAACAAATGCGTCAAGGAATGGCAAATGTAGTTTAATTCATGTAAGTGTGAGATGTTGCATTGGGAAGTCGAAACCTGGACTGGTCCTTCACAGTCGACGGTAGTCCCTGGGAAGTCTTGTAGAGCAAGTTGTTCCAGGAGTACAAGTACATAGTTCCATAAAATTGGTCTTGCAAGTAGATTGGAAGATAAGAAGTCTTTTGGCCTGTTGGTCTTTGACAGTCAGGAAATTAAGTATAGAAGTTAGGACGTTATGCTACAGTTCTCGTAGATGTTGATCAGGCCGTACTCAGAGTACCGCGTCTAGTTTTGGTCACACTGCTGTAGCAAAGATGCCATTGAACTGGAAAGTGCGCAGAGAAGATATACATGGATGTTGCCTGCACTCGAGGCCAGAGGGATTGGATAGACTGGAACTTTAGTCCTTAGTGCGCAGGAGACTGAGGAGTGATATTATAGAGGTGTATAAAGTGAAAGTGGAATAGATAGGGTGAATACACAAAGTCTTTTTCTAGGGAAGAGGAATCAAAAACTATAATGCAAAGGTTTTTAGGTAAGACATTTAAAGACTGCATGGATGAACTACAAAAATTGTTCATCCCAGTTTGGCAAAAGAACAAATCGGGGAAGGTAGTGCATCCGTGGATAACAAGGGAAATCAGGGATAGTATCAAAGCAAAGGATGATGCGTACAAAGTAGCCAGAAAAAGCAGCATACCAGAGGACTGGGAGAAATTCAGAGACCAGCAGAGGAGGACAAAGGGCTTAATTAGGAAAGGAAAAATAGATTATGAAAGAAAACTGGCAGGGAACATAAAAACTGACTGCAAAGGTTTTTATAGATATGTGAAGAGAAAGAGATTAGTTAAAACAAATGTAGGTCCCTTGCAGTCAGAAACAGGTGAGTTGATCGTGTGGAACAAGGATATGGCGGACCAATTGAATAACTACTTTGGTTCCGTCTTCACTAAGGAAGACATAAATAATCTGCCGGAAATAGAAGGGGACCACGGGTTAAAGGAGGAATTGAGTGAAATCCAGGTTAGTCGGGAAGTGGTGTTCGGTAAATTGAATAGATTAAAGGCCGATAAATCCCCAGGGACAGATAGGCTGCATCCCAGAGGACTTAAGGAAGTAGCTCAGGAAATAGTGGACGCATTAGTGATAATCTTTCAAAACTCTTTAGATTCTGGAGTAGTTCCTGAGGATTGGCAGGTAGCAAATGTAACCCCTCTTTTTAAGAAGGGAGGGAGAGAGAAAATGGAGAATTACAGACCAGTTAGTCTAACATCGGTAGTGGTGAAACTGCTAGAGTCAGTTATTAAAGATGGGACAGCAGCACATTTGGAAAGTGGTGAAATCATTGGACAAAGTCAGCATGGATTTACAAAAGGTAAATCATGTCTGACGAATCTTGTGGAATTTTTCGAGAACGTAACTAGTAGCGTGGATAAGGGAGAACCAGTGGATGTGGTATATCTGGACTTCCAGAAGGCTTTCGACAAGGTCCCACATAAGAGATTAGTATACAAACTTAAAGCATACGGCATTAGGGGTTCAGTATTGATGTGGATAGAGAACTGGCTGGCAAACAGGAAGCAAAGAGTAGGAGTAAACGGGTCCTTTTCACAATGGCAGGCAGTGACTAGTGGGGTACCGCAGGGCTCAGTGCTGGGACCCCAGCTATTTACAATATATATTAATGATCTGGATGAGGGAATTGAAGGCAATATCTCCAAGTTTGCGAATGACACTAAGCTGGGGGGCAGCGTTAGCTGTGAGGAGGATGCTATGAGACTGCAAGGTGACTTGGATAGGCTGGGTGAGTGGGCAAATGTTTGGCAGATGCAGTATAATGTGGATAAATGTGAGGTTATCTACTTTGGTGGGAAAAACAGGAAAGCAGACTATTATCTAAATGGTGGCCGATTAGGAAAAGGGGAGATGCAGCGAGACCTGGGTGTCATAGTACACCAGTCATTGAAAGTAGGCATGCAGGTGCAGCAGGCAGTGAAAAAAGCGAATGGTATGTTGGCGTTCATAGCAAAAGGATTTGAGTATAGGAGCAGGGAGGTTCTACTTCAGTTGTACAGGGTCTTGGTGAGACCACACCTGGAGTATTGCATACAGTTTTGTTCTCCAAATCTGAGGAAGGACATTATTGCCATAGAGGGAGTGCAGAGAAGGTTCACCAGACTGATTCCTGGGATGTCAGGACTGTCTTATGAAGAAAGACTGGATAGACTCGGTTTATACTCTCTAGAATTTATGAGATTGAGAGGGGATCTTATAGAAACTTACAAAATTCTTAAGGGGTTGGACAGGCTAGATGCAGGAAGATTGTTCCCGATGTTGGGGAAGTCCAGGACAAGGGGACAATCCTTTAAGACCGAGATGAGGAAGACTTTTTTCACACAGAGTGGTGAGTCTCAGGAACTCTCTGCCACAGAGGATAGTTGAGGCCAGTTCATTGGCTACATTTAAGAGGGAGTTGGATGTGGCCCTTGTGGCTAAGGGGATCAGAGGGTATGGAGAGAAGACAGATACGGGATACTGAGTTGGATGATCAGCCATGATCATATTGAATGGCGGTGCAGGCTTGAAGGGCCGAATGGCCTATTCCTGCCCTGCACCTAATTTCTATGTTTCCATGTTTCTATGTAAGAGGGGAAAGATCTAATAGAAACTCGTGGGGCAACTTTTTCATACTATGGTAGGTTTATAGAATGTGCTGCCAGTAGAAGTAGTTGATGCAGGTGCAATAATCGCAAGAATGTGATCCAGCGCAACCTCCATTTTATTTGCTGCCGATGTAGCTGTAGCCTTGGTAGAGTGAGATTTAAAAATATCAGTATCCATTCCCGCATCTGATAACATACATTTTATCCACCTAGAAATGGTTTGCACCGTCACCCTTCTGTGTGGCTTTTTATAACTTATGAAGAAAGCTTGTTCGTTACCTCAAAGGTTTTTATAACCTCAATGTATTTCTTTACATAAGTAACCACACACAATCTCCGATCCGGTGGATACGCCACCAGCTCCAATTTGTATCCCTGACCTGCTCTGTTTTACCAATTCATTTACGTAAAAGACCACTTTTTTTGTCGGATATAATAGAGTTATCCAGGTGAAGTTTCTGCAAAGGCAGAACTCTTTGTGCTGAGACAATAGCCATAAGCATTACCAATTTGTGAGTGAGCTGAACTAAAGATAAAGATGCGACTGGTGCCAAATTGCAAAGCAGCCTAAACACTACCTTAACATTCCATACATCATGATATCTAGGCCTTGGAGGGTTCCTGTTAAAGACACCTTTCATGAATTTAGATACCAATGGGTGAGTGCCAACAGTTTGATGTCCAAACCCGAGCGCTAAATGATGATAAGGCACTACGAGCAGTGTTAATAGCACTGTAACTTCAACCTTTTTCAAAATATAAAGCTGAAAGGAACTCCAAAACAACTTCTTATCTGCCATAAATTAATTTAGATGTGCCTCCTCACCAAACTTCTCCTATTGTTTGATGTATGAGTACTGCTTCCTTGTGCCATCTTGCCAAGCTGCAGTTATCACGTCAACCATCCTGTTGGATAGTCCTAGTCCCTCGAAAGGCCTTCTTAAATTCTGCAAATTAATAAGTCAATGCGATCATGCAATGAATGAGGTTCCCGAGTGACAGGCTGAATTAACATTTGTTTATGTCTGTGACCAACCATGGGAGCTTCCTTCACTAGTCCTTTCAATAATCGAAACCATGGTTGAGTTGGCCAATTAGGTGCTACTAAAATGCCTGATGCCTTGTCTTGAATTATCTTCTGCAAGCATCTCCCAATAAGGCAGAATGGAGGGAAAGCATAGAATAATATTCCCTCCCAGTCTATAGAAAACGCATCTACTGCTTCTGCCCCTGGGTCTGGTTGCCAGGCTATATATCTTGGCAATTGATTATTAAGTCTAGAAGCAAACAAATCAATCTCCGGTGTTCCATAACGAGCTATTATCTTCTTGTATACTGCCTGATTTAGCATCCATTCAGTTTGCTCATTGAACTTCCGCGACTTAACATCTGCTACCACATTGTATCTGCCCGGCAAATGAGCAGCTGATACCCAAATGCTTCTATCTAGACACCAAGACCAAATAGCTTTTGCCAGAGCATCACATGATAGTGACCTACAACCACTCATATGATTTACATATGCTACTGCTGTAGAATTATCCAATTGTAGCCTAATATGCACACCATGTTTCTTCCCACAATATGTTTTCAAGGTATGAAATGCTGCTAACATTTCCAAATAATTTATGCCATACTTTTGCCCAAGATGTAACTCTTCCTCTTTCCACCTACTACCACAACTAGAGATGGTGTTAGTTGCACCCCATCCTAGTCCATTCGCATCACTGTGCAGTGTAGTTGTGGGTTTACTAGGTAGAAAGCCGCCCGAACAACCATGTGTATTTGCAATCCACCATTGTAATTCAGATTTTGACTCTGTCAACAACTTCATAGGTCTATCAAAATGACCTTTGTGGTGTCTTAGTGCCCGATCCTTATCACGCTCCAGATTTCGATAATGCATGGGGCCATAACGTGCGGCTGGGAAGGCAGCCACTATCTTGCCTATCACCCTTGACATCTCTGCCAAATTGATGACAAACCCTAAATTAGAAATAGATTTTGTCAGTATCTACCTGGATTTTGCTGGATGAAAAACAAATCCCAATTTCTCAAGGAGTAGCTTGGCAGCTGAAACAGCAAGCTTTGCGAGACGTAACGTCTTCCCGACTATGAGAATGTCATCTATAAACCCAATAATAATATACCCTTCAGCTCTGAGTAGGGCAAGCACTGGTTTAAGAATTTTAGTAAATAGCCTAGGGGTTGAGCTCAACCCATTAGGTATAACCTTAAATTGCCACAAGGAAACTTGTCAGCCGAAAACTCCAGTTTTTAACCCTTTATGCTATGCAGTATAAACGGATCAGAGGTTATCTGTTGCCATTCGTTTAAAAATAACCTTAATCCGCCACCGACTCGTAATTCCTCCGCACGCCCCATGTGACTGATGGATCCACATCCACCAACCTCAATGGTCATAGGTGGTTGATCACTAGAGCCAGCAGGCCCTAGATTTTGTTCTGTCTCCCCCCTTTCGCTCTGATATCTTGACTTGCTGGAAACTGAGACTGAGGTGTGCACATCCTCCAAGGTGGACAAGATGGATCTGGGCCTAAAAAAGACCTCTGGCTAGGTCTAAATTGAGTAGGCCTGGTACTCCAACCAGCCTCAGAAAAACGATTCCTGCCGCTTGTCAAATAGGGGTGATATGCCCGCAGGAGTACTGGAGCCTTACCCATATAGGGTGTTTTAACCATACCCGCAGCAGCCTTAAATTCGTCCTGCAAGTCTTTGACTTGCTTACTTAAATCTTCTCCAAAGAGATATTTCGCAGGCTGCACATTACTGGTCCTGCATAAGTGTGCAAATTCAGGATTTATTTCGGACCTAATGGCATCTTTGCGAAAGCAGTTTAGCTCAAAATGAGTATTACATAACAGTGCCATCGCATCCTGCTGTACTTCCGAAAGCTGAGACCCATCTACTGACCTAGCAAAGGCCGTAATATCTCGAGACAGTAGTCTTAGGATTCATTGTAATTTTAGCTCTTTTGACTTTGTTCTGCCCCTGAGATTTTCCCAAATGGTAACATTGACTTTTGGAACAGTCTGGCAGTTTTCTGGACTGGGATATTTTCCAACCGCATCCAGCATAATCTATTCCTTCAACTGATGATACGTTAAATAGCTGATGCTCCTCGCCAGTTCTTCATGCAGTGGCTCACCTGTCCCCGACGGGGTTGGCAAATTTTGAGGCAAGAGCAGGTAGCTCTTTCTTATGATGCACCTGCCGCATATCATCGATTAATTCATGGGATCCACATATCTTATTGATATCCCCATAATTGGTCACCTCTGTAATACACTCCGATACTCCACTCATCTGAGTGGGAGATATACTGCAACCCTGAGCCAGGTGTTGCTACAGGCATATGGCTGGAGCCGCCTGCTATTGCCTCCTGAGAACGGAGCATATTTTGTTCCATCATTTTTTCAATTAGCCGCTCTAGTTAAAAAAGCCGGTAAACAACATCTTCCATAGATGTTGGGACAGTCAAGTCAAGTCACATTTACTTATATAGCACATTTAAAATCAACTCTCGTTGACCAAAGTGCTTTACATTTGTTATAAGGGTAGTATACACAAGCGGGCTACATACATATATACAAATAGCCCTCGCTCAGAGGACGTCAGGAAAGGCTTGGGAGAACAGATACGTTTTTAGACTGGACTTAAAGGAGTCGATGGAGGGGGCAGTTCTAATGGGGAGGGGGATGCTGTTCCACAGTCTAGGAGCTGTGACCGCAAAGGCGTGGTTGCCCCTGAGCTTATGCCTAGACTGCGGGACATTCAGCAACCCCAAGTCGGCCGATCTGAGGGACCTGGATGGAGGTGGTGTAGTGGGTGAGAACACTTTTAATGTAGGTGGGTGCAAGCCCATTGAGGGCTTTGTAGACAAAGAGGAGGGTTTTGAAATTAATTCGGAACTACACAGGGAGCCAGTGGAGAGAGGCCAGGATCGGGGTGATGTGGTCCCTTTTTCGGGTGCCCGTCAGGAGTTTCGCTGCGACATTTTGGACCAGTTGCAGGTGGGTCAGGGAAGATTGGCTGATACCAGTGTAAAGGGAGTTGCAGTAATCTAGGCGGGAGGAGATAAATGTATGGAT
The DNA here is from genome assembly GCA_035221665.1 of Okamejei kenojei. Taxonomy (NCBI): domain Eukaryota; kingdom Metazoa; phylum Chordata; class Chondrichthyes; order Rajiformes; family Rajidae; genus Okamejei; species Okamejei kenojei. Next base: position 16,573,103 of record CM069131.1, on the reverse strand, counting down.
GATCTTTTCGAGGTCATCAAACGGGAGGAATTGTTTTATTTTAGCTATCATCCGAAGCTGGAAGAAGCTAACTTTTACCACGGCATTGACTTGTTTGTCAAACTTCAGTGCTGAGTCAAATATCATGCCAAGGTTTTTGACGTGAGGTTTGAGTAGTGGGGTAAGGCTTCCAAGGCTGCCTGCTATCATTTTGATTGAGTCAGAGGGGCCGAGAAGGATGACCCCAGACTTACTCTCGTTTAGTTGGAGGAAGTTCTGGGCCAGCACTTTATATCCTCGAGGCAGCGGGTAAGGTTAAGCAGATTTGATTGTTTTCCTGTGCCTTCCTGTCCCGAATCGTCTGATTGGACATTTCTTACTGATTTTGCTTTGGCGGTGCCCGAACTCAGGGTTGCCAAGCTGCTCCCTCTTGGAGCTGAAACGGAGGTTGCTGCGCAGACTGCAGCTGCCAGCGTCTCCGAAGTACAAACGGACGGCTGCCAGCTTTTTCCACTGCCACGGTCCTCTGCCGCTGCTTTCTCAGCAGCCCGTTTCCCTTTTGCTCTAGGTTTCTCCATCGTGACAAACCTAAGCCAACGTTGGAATTAGTTTTACCCCTGTACTTGCCTGTTTGGCTTTTAAACCTTACCGCTGGGAAGACCGACGTTCATCTCCAACCAAACCTCGCGCCATGCGTCGACGTATTGACGCGCATGCGGGCTGGCAGGCTCTTCACCGAGTCACTCACGTGACTGTGATATAAAATTGATTATAAAGTGCCTGAGATCGTGAAAAACACTCTATGATTTTTCTTAATGATGCACTTATACCTCACCCCTTAAATTAATTCAAATTAGGAATCTAATACAAAATGCACCTGCAACATCCAACCTTCTCTCCAAATGCATTGTATCCACCTACAATATTAGAGTTTTCACTGTGACAGCAAAAATAATTTTATTTTATTGAGGTTCAATGATTTCTTCTGTAAAAATAGTGATTCCAAAGTAACAGCCATGCCTCACTGCCAGAGGGTGCCATTTATTTTCTGAGGACAGGCATTTCTGTCATTGCAAAGTCTTTTTTTTGGGGAGTTCAATATTTAAATAGCATTAGCACCATTTATCCTGACTGATTTCAAGTTCAAAGTACTTCTGAAATATTTGCAAATTTGGTGTTTTTCTGTCCGATGAAGCTACATCTGATCTAAGCACAGCAGGTAAATCATCGCTTGTTAATTATTCCAACCACTGATTCTGTGGCTACCAGAATTTTTACAAAGTAAATTAACAATATGCACACTGAACGGAAAGTAATCCATTTATTTTGCAAGCCCCAAAATAAAATGCAGTGTTATCTGCAATACAACAAGATTTAAGTTTTTCAGGGCCAGATGATGCTGAATGAAAGCAACTGGCTGTATTGATTACAGTCCAGTCATATGCTCAGAGGAATGGTCATTTTACCTGGATTAACATTGACTTTAATTTGTTGCAAGCATTTTGATTAAATGAGAGTAAATGAGTGGATACATGCCAAAGCTTCTGTAGCTCACAACCAGCAAGTAATGTAGTGAACTGTAAAATGTATTTTTGAAAAAGGGACATTGCTATGTCAGTGCAAATATGTAAGTGGAGATGTATAAGGTATTTAAAATGATTGACCTACTCCTGAGAGTAAGAAGGCAATGCCTTCAAATAAATGTCTGTGACATTGAGGCATTTGGAATGTGGATAGAGTGAAAGATTTTTATCTTTAATTTTTTTTAAAAATCATAACCGAGTCACTGCATCACAACAGAGGGAATTGTGTCAACTCCAGAGAGATTTGCAGCAATTGCTCCTTCTGCAGTCGAGAGGGGTGGATGTGAGGGAGGAACTTAGAGAGTTGAAGGGCTGCCAAGCTCGGCTCTTTACCTCCGAATCCTCCAAGATCATCTTCCGATTCAGGGTCCGCAACGTGGATCAAGATGAGATGTGCTCACGCTTCTTCTTCATAAGGTTCACAGGGGGAGCTCTGTGATGAACATCCTTAGGGAGGAGGATGGCTCGGTAACATCCTTGCAGATGGACATGCTGAGGATCTGCAAATCCTTTTGTACAGATTTGTACAACTGGGTGGGCCTGGACCTGCTGGAAGTGAACAATGACATGCTTCTAGCTGGCAGCATGTCAGACTCCATGAGGAAGGGCAGCATCACCCTAATCTACAGGCAGAAGGGGGAGATGAATGATATAAGGAATTGGAGACCCATCACATTGTTGAATATTGATTACAAGATCTTGTCTAAGGCCATCACCAACTGGGTCAAGTCTGCTCTGGGACAGGTGATCCACCCAGACCAAGCCTGTGCTGTACCTGGCAGGAAAATCTCAGACAGCCTAGCGCTGCTGAGAGCTACCATTGCCTACGTGCAGGACAGATGGGTGGATGGCTGCCTAGTCAGCTTGGACCAGGAGAAGGTCATCGACAGGATATCGCACACGTACATGATGGACGTGCTCTCCAAAATGGGCTTTGGGGAAGGAATCAGAAATTGGATCCAACTGCTCTACACCGATATCTGTAGTGCAGACCAAATCAATGGGTGGGAATCAGACAGCTTCCCCGTCAGGTCTGGAGTCAGGCAGGGTTGCCCTCTCTCCCCTGTCATGTTCGTCTGTTGTATTGAACCTTTCGCCAGTCCATCAGGAAGGACGAGACCATAAGAGGAGTGACATTGCCAGGCAGTGGGGGCACTCAGGTCAAAACCTCCCTGTACATGGACGATGTCGCCATCTTCTGCTTGGATCCAGGGTCGGTCCGCAGATTGATCAGTATCTGCGACCAGTTTGAGTTGGCCATGGGAGCCAGGGAGAAAAGTAGGAAGAGCGAGGCCATGCTCTTTGGCAACTGGCCTGATTGATCTTCCATCCCCTTTCCCATCAAGCCTGACTTCTTGAGGGTGCTGGGGATCTGGTTCGGGGGCCGGAGTGACAAGAATTGGCTGGAGCGGAGAGTCAAGTTGGGGAAGAAACTGGAGCTGTAGAAGCAGCGCTCCCTCTCTATAACGGGAAAACATTTGGTCATCAGGTGCGAGGTACTCTCGGGGCTGCTGTACTTGGTGCAAGTGTGGCCTGTCCCTCCCTCCTTCGCCACAGGGATCACCCGGGCCCTCTTCCAGTTCATCTGGGAGGTCAAGGATGGACTGGGTGCGACTGGCCACAATGTACAAGTGGGCAGACAACGGGGGTTAAGGTGCCCAACGTCGCCCTCACCCTCATGGCCACCTTCGTGTGTGGTTGCATAGGGGAGGAGCATAGAGCCAAGGCACTCCACATATATTACATTTTAACCAGCTAGTCTTCAGGCTCAATGGAACTATGTTTGATACTTCATCTGTATATTTTGCTCCAGTGTGGTGTGGCAGCGCCTAATGGCAGCGGCTCGACTGCAGTCAGTCTGTCTTTTTTTAATTTTGTCTCGTTAAATGTATGTTTTGATTCTAGTTTTATTATTTTTTAGCTGTGTATATGTGGGGGGTGGGGGAAACTGTTTAATCTCTTCCCTGTTCGGGGACCCGACTTTTTCCCTGTCGGGTCTCCAATGTCGTTGGATATCGTGGGGCCGGCGGTGGCCTCTGGCCAGAAACTACCAGAGGGCTCCAGTCGCGGAGCCTGCAGACCTGCCATCGCGGGGCTGGCCGACTTCGGAGCGGGAAGAGCTGTGGTGGCACGCGACTGCGACCCGACTTCGGAGCTTAGGAGGCTCCGGCCGCAGGCCCTGTGGACGGTAACATTGGGAGCTCGCAGATCCCTGGTGGGAGACCGCTTTTCAGAGCTCCCGCAATGGCAACTTCTCCCGCCGGAATCGCGGGGTGAAATGACTTGGCTCTAATGGCCGCGGGACTTGCCATTGCCCACCGGGGGTTTTAACAACATGAGCCCCAGTTCGCCCCAGTTAGACTGCTGGACCGCGGGAGAACAAGGGAAGAGATAAGACTTTTGCCTTCCAACACAGTGAGGTGTTGGAGATTCACTGTGATGGATGTTTGTGTAAAGTGCGTTAAGTGCGGGTCTTGGTTTCTTATGTAATTGTTAAGACTGTAGAAAATGCAATTTTGTTCAAACCAAGCTGTTTGAATGACAATAAAAGGCATTCTATTCTATTCTAGTATAGACCATACCCATTGCTCTCACACATTGCTTTTACTGGGTAGATGAGATGGAGATGGTGTGGTAAATCCACCAACTCTCTTTTGAAAGTGAAAAGAGAATCAAAATCTATTTTCTATATTAGCTTCTCGTTTTTCACTTAAGTAATTCATTCACCATCTAAAGTAAAGTGTGGATAGAAATAGACTATTTCCTCTGGCAAATAGGTCACTAAACATAAATCATGATTGGAAAGAAAAGCCTCTCGGGAGATGATGGAAATGTTTTAACTTAACATTCTTCATTCTACAAACAACTAAAACAATCCTCATCAAATAGCATGGTGGCACAGCATTAGAGTTGCTGCCTTACAGCGATTGCAGCACCGGAGACCCGGGTTCGATCCCGACTGTGGGTGTTGTGTGTACGGAGTTTGTATTTCACCCCGTGACCTGCGTGGGTTTTCTCCGAGATCTTCGGTTTCCTCCCACACTCCAATGACGTACAGGTTTGTAGGTTATTTGGCTTGATAAATGTAACAAATGTCCCTGGTATGTGTAGTATAGTGTTAAAATGCAGGGATCACTAGCGCAGACTCAGTGGTCTGAAAGGCCTGTTTCTGCGCTGTATCTTGGAAAACTAAAACAAATCATTATTTACATTGGCATTGTAAGTTAAATCATTAACAATCCTTGCACATGCTAAATTACATTTCTTAAATTCTTTCAACATTAGATGTTTCTTACTCAACACTTTATGGTTAAGTTGTCTCATTCGATCAACACTCATGACCTATCTTCCAAGTTAGTTTGAAAACAAAGCAGAAAGTGCTGGAGAACTCAATGGGTTCAGGTTGCATCCGAGGAGATGACATTCTGGAATATCAGCAGATACTCTCTTAAACTTTGATAAGTGTATGGCAGAGAGCATATTGAGTGGTTACATCACGGCCTGATTCAGCAACTTGAATGGACAGGAGCGAAGGAGATTATAGACTGTGGTAGACTTTGCCTGGTCCATCTCTGGTACTAACCTGCCCACCATCAAAGGGATTTATATCAGACTTAGACAAGTATATGGATAGGATAGCTTTGGAGGAATATTGCCTGAAAGCGGGCAGGTGGGACTAGTGTAGATGGGGCATGTTTGTTGGCGTGAGCCAGTTGGGCTGAAGGGCTTGTTTCCATGCTGTATGACTCTGTGACTTTACGAGGTGCTGCCACAATGAGGCAGCCAATATCATCAGACCCACATCACTCTGGCCATGCTCATATTTCACTTCTGTCATTGGGAAGAAGGTATAGGAGTCTGAAAATCATGACCACCAGGTTCAAGAATAGCTTCCTCCACAACCATCTTCCTAACAACCACCAGGCTCTACAAAACCACAAGCACCTCAACCATGAACATCTATAGACTGTCTTTGGTTGCACAAGTGTTGTGGTTTTAATTTATTGCATTTTTATATTATTGCATGTTATCTATGTGCATTGTGTTACAGGCCTGTTATGCTGCTGCAAGTAAAAAAGACTTCCGGTGGTGCTATGGAGGGCTAGATGTTAACGCCAACCAGCTCCTCGTAAAAAACGGGGAAAAAACGGGGATTAACGGACCTACCTGCTGCCTGCCATCTCTGCACCGATTGCTGTGAGTGACGTCATCAGGCGCGCGACTTGTTATGGCTACACAGCGCAGCCCACCCAAAACATCGAAAAGTTGAACTACCAGGCAGAGACCGGGGAAGGCCTGACTGAAGCCTCGGACGCAGGTAGGACGTTATCCCAAGAAGATGTGATGAAAAAAACAATGAAAAAAATCGGAAAGTGAACTTAAAACTTTTATTTCATGTGAAATTGCTGGTTTAAAGGAGAAAATAAACCAGATGAATACTGAAATGAAAGAATTGAAACTTGAAATTAATACCAATATTAATACTAAGACTAAGAAAATATCGGGAGATTTGAAGCAAGAAATCGCAGAAATGATGATTGAAATGTCAAAGGAGATGAATGATAAGATTAAAAATGTGAAAACTGATTTTGAAGAAAGGCTGAATCCTGTAGAGAAGGCACTGGACCAACAGACGGCTGGCATAAAAAGCCTTGAAGAACTAGCCGAAACAAGTGCTCAGACTACAGCAAAGCTTGTCACAGAAAATGGACGTCTAACGGATTTATTGACCAAAATAACCGAGAAATGTACTGAACTAGAAGGTCGCCAGAGAAGACAAAACCTAAGAATTGCAGGTATTCCTGAAGGGGGAGAGAAAGATAAAGATCCCCGAGAATTTACTGCAAAATGTTTTATCTCTGGAACAAAAGCCTTTGCTAGCCCAAGCACACAGAGTGATGAGACGTCAGACAAGACCAAATGCTCCCCCAAGAGAAATGATAATAAAAGTACAATACGACTACGTCTTGGAGGAGATAATGCAAAAAACATCGAGAAACAGAAACCTTACATTTGAAGGACACAAGATCAGCATCTATCAAGATTATCCAGCAGAAGTCTCCAGGAAACGAAAAGCGTTTAATGAGACTAAAAGTCTCCTGAGGGGGGTGGAAAACCTGAAATATGGCCTGAACTACCCAGCTACTCTAAGAGTTACTTTCAACAAGAAGGAATATTTCTTCTCCAACCCTGTGGAAGCGCTGGACTTTGCCCGGAAGATTAAGACTTGAGAAGGCCTCATCATTGAATACACTGACTTTGCAGGTCTGGATGGAACTGGATAGTGCTGGATGGAAGCTGGAGAAAGATGTGGATCGGAAGCCCTCCCATGGATACTAATAATTAGTATAACTACACTGCTAATACAAATAACTAATAAATACTAAAATTATACCGTGGTATTTTCACTAATCAGAGTTAATCATTATGACACTAACTACACTACTAATATAATAACTAATAAATATTCAAATTATACTGTGGTATTTTTACTAATCAGAATTAATCATTATTACTAATGACTAATGTTTATTTATATTGGAATGATTAGAGTCAAATATAGAGTCTGACTTCATTTGTCCCCTTTGGAAACCTTTCTTTTGTACCAGTAATTTTCATTTTTATTTTCCTTTCTTTTTGTGTGTTTTTTTATAATTAGATTTTCAAATAAGTTTTAAATATATGTATTTTCACATTTTCGACTATTATAACCCGAATATTTTAAATTTAATATCCCCGGTAAAATACCATTATGGAATAATAATTCCAAAAAATCAGGGAGCTGGTTAAGTTAGTAACATCAACTACGGAAGTCGGTAGATGGTTAGCCATGCTAGTATGGCTAGCACTAATTACACCAATGCTAGATGTAGTTTTTCCTCCTTTGTGCACTATACTAATTTCTTAATCTATCTTCTTTTCTATTATAAACTATTATTGTTATTTTCAGTTTGAATGGGGTTATATATTGGATCAAAGGAGATATACACGTGAGAGACATTCAAGGGACTTAAAATTCGTCTATTTGGCGTTCGGGTGTAAGGTCGGGTCTGTCGAACTGAACCATTGGCTCTATTACAGACCCCCATAGACAAAAGATGCAAGACTTAAAAATGAATACGGGGAATGAAGGAATAACGTTTTGCAGCTGGAATGTTAAAGGTATTAATGAATCAATTAAGAGAGGTAAAGTATTAGCACATTTAAAAGCAATTAAAGCTGATGTAATTTTCATTCAAGAAACTCATTTAAAAAAAGATGCCGAGCATAGGCTGAAAGCTAAATGGATAGATAAAACATATCATTCTTCTTTTACACATAAATCAAGAGGTGTAGCAATATTATTTCATAAAGGCATTTTATTCAAACATACATCAACTATAACTGATAATGATGGCAGATATATTATTGTAATAGGAGAATTCAATGCACAAAAAATGATTTTTGTTAATGTATATGGACCAAACTTTGATAGTCCATTGTTTTTCAAGAAAATATTTAACAACATCCCTGAAATAACACAACATAACTTAATAATTGGAGATTTAAATTGTACATTAGATTCTTACTTAGACAGATCTACAAGACAAAGGAAAATTAAATCCCATTCCAGTGACTTATTAAATGCATATATGGAAACTACTAATATTAAAGATGTTTGGAGAGTAGAAAATCCAACTGGACGAGAATACTCCTTTTATTCAACTGTGCATAAAACTTACTCAAGAATAGATTACTTTTTGGTCAATGCCAAACTTATCTCACTCACTTATAATTCAAAATACCATAATATTATAATCTCAGATCACATACCTTTAACATTTAAGATTAAAATAAATGGTAAAATGGAAAAACGGGGACAATGGAGATTTAATCCACAAATTTTAAAAAACAAAATAACTCAGGAATATATTGCAGAACAGATCAAGATGTTCTTTGAAATAAATGATAAACCGGAAATATCTTCTTCCTTATTATGGGAAACTTTTAAATCATATCTCCGTGGAATTATGATTTCCTCTCAAGCATTTTATAATAAAAAGAATCGGAGGGATCAACAGGAACTGGAAAAGGAGATTAAACAACTAGATACAGAGAATGCAGCTAATCCATCCATAACAATACATAATAAAATCGCAGCACTGAAATATAAATTAAATAAAATATATTCAGATCAAGTTGTAAAACTTTATCAATACACTAAACAATTACAGTTTGAATTTGGAGATAAACCTCAAAAATTATTGGCTCGCCAATTAAGGAAGATGGAGGGAGAAAAAATAATCCATAGGATTAAGTCACATAATGGCGAACATTTAGTACATCCTAAAGATATTAATGAGAGATTTTTGCAATATTATAAAAACTTATACTCTGCTAAAACGACAGAAAACAGGATAGGAATAGAAGTATTTTAAAAAAAAATGTAATCTGAATGGGTAGGATTCACAAAATAGAGAATCATTAAATGCTGAAATTTCAGTAAAAGAAATCCAGGAATCTATCAGATTATTAAAAAATGGTAAAACACCGGGACCAGATGGTATTGGCTTGGAATTTTATAAAACATTTTATGATCTGATTGCACCACGCTTGAAGACTCTATGAATATATTTATACACAGCAGAAACTTCCAGAAACGTTAAATTAATCTATTATAACACTTATACCTAAAATAGACAAAGATCTGGATGACCCAGGATCATTTAGAGCTATAGCTCTTTTAAATACTGATCAAAAGATATTAACTAAAATATTAGCACAAAGGCCAAGTACAGTTATTAATGAATTAATTCATCCCGATCAAACAGGATTTATACCAAAACCATATTCCTCATATAACCCGAGACATTTATTCAATATTATATACTCGAAAAGAGGTATTAATAAAGATCTAGTAGTTATTTCGTTAGATGCGGAGAAAGCCTTCGACCATGTGGAATGGTCTTACTTGTTTTCGGTTATGGAAACTTTTAAATTGGGAGAGAAGTATATTACTTGGGTCAAATTATTATACACTAACCCAACAGCCAGAATAATCACAAATCAAAATGCTATCAACTAAATTTAATTTAAGGCTGCAGACAAGGTTGCCCTTTAACCCCACGACTATTTGTACATGTGTGAGATCACATCCTGAAATATATGGGTATGATACCAGAGATACTGAAAATAAAATCTCCTTATATGCGGATGATGTATTACTTTATATTACAAAACCGGAAATTAGTATCCAAAATGTATTAAAATTAATAACTGAATTTGGATCTTTTTCAGGATATAGTATTAATTGGAATAAAAGTGAACTCATGCCAATAATGGTAAATAACTTGCATATATTATAACAATTTCCTTTTAAGATAATAAACGAAAAAAACAAATATCTTCGAATTTATGTAACAAAAAGATTTGATTATTTATTTGAATCCAACTTCCCACTCTTATTGAATAAATTAAATAAGAACATTTTATATTGGAAAACTATACCCATCTCAATGCTAGGTAAAATTAATGTAATAAAAATGATTTTTCTTCCGCAATTACTATATCTTTTCCAATTAATTCCGATATACATTCCTAAAGATTTCTTTAGGAAGGTGACTCTTTAGTTACCAACTTTATCTGGGATTATAAGAGCCACAGAATAAATAAAAAACATTTATGTAAATCAAAAATAAATGGAGTTCTAGCACTATCAAACTTTATGTTTTATTACTGGGCAGTTAATATTAAAAATATTGAATTTTTGGTTATTAGAGACAGATAAACAACCAATTTGGTTAAAAATGGAAAAAGAAGATTGTTCTCCTTTTGAAATTAGTTCGATAATATTTGCCAATATTAATTTAGGTAAGAAAACCTATAGTGAAATCCTATAATAGAAAGTGGAATATGTATCTGGAAACAAATAAAGAAAACATTAAAATTGGAATGTATACCACTAGCCCTTACCATTGTAAATAATGTTACATTTAAACCTTCAATGATGGATAAAGGCTTTTTACAATGGAAAAATAAGGGAATTAATAAGACGGGAGATCTCTACAGGGAAAATTCTTTCCTTTCATTTCAAGAATTACAACAAATTTATGGATTACGTTCAAAAGATTATTTTAGATACTTACAAATTAGAGACTATGTAAAAGCAAACACACAGGAAATTAGAAATAGAAAGACAGAAATTTTAGATGAATGTCTAAATAAACATCCGAACATGGAAAAATTGATATCATACATTTATAATATCCTAGTGGAAAATTATGTCCCATTAACAGAAATATATAGACAATCATGGGAAAACGAATTAGGTCAAATTATTAGACCAGAAATATGGGATGAAAGTTTACAACACATACACCACTGCTCGTTAAATGCTAGACACTCTCTTATACAATTTAAAATACTACATAGACTACATTACTCAAAATCCAAACTACATAACATTTTTTCAAATGTATCTGCCATATGTGATAAATGTCAGCACTTAGAAGCTAACTTGACACACTCATTTACAAATTGTGTAAAAATTACAAAAATTTTGATAGAAATATTTAGGATAATTTCGAATGTTGTTAATATGAATCTGACTCCTGACTCAAAGTTAATAATACTGGGAATACTGGAAACAGATCAATTAATAACAACAAATCAAATAATTTTTATTGATTATAGTTTAATAATTGGGAAAAAATTAATATTAAAATTCTGGAAAGGTCCTACATCCCCCACAATCAAAATGTGGATTACAGGAATGTTGGAGACACTCCATCTGGAAAGATTGAGGCTCGTCCTAATGGACAGGTTGGATCTTTTCAGAGGAATATGGTCTCCATACATTGAATATCTAAAAGGTCAAAATGGCTCTGTGCGAGAGCCTGACTGAAACCTGAATAATGGAATAGATGAAGAAATACGTATAACAAATCATGGATATATCTCCAATGATTGATAACTTTTTAATACTCCATTCACTTCTTTATTTTCAATTTTTTATCTCTATATTATTTTTCTCTATCTTTTCTTACTTATTAAAAAAATGTATAGAAATAAATAAGTCTTAAATGTTAATATTATGAATGTATGTAAGAAGTATTTTCTATTAATATGTATTTACAACTAATAAAAAATATTCATCAAAAAAAATGTATTGGTTCATTGTCGGTACATATTACAATTATACAATCTTGACTTCTGACCCGAAACATCATCTGTCCATTCACCATCAAGATGCTACCAGACCCCTGGGATTCCTCCAGCATTTTGTGTTTTGATTAAGATTCCACCTTCGACGGTTTCTTGCGTCTCCAGCTTGAAAACATCAATTTGCTTCCTTTAGTTCGAAGACAGGGTATATGAGAAGTGGGAGAAGATGAGTGAGAGAAGAAATGGTACCAATGTAAATGAGAGTATATTCCTATAGTAAACTCTCTCTCTCAATGAAAACAAATACATTTCCTGCATTACACAAATAATGTACATGTATCTATTGCGTATTGAAGACTAAATTCTCACAATATGTTGTCTCATTATCTATTGAAAAGAATGGGGTTTGAAAGGAGGTTGTGATCTGGCTTACACACCGTGACATAATGAGACAAAAATGAGAACATCACAGAGGTGAAGAAAGTTTCAAGCCGATACTAATGAAGGAAAGCAACAAGAAATAAACTGGAATACAAGGCCGGATATAGATGAAGTTGACAAGTTCTCCGAAGGCATTTAGCATTGCAACAAAAAGTGTATTTGTGCCGGCCACTAAAAGTGAGCAGTTCCTGGTGTGGTAGAGATTGAATTCGCAAGAACTGTGAATTCACCTAAATAGAAATTAAAGTTGATAAATTAATTTTGATAAATAAAATGTTGCAAAACTTTGTACAGATATGGGAAGAGGTCACTCAATAAGCTGAACAAGTCATTTCTAACATTTATTTAGGTTAAAAGGGATGGGATTTTACTGAGTTTGAAAAAAACATTAGGCACCAGAAGCTTCATCCATTCTATCTATATTATGTCTTCAACATCTTGCATGGCCATTCTTGGGCACCTTTCTTGTGATAGTGTGCTTTCTTTTCACCACATCTGTTGCCTTTCTACATTTTTGTTTCACTCTGGTTCTGGCACTCTTCTTAGTCTTCTTCTTGTGTATGGCGGGCACAGCCCAAGTTGTAAGTCAACTTGTTCTATTTGATCTATTTGTTTGTGCACGTCGGGTTGATTGCATTAGTTGAAACAGGGTGGATCATGTGACGTTGCAATCTCCCACCCCAATCTTCTTAGTGGTGTAAAGTTTTTGTTCTTTAGCATATAAGCCTCTTTACAGCACTGCTCATCATCCTTTGGATTGTGTATTAGTGAATCTGCTCAAGTAGGACCATGATATCTGGGCCCTCTTTAGCCGTTCCCTTTGTTATTTTAATGGGGTCCCGTCGCTTTATATTACTACATTGAAAGTTAAATCATGTTGTCAGGTGATCTAATAGCCGGTTCTTTGAGAACCATCAAATTTACCTGTCGTGAACTGTGTCCCATTACCTGTAATCAGCACCTCAGAGGGGTTCATGTTGTTGACCTCCCTGTGGTGAGCCCTGTCAACTGACCCAAGTCAGGCGAACGACAACAAACAGAGACAGTAGCTCAGTCGCCACAGCTTGGCGCCAACCCGGAGCGTATGCCTTTTTTAGGGCGGGCATCATGGAACTGATGTCGAACCGGATGGCATCACCCTGTTGCAGCTGAATTCTGCTGCCTCAAACGTAAGAAATACTTCAGAGATGACCCATCTGGTGGTTTATCCTTTGAATGCTTGAATACTCATTGGTCAGTGGTTATTTACTTTCCCCCAGAAATTTGTACAATAATCATCTTCTACTGAATACATTTTTTTTCTTTCTTCCCAAGCAGTCCCTTGGGGTGGAAAACTATTAGCTTCCTCTCCAGGTTTGTTTGTCTTGAGGCGAAGGAAGAGGCCAATGTGACAGACACAGTCCCTTCATCGATGTGCCTGGATGGGACTGTGAAATGGGCAGTTTGTGAGGTAATGCATGCTTTCTGCCACATACAGCATTTCTGTGTGCTCCTGATGCATTGGCTGAAGGTTCCCGATACCATCCAGAGTGTTCCTGCTCCACTATAAGGCTTCATGAGCCAATGATTCCCAAGCCATTGAGAATGCTGCATTTTTTCAATGAAGCTATTGACCACATAGGCTGCACGCATCCAGCATTTCCTATGCCTAGTAATCCTTTGTGCTGACAGAGCTCAAAATACATAGAACATATAACATAGAACAGTACAGCACAAGAACAGGCTCTTTGGCCCACAATGTTTGTTCCAAACATGATGCCAACATTATTATCTGCACAAAATCCATGTTCCTCCATTCCCTGCACATTCATACGCCTATCCAAAATCTCTTAAATGCTACTATCTTATCTACCTCAACCAGAGTACTTGCTTTTTGGAACCTGGAGCCAGACTTGGAATTAAAATGTGTAAGAAGGAACTGCAGATGCTGGTTTAAACCAAAGATAGACAAAAAAAAAGCTGGAGTAACTCAGCGGGCTAGATAGTTTATCTTCAGAAAAGAAATAGGTGAAGTTTCAAGTCGAGATGTAAAAAGTCACCCCACAGATTCCTATTAAATCTTTTCCCCTTCTCCTTAAACCCATGTCCTCTGGTCCTCGATTTACCTACTCTGGGCAAGATACTCTGTATATCTACCTGATCTATTCTTCACATGATTTTATACACCTCGAAAAGATCAGCGCTCATCCACCTGCACTCCAAGGAGTCCCAGTCTACGTAACCTCTCCCTTTACAGCCTCTATAGCTCAGACCCTCTAGTCCTGGCAACATCCTCATAAATCATTTCTGTACCCACTCTAGCTTGGCAACATCTTTCCTATGCCCCAGCTGGAGGACACCCACAACTTTGCTTGGCCAAGCTGAACCTCCAATGCCACCAGGACAACGGGACTTTATGGCAGCTACACTCAAAGCAACTTGGATTTTGAAAAGGGTGCCAAAACATGGCGACTTGTATCTCATCTCTGTGGGCTATTTCTGCACACTGTGCTTAAACTAGGATTGTGCTCATGTGGAGTAATACTTTGCTCAACTGTATGCAAAAAAAAAAAAATTTCTCTGAACAAAAGAAATTAGTACGTAACAAAAAAGAACCATTGAAATTGACAACTCGGCTTCTGAAAATGCTTGGTATAAATTTGAGTAACCCGCCATTAGAGAGTGTATTACTTCTGGAATCCAGATTCTAGCTGGAATGAAGCATAACACCATGAGCCAGAGACAACTATGGAAATGTGTACATAATGCGTTGGTGGTTCAGTAGTAGAATTCCCGCCTGACAGGCGGGAGGCCTGGGTTTGATTTATAGCCAATGCAAAGATGTTTAATGTTCTCAAGAGAGAGTTAAGCCCCTGTCCCACTTTCCCGAGTTACTCACGAATTCTCCCGAGTTTTCCCCTGGATTCAAACTCGGAGAATGTCCGTAGCGAGTCCGTAGGAGTCCATAGATATTTCATAGTGGCTCTTAATGTCAGCCGTAGGTACACGGGGCATCAGGTAAGTTGGGGCGTTTTTTCAGCATGTTGAGAAATGTCCACGAGTAAAAAAAATAGCCCCGAGTACCTACGGCTGGCTATTACCGTAATTCTCCGAGTTTGAATCAAGGGGAAAACTCGGAAGAATTTGTGGCAACTCGGGAAAGTGGGACAATAGACAATAGGTGCAGGAGTAGGCCATTTGGCTCTTCAAAATGCGATCATGGCTGATCATCCCCAATCAGTACCTCGTTCCTGACTTCTCCCCATATCCCCCGACTCTGCTATTTTTAAGAGCCCTATCTAGCTCTCCTTTGAAAGCATACAGAGAACCTGCCTCCACCGCACTCTGAGGCAGCGAATTCCACAGACTCACTCTCTGTGAGAAAAAGTGTTTCCTCGTCTCCGTTCTAAATGGCTTACTCCTTATTCTTAAACTGTGGCCCCTGGGACAGGGGCTTTAGATATAGCTCTTAGGGCTAATGGAATCAAGGGGTATGGGGAGAAAGCAAGAACGGGATACTGATTTTGGATGATCAGCCATGATCACATTGAATGTTTTCTATGTTTCTATGTTTCTACAAACAACCAAAGTTATTTAAAATCAGACTAGAATGTAGGACTGGGTGGCACAGTGGTGCAGCAGCTGGTACTAAGGAGCCTGGCTCAGTCCTGCCCCTTCAGGGTGTTCACGTGAAGGTTGTAAATCCTCCCTGTGACCACGTGGGTTTCCACTGAGTGCTCTGGTTTGCTCCCACATGTTCTGCTAAGTTAAATGGCTGCCTTAGATTGCCATGTAATATCGGTAAATGTCAAAAGAGTATCAGAGAGTCAGTGAGATTTGAAAGAATAAGTTGCAGGATGACAAGGAATGGGATTGATTTGCTGGGAGCCTTCTGTGTATTAATGAGTATGTAAATTACATGCGAATACGTGTGATGAAGCCCAATATTTGGCACTTCAACTCAGGCAATGAATCTTAATTTCATCGTCTGACATGTGGTGTCAGTGTCTTCTTTATTCATTCTTTCAGATAATGGAATATGATCAGTAATTGAAACTAATAGCGCGATTCCTTATCCACGAAACAGATTACAGAACCAAGAGACATCCTTATTTTGCTTTTTATCTGACAGTCTTCTAGAACTTTCTGTACCCAGAACGCCAATGCAACACTAGCCTGCAGTTACTGACGCAAACCGATCGTTGAAGGAGTGATCGTATTAAAGGAACACTTACTAATCATGGACCAAAATAGTAAGATTAAATGAGAACTTACCAGTTTGAAGTTTGATCTTTATTTTATGAGGAGGCAAGTTGAGGGACTACGTGAAGAACCCCATACAGCCATTCGTGCATCAATCTTCAAAGCAAAGGTGTGAAATCACAGATAATAATGACTGAAGTATAACGGTAAGATAACAAAGACTAGAACTACCAGATAAGATCTATAGGGCTGGGAGCGGAGGGCACGTAGTCCCTCAACTCCTCATAAAATAAAGATCAAACTTCAAACTGGTAAGTTCTCGTTTAATCTTACTATTTTACTTCAGAGTCACATGAGTGACTACGTGAAGACTTCAAAGCTCTGTGATTTCATGCCATGTGAAACAAGTGTACACAACCACACCTGCTTCATTGACCAATGAAGGGAAAACATTCATAATGCATACAGTCATAACATAGATGTAAAACATGCTGATGTTGTTTAAATGAAACAATAATATTTCCATCTCTCGCCCAGATGGAAAATATAACCAGAACATAAATAGAGTTAACAAATAACCCAGGGTCAGCAATGGGTCATTACAGATGTTTGGAGATTCGTTCGTTGGACCATGCTGCAGCCGTAACAATGTGACCCAGCGGAACATAAATACCCTTGCTACTGATGTTGTAGCAGCCCTGGTATAATGAGATCTGGAATCAGAATCCATTAGTACATAACACAACTCTGTTTTTCTCATCTGGAATGGCCTGAACAATAAGTTCTCCCAAATTATTTATTTATGTATCTATTTATTTATTTTATTTTTTTTGGAGTCCAGAACTCCAAGGCTCTTGACGACCTTGACATATTGTTGTATATGTGTGCTTACCTTATCAAAGGTCCCCTGGTATGCCTGTGACTATTTTGAGACCTGACCCCCTTCTGGTCCGCTCAAGTATTTATAACATATTATACATTATAATTTACAGATGTTATCATCCTGTACGATCACAATTATGTAGCGACTGAACGTGCTGCACTAAACCAGTGCCAGAAGGATAACTACCTAATAAACTCCAGCCAAATTTAAGGATATAGCTACAGCCTCCTGGTGAAATAGTGTTCACAAATGTCAACATGGCATATGGCATTATATTGGTCCTGGGACCTATATAAGATATCCTACCACTTGATAACCCAATCAATGGCCGTATAACTCCATAATTAACAAACGATCATTTAGCATGAACTCAAAACATTAGCAATCAATAACATTTTCCATGGAACATAAGCATAACAAACTCTTTAATCTCCTGGAAATGAAAATTCTGCGGTTTGGTGCCATGCAAACACTTTGAACACATAGAAGGATAGATGTAACAATCCAAACCTTAGGGCAGTTTATTAAACCTGCAGAACATAATTTGAGTTTATCATGCACCAACTGATTTCCCAAGCCTCAGGCTGAACCAGCAAATTACGTTTAAAATAACCAAATAAGGTTATATTATTCGCGACAAATCAGGAATCAATTTGCATAATCACTCAATAGGAACCTTAAGCGGCCTCTTAATTACTTTATTTGAACCCTCAATTGAAAAACAAAATGGAGGGAGCCATATAAGTCCTTCCTACTCCTTTTAGCGAAAATGTACGTTTCGCCACTGTAATGCCACATATTTTGCAACCAGTGAAATAAACATGAATCATGTTAGGTGTTCCATTAACCAGAATTTCATAATATAGTGTAATTCAACACCAATTCTGTGTTGATATTAACCTATACTTGATGATTCTCCTGTGACAACAAGATATGTAACCATTCCATCAGTCTTTTACTGATTGCACCCTCGTGACTAACATATGCCATCATCATAATATATCAACCTGAGCATCACAATATGCACATTTGTCCAATCACTCTTTAACCCATACGATGCCCGTAGGGTCTATAGATAGTTGATACCCACAACAGACATTTTTTGCAAATCATGCAAATCTGCTCCATTTCCAAACTCAAGATGATATTTGCAACTTGGTATCTGCCGTAAACAGCAACTGTGGCCCAATTTCCGAACCAGTCTTGTAAGACAATCTTGGTCCTTCTACTGAACCTGCGCAATTCTAACCTGCTTGAAAAGCTAGAACCGACCATTTTACATGATTAGACCCCTCAAATTAGCTGATAATGTCTCAATCATTTGTAATGTATAACTAAGTGTACACCTTACCAAGCTGTAAGTGGTCCCTTAATTGTAGAGTAGCACAGGTACAGTGCGTGGAACCTCTGGCCAGCCTTCAGCCTTCACCAACTTCAGTGAACCGCTTACTGCCAATAAAGACGTGGGGTGCATTATCACCAAAACTATGAAACCTTGCTCATTCCAATAGCTTGTGCTTTGTCCTCCAGGTTTCACCTATGGAAAGGTCTTACCTGAATAGAAGATTCAACGGCCAATTGTAATGTCCCCCTTAGAGCGGTATTCACTGCATATGTGTTTGGGATGGTAACTTTCTGGCCAGGCATAGACCTCTGGGCATATGCCCTGAATCCCTTGGGCATGCTCTATGGCTATACCCTCAGACTCGGCATTAGACTATACCGATCCCACATGCTCTCCTCTTACATGAGGGAGCCATTAAGCAGCCCTGTTACAAGGTGCTGCTGGCACAGCTTCAGCAATACGCCGACTTTGCCATGGCCCCAGCGTCAGAATAATACTGACGCAGCATGCTCTCCTCCTACATGAGGGAGACCTTAAGCAGGCCTACTAAAAAGCACTGCTGACACAATTTCCTATTTAGGGCCATTAGCACCATTTTGTAATATAATTAAAGATTTACTTAACAACAACTGGAGCAGTAATGAATATTGTTTGTCCATCCTTGTGACTTTATTAATTTCACCTGGAGAAACAAGGTGTGTTAACAATGACTTATAAGGCACTTAATAGTTAACCATTTAACAAGATAAGTTGTCTTACTTGCACAGCTGAATCACATCTATACTATTAACAATTAATCTAACAACTAGTAAACCTGTTACCAGAATTTATTGACTGCCATCTATTGCCCAGGCCGGCATCACAGCCAATTGAATACCAACATCTATTTGATAGACTTAATCTAGCTGGATGGAGGAGCCCAATTTCTCAAATATAGTTTAAGACGTAACAGATTCTGTTATATTGCCTTATCCTAACAATGACCCCTCATCCCCCATGATCACTGTAAATGGGAATACCCTACTAAACAGCTATTCCCATAAAGCAGCCCTGAAGAAAGTACCGCTGGCGCCCATAAAGCAGCCCTGAACAAAGGTGCTACTGGCGCGGCCTTTCCCATAGGCCAGTATTTGCCATAGATTTGGTGTTCTCATGAAGCAGCCCTGAGCAAAGGTGCTGCTGGCACAGCCTCTCCAATAGGCTAGCCTGCCATAGCTTAGCATCCCCGTGAGCAGTCCTGAGCAAAGGTACTGCTGGCAGCCTCTCCAATAGGCTAGACTGCCATAGCTTGGCATCCCCATGAGCAGTCCTTGAATAAAGGTGCTGCTGGCACAACCTTTCCCATAGGCTAGCCTGCCATAGCTTGGCATCCCCATGATGCAGCCCTTCACAAAGGTGCTGCTGGCTCAGCCTCTGCCATAGGCTGTCATTGCCATAAACTTTACTACTGATCCACCTCCTGCCGAAAGGAGTTTCTCTAAATTCATTCCCAGAGGTGAACCTATCAAATCTTTCTTAATTACTCTGACTATTTTGGCAGCTGTCCCCATATCCTGGGGATTATTGTGGTTAGGGAACCCCATAAGTGAATTTCCCCTCCCCGGGAATCAATCCCCGGGCACCCGGGCTACTCATTTACGTGAATTAAACCCCATTTTCTGGGGACTACTGCGGTCTGGGAACCGCAAACACTTGAGTTTCCCCTCCACCGGGAACCCAGGCTATTCTCGGGTATCCCCTCCCCGGGAACCAACATGTGGAGTCACTGACCGCGTTATCAGTGACTGCGATCGCAAACCTGACATTCGCCAGCTCCCCGCTCCCGCGGTCGGGCCAGGGTTTCCCCCAAAGCCCTAGGCTGGTTCACTCATCGGCCTCGCGACCATCCCGCAAGAACCCCGGAGGTTCCTGACGGAAGCCTAGAACGGGTAAGAAATAGAACTTACCTGAAACTTTTTTAGACTTACCGTTGGAGGAGCCGCGCTGCTCCACAGTCGTCTGCACAAAAGCGTCTGACGCAATGACGCACAAACGGCTGTACGGGGTTCTTCACGTAGTCACTCACGTGACTCCGAAGTAAAATCACATATTACACATTTGTTACAATATTATCACAAATGGAATACATAAAAATACTTTTCAGACTTGCTGTGCAGCAATATAACTGGAAATGAATATAGAAAGGTGACCTTGTTCTCAAGATGTCATGAAACGAATGCTCAAAATATGTACGATACATATATTGTAGAATTTAATGTATTTATAATCTCTGCAATATTTGTGTGAGGAAAATTATGTTTTAGTCTAGTTTAGTTCAGAGATACAGCGCGGAAACAGGGCCTTCGGTCCAATGAGTCTGCACTGACCAAAGATCCCCGCACATTAACACAAGCTACACACAGTAGGGACAATTTACACTTATACCAAGCCAATTAACCTACAAACCTGCACGTCCTTTGGATGTGTGAGGAAACCAAAGATCTCGGTGAAAACCCAAGCATCGCGGGGAAAACGTGCAAACTCACATGCAGACAGCACCTGTAGTTGTGATCGAAACTGGGTCTCGGGCGTTGCACGAGCTGTAAGGCAGCAACTCTACCGCTGTGCCATTGTGCCACCCCATTATTGCAAACAATTCTGTTATTGACCTTGATGTCTATTCCAGTACTTCAGAAACTAATGAAGAGCTAATCACGTTGTGGTGAGTCTTGTGTCAACCTTAGGCCAGACTGGGTAAGGATGGCAGATGTCGTCTCTCCAAAGAGCATTAATAGCTTCTCACTGTGGTGACCTAATTGGCGAGCTTAGAAGAGTTTGAAAAAGTTTCATGTTGAAGACCTCCTTCGACAATCTAGAAGACCTCCTTCGGCTATGTTGAAGACTAGCTTTGATTAGCTTCGGGAAAATTGGACACCGAATAGTGGAGAGTGAAGACGATCTCCTTCGACCTCCCTTCAACAATGTTGAAACTATCTACGACTACCTTCGACTACCTTTGACTACCCTCGAGATTACCTACGAATAGCATGCCGACCTTTTACGACCTACTTCGACTAAACCTACGAGTAAAAACAATATCGATTTCTTCCATGGCGACCTTTTTTTACTTGCGGGCATTTTTCAGCATGTTAATAAATATGCCGTGATCTAGCTGAGGCCTTGAGTACGCTGGGCCTACTCTCGAGCATGAAGGAGAGTTACAAAGACCTCCTAGGATCTTGTGTCGACCATGCTGCGAGTATGAGTCGAGGGCGAACTCTTCTAAACTCGCCAATTAGGTCGTCGCAGTGGAACAGGCCCTTTAGAGTCAGATGAAGGCCTCAGGTACCAGAAGCTCACCAGGTAGACTTTGACCCTGAAAATAACATTAAACCAGGTTCCACTACCTCGATTGAAAACTTCTTTAGTTAGGTTGTGCTGCTTGAAAGCTTTGTGTATGTAGTAGAATTTCGAGAAAGAAATTCCATAACAAATGTTATATACAATTTGCTGTTGGTCTGTGTACCAACGATGTCTACACATGTACTTGGGATTCCTGGAGTGACATTCTGGATCAGGCTTTGTACAAAATATTCACCTCACACGTAAAAATGTTTACCATAGAATTTATAAACCTCTACTTGTTAATCCAAAGTTATGTTATTAATTGCACTTAATTCCACTGGTGAGATTTAAATTTCTGCACCTGCAGACTTTACCTAAAGCCT
This sequence comes from Okamejei kenojei, assembly GCA_035221665.1. Classification (NCBI taxonomy): domain Eukaryota; kingdom Metazoa; phylum Chordata; class Chondrichthyes; order Rajiformes; family Rajidae; genus Okamejei; species Okamejei kenojei. The sequence continues at coordinate 16,550,840 of CM069131.1, read as the reverse complement.
CTCTGGACAAGTAACTACAATATTAATTTAGTTCAGGCAGTTGGCTTGAATTAGCAGATTTGTCATCTTAGAAATGAAGCAGTGTTGACATAGTTTAAGTTGCAAAAAAAAGCCACAGTAACAAATGTGCTGAATCTGCAACTTGTCTTAAGTGCCATTACACCAGCAGGCTTCACTTAGCTGAATTACGTTGTAGAGCTCTTACGTCTGAAGAAGTAAATATATCAAGGTTTTTATTTTAAGTTGCTGTTTTCAGAGTTCTTGCAGAATATGCCTGATTAGCAGTAAAGGCCTGATAGGTTTCAGCACAGGCAAGCTTAATCCCAAAGCTAAATACCACAGATGTTGCAAATCTAAAATAAAACAGAAAATGCATTAAAGCCAGTTAATATCTGTGGAGAGAGAAACAGAGTTAATGTTCAGGGTTTCTTCTGATGAACGGTTGAAGATGATCATCAACCTGAAACCTTAACTCTGCTTTTCATTCTACAGATACGGCCAGATGTGTTGGGTGTCTCAACCATTCTGTGTTACTTCATGGACCAGCAGTAAATGGACAAATTATTATCCAAGGGTACTTTGTGCAATGCACATATAAATCTGCAAAATGGAACTGTTCCATCTGCTTACCTCAGTATCTTCCACTTAATATAGAAACTGACAAATCTGTTGGAGTTCTTTAAGGAGATAAGAAGCAGCAATGAGAAAGGAGAGTGGGTGGTGGATGCTGCGTAATTGTATTTTCAGAAGGCCTTTGATAAGGTGCCATATGTAAGGCTGCTAAATAATATAGGAGCCCATGGTATTAGAGGCAAGGTATTAGCATGGATAGAAGGTTGGCTGACTGGCAGAAGGCAAAGAGTGGGAATAAAGGGGGTCTTTTCAGTTAGGCTGCTGATGACTGGTGCTGTTCCGCAGGGATTAGTCATAGAGTGATACAGTGTGGAAACAGTCCTGGTCAATCTTTTTTGAACCCTTTGAAGCTTGACAATATTTTTCCTATAAAATGGTGCCCAGAACTGAACACAATATTCTAAATGCGGTCTCACCGATGTCTTATACAACTGCAACATGACCTCCCAACTTCTATACGCAATACTCTGACTGATGAAGGCCAAACTGCCAAAAGTCTTTTTGACCACCTTATCTACCTGCGACTCGACCTTCAAGGAACCATGCACCTGTACTCCTAGATCCCTCTGCTCTACAATACTACCCAGAGGCCTACCATTTACTGAATAGATCTTGCCCTCGTTCGACGTCCCAAAATACAACGCCTCACACTTCTCTGTATTAAATTCCATCAACCATTCCTCAGCCCACCTGGCCAATCGATCCAGATCCTGCTGCAATCATTCGCAACCATCTTCACTATGTGCAAAACCACTAACTTTTGTATCATCAGCAAACTTGCTAATCTTTCTCTATATGTTCTCATCCAAATCATTGATGTAGATGACTAACAGAAACGGGCCCAGCACTGAACCCTGAGGCACACCACTAGTCACAGGTATCCAGTCTCAGAAGCAAATTCCCTCTGCTTCTTTCCATGGAGCCAATTTGCTATCCATTCAGCTATCTCTCCTTGGATCCCATGCGATCTAACCTTCCAGAGCAGCCTACCATGTGGAACCTCGTCGATCGCCTTCCTGAAGTCCATGTGCACAACGTCTACAGGTCTGCCCTCATCAACCTTTTTGGTCACGTCCTCAAAAAAATCAATCAGATTTGTGAGACACGACCTCCCACGTACAAAACCATACTGACCATCCCTAATCAGCCCTTCCAAATGCCTGTATATCCTATCCCTCAGAATACTCTCCAGTAACTTACCAACTACAGATAGGTGAAGGATCCGCAACTTTTCACATTAAATGTTAATGATCTGGATGAGGGAATTGATGGCTTTGTGGTCGATTTTGAGGACAATACGAAGATAGGTGCAGGGACAGGTAGTGTTGTGGAAGCAGAGAGTCTGCAGAAGGACTTGGACAGGTTGGAAGAATGGGCAAAGAAGTGGCAAATTGAATATAGTGTGGAAAAGTGTGCAGTCATACACTTTGATAGGAGGAATAAAGGTATAGACTACTTTCTAAATGGGGCGAGGACTCAGAAATCAGAGGTGCAAGGGGACTTGGAAGTGGTGGAACAGGGTTCCCAGAAGGTTAATTTGCAGGTTGAGTCAGTGATAAGATAGGCAGATGCAATGTTGGCATTCATTTAAAGGGGACTAGATGTAAAAATAGGAATATAATGCTGAGGCTTTATCACGCACTGGTAGGCCACATTTAGAATATTATAAGCTGTTTAGACCCCCATATCTGAGGAAGGATATGCTGGCTTTGGAAAGGGTCCAGAAGAGGTTTAAGAGAATGGTCCCTTCTAAAACCACAATCGATTGTGTTAATGTGTGAGGAGCATTTGAAGGTTCTGGGCCTGTTCTCGCTGGAGTTTTGAAGAATGAGGGGGATTTCATTGAAACCTACCGGATAATGAAAGCCCTAGGTAGAGTGGATGTGGGGAGGATGTTTCCGGTAATGGGAGAGCCCGTAACCAGCGGCACCACCACAGAATAAAAGGACGTACCTTCACAATGGAGATGAGGAGGAATTTCTTTAGCCAGAGGGTGGTGAATCTGTGGAATTAATTGCCACAGACGGCTGTGAAGGCCAAGACATTAAGGCAGACATTGATAGGTTCTTGATTAGGAAAGGCAGCAAAGGTTATGGGGGGAAGGCGGGAGAAAGGGGTTGAGAAGGAAAAATAGATCAGCCTTGAATCAATGACTCGATGGGCCAAATGTCTTAAACAGAAAATGCCAAACATTTAGCATTAACATTTTTCTGTTGTTATTTCAGACTTATAGAATTGGAATGTATTTTTTCCCATTTGATATGTTATCTTCCTCTGTATTCATCTTTTTGTTGGGACATACTGTGTTCATATGTCACCATTAACATATGAAGAGCATTTGTCAGCACTGGGCCTGTACTCGCTGGAGTATAGAAGAATGAGGGGGGATCTCATTGAAACGTACAGAATAGTGAAAGGCTTGGATAGAGTGGATGTGGAGAGGATGTCAGAGGGTGGTGAATCTATGGAATTATTTGCCACCGAAGGCTGTGGAGGCAGCCAGTGGATATAATTAAGGCAGAGATAGATAGATTTTTGATTAGTACAGGTATCAAAGGATATGGGGAGAAGGCAGGAGAATGGGGTAATCAGCCATGATTGAGTGGCAGAGTAGACTTGATGGGCTGAATGGATTATTTCTGCTCCTATCACATGATCATTTGATTAAGGATTTGAAATTCTGCAGGCTTCAAACTGGAAGTTCTTACACCCACATTCACATTGCTGCAAGGATTGTTTTATTAGCCAAAGCCTTTCACCTGGGCAGGTGGACAACATAACTAAGCACTGCGGAAGCTGCAGCTGATTACTTTGCTTGGAATGAGCAGTTATGCTGAGCAACGGCACCAGTATTGCCAGTGAATGTTAAAGTCATAGCAGTTCACAATTTTGTGGGAAACATAGGAGCCCTGTCTGGGGTAATGCCTTCTTGCATAAGGCTCACTGCACAGAAGATAGACGCAAAATGCTGGAGTAACACAACGAGACAGGCAGCATGTCTGGAGAGAAGGAATGGGTGAAGTTTTGGGTCGAGACCCTTCTTCAGACTAACCAGCATCTGCAGTTCCTTCCTACACATTTTGTCTGGTCAATGTACAGTTTTAACCACCGATATGATAACCAAGAAAAATGGACCCACCTTGCCAAACTGCATGACCATGTCGATTACATTCATTATTAACTCCACTCCAGGATACATGCTCACAAGAAGAGCAGATCACAATTCGAGGTGCATTGATACTGACACTCCTGGAACAGTGCAGCACAGGAGCAGGCCATAATGTGCCCATCCACACACGATTACTAACCAGAAACATTGGTGCGGTGCAAGTCAAATATGAAGGGGCAATGTGAAAAAGAAAGTCCTGTAAAAGGTGGCTCTCTGTAAGAGTTTGTGAGAGTTCCAATCATGACCAAAGTGTTCATGGAGCCAGTTTCTGAACCGCCACAGCAACGTCTAAACCCTTTGAATGGAAGGAAATTTCTTGATATTATTTCGTCAGGTTCCCTGGTAAATAGGACAGAAATGGGCTTTTTTTTTTGTTCTGCTTGCAAGTTAGTGTTATGCTAAACCTGTCATCCTTCCGCAGTTTGATGGCAATAATGTCCAAGATGCTTGTGCACAATGTCAGAGAGAGGAATTGCACCCAACAACTCCTGTCGGCATGCAGCGCCATGATTTCATGGAAGTAATCAGTGCACAAAACTGATTTATTGACAGCAATGTAATTTCTGAACAAGTTAATTGTCATTTATAAACCAATATGGTTTTTTTCCCAAGCTGCTGCTGGAGATATGAGGAATATTTCATATTTCTATACACACTGCTACATAAAGGTCACCGGGACTCTCTACACACAGATAAAAACAATCTCATTCTCTCCGACAAGCAGCAAAAAAGAATATGGGCTTTCCGAAGTGCGTGTTCGCCCATGCGTTAAATACTCGTGATCACCTCAGAATTCCACCCCCGGGAAGCTCAATGCCAGTTATTATGGTAGCGTTCACAATTCCTTAATTCTGCAGAGGTTACCATGCACCTGGTATTTGAGCAACCATGAGAGGTCAAAGGCTGCCAACAGGTCAAGGGTTCTTCATTATTAACTCTACTGTAACGTAGATGCTTACATATACAGCAGAACACAACTCAAGCAGCCATGATACAAGCAACATTATAGAACAACATCTACCCCAGATCCCTACAACACAATATTCCAGTTAAAATTGGATGGACCACCCTACATTTCTCTGGGCATCAGACAAGGACACAAATAGACTACGGTTCTGGTGTTGGCTGTTAATTTTCAGGCTAGCAGTCCAAACACTAGGACCAGAGATCTAGAGACCGGAGTTCAAATCCCATCTAACTGGTTTAGTACTTAAATTCAGTTAATAACGTGGAATTTAAATAATCATCGAAATGATGATCACATAAATAATCAGTTTGTTGTAAAGATACATTTGGTTTACTTTCATCATGACCTGGACTGGCCTACATGTGACTCCAGACCCACCTGTGTGATTAATGCCCACTGAAATGACATGGGAGGCACCTCAGATAGACACAAAACACTGGAGTAATTCAGCGGGACAGGCAGCATCTCTGGAGAGAAGGAATGGATGATGTTTCGGGCTGAGACTATTCTTCAGGCTGTTCTTGCTATGCTCAAATAGAGCAAGAATAAAGCCAGCCAGGCATCTGGGATCAACCTAGGCACTGAATTGTGACTTGATAATGTTGGTCTCAGTTCAGTGAACCTTGCAAAGTTCACACAGATATTTAGGGACTGGTGCATAAATTTCCCATGGACCTGGCAAACAAAGTCCCAATATAGTTGTACTCACAGAATCATACTTTACAGGCAATGTGCCAGACTCCTCTATCACAATCCTTCTGCACATTCTGGCCCACTAGCACAATAGAACAACCAGAGATGGTGGCATAGGCTGGGAAGAGTAACTCGTGGAATCTTCAACATTGAAACCAGATCCTATTGAAGTCTCATGGCACAAGGTCAAACAAGTGTAAAGAAACGTTTTCCTGATTACCATCTATCATCCATCAGCTGATAAATCAGTGCTTCTCCTCCGTGTTGAACACACTTGGAAGGAACGCTGAAAGTAGCAAGGGCGCAGAATGAGCTCAGGGCGAGGATAGGTGCTGCTGCCAAGCTGCTCCTGACAAAGCAAACTCTGACTCAATTGGTCAAATATTGAAGGACATATGTGTCAGGCAGGGATTGTGACAAGTATGATTATAGTTTATTGTCACGTATACCGAGGTATAGTCAAAAGCTTTTGTTGGAACCTCGGACTATCCTTGATTGGACGTTGCTGGCTTTACCTTACACTAAACGTTGTTCCCTTATCTTGCTCTGTACACTGTAAATGGCTCAATTGTAATCATGTAGTGTCTTTCTGCTGACTGGTTAGCACACGGCAAAAAACTTTTCACTGTAGCTCGGTACATGTGACAATAAACTAAACTGTAACATATGATTACAATCGAGCCATCCGCAGTGTACAGATACATGATAAAGGGAATAATGTGAATAAAGTTTAGTGCAAGATCAAGTCCAATGAAGTGCAATCAAAGATAGTTTGAGGGTCTCCAATGAGGTAGACAGTAGCTCAGGACTGTTCTCTCGTTGTTTGTAGGATGGTTCAGTTGCCTGATAATAGCTGGGAAGGTGTGCGTTTCGTGCTGGGCGATCGTTTCACTGAACTCCTTCGTTCAGTCCGCCTGGGCTTACGTGATCTCCTGGTTGCCAAACACTTTAATTCCCCTTCCCATTCCCACACTGACCTTTCTGTCCTGCGCTTCCTCCATTGTCAGAGTGAGGCCAAACTCAAATTGGAGGAACAGCACCTCATATCTCGCTTGGGCAGCTTGCAACCCAGTGGTATAGAAATTGATTTCTCTAACTTCAAGTAAGCCTTGTATCCCCTCTCTCCCCGTCTCTCTCGCCCACTCGAGCTCTCTTTCACTGTCGCCCTGGTGAGTTTCATTGTCTGTAACGCGTTTTCACCTAGCCCACAGCTAACAATGGCCTGTTTTTTTTTATAATTGTTACTTTTTTGCACATCTTTCATTCATTTGTTCCATATCTCTCTATATCATTGTCTATATCTCTCGTTTCTCTTTCCCCAGACTCTCAGTCTGAAGAAGGGTCTCGACCCGAAACGTCACCCATTCCTTCTCTCCAGAGATGCTTCCTGTCTTGCTGAGTTATTCCAGCATTTTGTGTCTATCTTCCACTCTTTAGCATGCAGCTGCTCCTATGTTGTAGGTTCAGCAAGTTGCTACCTCAGTGCTTATTGTGCCTGACACCGCCTATGCTCTTCTTCATTTCTTACTGAACCACGATAGTTCACTGGCTGACTGGTAATAGTGAAATAAGGGATGTGCCAGTCCATGACGTTAGTAGCTATCTTAGTGAATATGAGATCAAATAGGTTTCCCCGACTCTCACTCTGAAGAAGGGTCTCCACCCGAAACGTCACCTATTCTTTTTTTCCTGAGATGCTGCCTGACCCGCTGAGTTACTCCGGCTTTTTTGTCTAACTTGGGTTTCAATAGACAATAAACAATAGACAATGGGTGCAGGAGTAGGCCATTCGGCCCTTCGACCCAGCACCAATCAATGTGATCATGGCTGATCATCCCCAATCAGTACCCCGTTCCTGCCTTCTCCCCATATCCCCTGACTCCGCTATTTTTAAGAGCCCTATCTAGCTCTCTCTTGAAAGCATCCAGAGAACCTGCCTCCACTGCCATCTGAGGCAGAGAATTCCACAGACTCAACACTCTCTGTGAGAAAAAGTGTTTTCTCGTCTCCGTTCTAAATGGCTTACTCCTTATTGTTAAACTGTGGCCCCTGGTTCTGGACTCCCCCAACATCGGGAACATGTTTCCTGCCTCTAGTGTGTCCAAGCCCTTAACAATCTTATATGTTTCAATGAGATACCTCTCATCCTTCTAAACTCCAGAGTGTACAAGCCCAGCTGCTCCATTCTCTCAGCATATGACAGTCCCGCCATCCTGGGAATTAACCTTGTAAACCTACGCTGCACTCCCTCAATAACAAGAATGTCCTTCCTCAAATTAGGGGACCAAAACTCCACACAATACTCCAGGTGTGGTCTCACTAGGGCTCTGTAGAACTGCAGAAGGACCTCTTTGCTCCTATATTTGATTCCTCTTGTTATAAAGGCCAACATGCCATTCGCTTTCTTCGCTGCCTGCTGTACCTGCATGCTTACTTTCATAGACTGATGTACAAGGACCCCCAGATCCCGTTGTACTTCCCCTTTTCCCAACTTAACGCCATTTAGATAGTAATGCAGTTTCCCTCTATGCTGATTCTCTCTTCACACACACAGATCCCGAGTGGGTTTCTTTATTTCTGTAAGATATAACACTACCCATCTGAGTCTTATCCCATTGATGTCTATTCATTTTAGTTTTGCCATGGGTTCTTGATGCCACACTTGGTCAAATGCTGCACTGCTGTCCAGAGCAGTCACTCTCACCTCACCTGTGCTTGATGTTTAGACTAAAATGCCGATCTCCTGGAGCCGAGTAGTCCTGACAATATCTAGTGAGCATGTCGACAGAAGAAACAGGAATCTTCAGTAAAATGCAAATTGCTAAAAGGAACTTGGCTGATCAGGCAGCATCTTTAGAGGGAGTGGACTGGCAACATCTCGGGTCGGGACACTTTAGACTTTGAGACTTTAGAGATACAGTGTGGAAACAAGCCCCTTGGACGCACCACGTCCGTGCCGGCAATCACCCTGTACACTAACACCATCCTACACACACTTGGGACAATTCAGAATTTTACCAAAGCCAATTAACTTACAAACCTGTACATCTTTGGAGTGTGGGAGGAAACCGGAGCACCCGGAGAAAACCCACAGTCACTGGGAGAACGTACAAATCCCAACCGGGCGGCACCCATAATCAGGATCAAACCCGGGACTCTGGCGCTGGAAGGCAACAACTCAACCACTATGCCACTGTGTGGCCCTTCTTTAGACTGATTGGAGTAGGAAAGAGAAAGCTGGAAAGGAGAAGTGCAAGAGCGACAAAGTCTGGCAAGTGTTGGGTGGACATAGCAGAGGGAGGTTTGATTGCCAGATGGTGGTAAAAGTGACAAAGGCTAGAGGTAAAAAGGAGACAAAAGGGTGTCTGGTAAGGGGAGAAGAGTAGGAGTGAAAGCCAAGGGAGGGGTATGGGTGGAAGGGAGAAGGTGGCAGGGAGGAGGGGAAAAGAGGATGGATTAAAAGGAAATAGGGATCTCCAGGATGGGAGATGAGTGTACAAAAGAGGGGAAGGTACAGGCTGACTGATGTTGGTATTCTTGGAGACTCCTCCTCTTATTACCTGTTTTATTACCAATCAATGCCAGATGTGGTGGGACAGTAGAACTTTGATCTGATCCGGTAGAAGTGAGATCGCTTCGCTCTTGCTCTCTTGCTGATGTTCGACATAGTCCCATATTTGAGCATGACTAGGCTGCCATCTCATCTCTCGGAAGTATGTCTGGTGCTGCCCTCAGCATGTCCTTCTCTATTCTATGGGCTATGGATGATCAACTGGCCCAAAGCCAATATTACAACTAGGGTCAAGAGTTTTTAGATATGCTAAATCTGCCAGATATGTTCTTCTATTTAGCATGTTTAACTTTGCCCATTCATTCACTTCTCCTGGATTCAGTGGTTGGTGCAGTTTGAAGCTCAAAATCTGTATAACTGCAATAGACATTAGACAATAGGTGCGAGGACCATCATTCAATATGATCATGGCTGATCATCAGTCATGTACCCCGTTCCTGCCTTCTCACCATATCCCCTGACTCCACTATCTTTAAGAGCTCTATCTAATTCTCTCTTGAAAGCATCCGGAGAATTGTCTCCAATGCGTTCTGAGGCAGAGAATTCCACAGATTCACAACCCTCTGTGTGAAAAGGTTTTTCCTCATCTCCATCCTAAATGACTTAAAGCCCTGTCCCACGGTATGAGTTCATTCCAAGAGCTCTCCCGGGTTTGCCCGGTTTCAAACTCGGAGATTTACGGTAATGGCCACTCGTCGGTACTCGGGGCTCTCGTGGACATTTTTCAACATGTTGAAAAATCTTCACGAGTCTTCCCGTGCTTACCTGCCGATAGCGAGTCTTCCCGAGTACCTGCCGTTAGCGTAACGAGCATCAAAGAGATCTCCCCGAGCTCTGATGTACCCGCTACGTTCATTCACCATGCTTACCACGAGTTTGATTTTTTTTTAAACTCGGGAGAGCTCTTGGAATTAACTCGTATCGTGGCACAGGGCTATTACGCCTTATTCTGAAACTGTGGCCCCTGGTTCTGGACTTCCCCAACATCTGGAACATGTTTCCTGCCTCTAGCGTGTCCAAACCCTTAATAATTTTATATGTTTCAATAAGATATCCTCTCATCCTTCTAAATTCTAGAGCATACAAGCCCAGCCGCTCCATTCTATCAACATATGACAGTCCCGCCATCCCGGGAATTAACCTCGTGAACCTACCCTGTACTCCCCCAATAGCAAGAATGTCCTTCCTCAGGGAGACCAAAACTGCACACAATACTCCAGTCACAAGTCAACTTCTGCCATCCCACGCCTTCCCTGGTGGCCTTGGTGTCCATTGTAACAACCACGTATATATATGTGTATGAAAGAACTGCAGATGCTGGTTTAAATCGAAGGTAGACACAAAATGCTGCAGCATTTTGTGTCTAACCACATATATATGCTCAATTATACCCTGGGAACTACACAATAATAGTGTTCTTTTGATAATGTGGTATCAAAAACTATAATTCCTTCAAAGCGTGATCTGAATAATTTAGTCCAAAGTGTGGAAGTGCTGGAACAAATCATATTTATTATACAAAGTATCTATATTTTGGATGGATTATTGCAATATTATATTTTCCAGCACTTTGCATTTGTATACCCTGTGTGTGGCCTGTACTGTGCACAATAAATACAAGGTGGTTATCTGTTGTACGGTGCAAGTACATTATACTGTAGCTAATATTTTTGTTGATGTATGAAATAGAAGTATTACGGATGCAATTTGTTTGGATTAATTTACTTCTCTATAGTGTCTACCATAAGGATTTAATTCATCCAATAATACCATCCAAACATTTTATTTGATTTCACACAGATATTGCTGTAGTTGTATATATGATATAAATTTATTATATTATTCATTGTTAAAACAAAAGCCATTACTGATATACATTTTATATTTAGTTTAGCAATACAGAATCTCAATATACTTGCCGATTTAAACATCAAATGAAGTTTATACTTTTCTTTTCTCATTTACAAATGGTAATGCACTACAACTCACTTCTGATCAAAACTGGAGGGATTTATTCTGGGAACATGATTTCGAGACAAAGCAAACTCCATTTACAACTTAAAGGATGTCACATTTTCAATATTACACACAAAAAGTTATATTTTAGAAACATTAAGCGTGCTTTTATATATATATATAATATATAATCTATATAAAAGTATTGTTAGATTTGCAACACAGCTTAGATAGTCTATCACAATATCATAAACATGTTATTCTTAGAATAGGAGGAACAGTACAATGTAGTTCATTCCTTTATGAACTTCAAAGCAGCTTGGGTGCTGTACAGCAACATACAGCATTGTTTGGTTAGTATATATGCATTGCAATTTCGTGCTTTCATTCAAATTTAACATAAATTCATCTGGTTGCAAATCAATTTTTAATCGCCAACATTTAGAATGAAACTAAAATTGTACTTGAGAGTTTCTGAGAAATTAGTCATTGTTATCTGATATTTCTCATGCGATGAAAATTATAATGGAATGTTCATAGATATGCAGACCAGTATATAACATTAAAAAAAAGGAAACAGAATGGAAACAAAGCTCTTGCATAGAGGTCGATCCGCTTCGCTTCAGTTGGGATGACAGGTTTTGGAGGTGGAGGCTTCTTATTATTTTTTAACTGAAGCTTCCCAAGGCCGTTGTTAACCTGAATAGGTTTTCCATAGCAGTCATAGTTGGACAATTCAAAGTCACGGGGCAAGCTTCCAACAATGCTGAAGTCATTGGATCTCAGGTCAGATTTCGAAGTGCAAACCTTTTTGCACCTTGTTTCAGCGACCTAGCAAAACACAGAATGGCAACAATGTAACCGCGATCACCATTACCATCAAGGCACAAGGAACTACGGATATCGCTTTACAAAAGAAAATCATCCCAAATCATAATTCTTGAGGCATAACATTTTATACAATTCACATTATGATGCCTTCGTTTAAAGTGCCGTCGTAATTTGCACAGAAGGAAAATAATAATAGTGGTGCAGTACACTTGCATACCAACATGTGGCGCCACAGGGTAGGAAAATACAGTAACCATTCACAGCCAGGCCGTGTCTGTCACAGCCTGGCTGTTTGGAAACTATGGAGCAATTGAAGCTTTCAGTTGTGTTTAAAGGGCCTGTCCCATTTACGTGACCTTGGCTCGCAAATTACACAACCTCGTGGTCGCTTGAGGTGTACGGGCACCGTATGACCGCGCGGGGCCAGTCCCACTTAGAAGCGCGGAGTTGTGTGGGACAGGCCCTTTAAGGAGACGTAACTACCTTTTAGCTCCTTTTTACAAATTTGAGCACGTTTTAGGATATTTTCTTGAAAAATCTAATAAATACGTTAAATTTCTTGCAAATTATGAGTTTTATTTAGAACAATTTCTTTTTGGAGACTATACAAATATTGAGCAAAGTATGTTTAAAGTAATTGTAATAAACAATGGCATTTATTTCCTGCAAACTTCATATCAAGAAACTAATCAGAATGCCCTTGCAAACACTCTTGAACCACTTAATGTATAAAACATTCAATTTTCATGCCAAAAGCTTAGAAGGTGCAATATTGCATAGTTAGAAGTCGAAAGGAAATTGCAAACTCAGCAAATTATAGAAATGAGGATCCGCAGATTCTGATCTTGTATCAGAATGTAAATCTGGTCATTGGATCACTGGCAACATAATATAAAAAGATGCACTACTGATAACCATAACTTAGATAATTTAACTTCCAGTCAACTTTCTTCATAGCAATTATTGGCCTTCTTCAAAGGTCATTTAAACTTACTTGAAAATTTACATCAATTTAATGGAACCATAAACCATCCATATGATTGTTTTTGACAGATGATATTTCGGGTCAGGACCCTTCTTTAGATTTTACAAGGAGTCAGAAGTCTCCTGACCTGAAATGTTGTCTGTTCATTCCCTCCACAGATGCTCTCTGTCAGCTGAGTTCCTCCAGCCCTTTGTGTTGTGGTCAAGGTTTCAGAATCTGCTGTTCCTTGTGTCTGGAATTTACAATTGTACAATTTGCTCTGTTTTTAGCAATAAAGTAACTGATTGTTGGGCTATTTTGGTTTACGCTACTCATAAGATCAGAAGAGATAGGAATGAAATTAGGCATTTCGGCCCACCAAATCTACTCCGCCATTCAATCATGACCGATCTATCTCTCTCCCTCCTAATCCCATTCTCCTGCCTTCTCCCCATAACCTCTGACACCCGTACTAATCAAGAATGTATCTATCTCTGCCTTTATCCACTGACTTGGCCTCCACAGCCTTCTGTGGCAAAGAATTCCACAGATTCACCACCCTCTGACTAAATACATTTTTCCTCATGTCCTTCCTAAAAGAACATCCTTTAATTCTGAGCCTATGACTTCTAGTCCTAGACTCTCCCACTAGTGGAAACATCCTCTCCATATCCACGCGATCCAAGCCTCCGGATATACTCTGGTTATAAGACATTGTCAAGAGATATGTTGAGTCAGTGTTTTCAGGACAGGTGGGGAATGACAATCTAGCTGACTGATCTGATGCAAGTGATGAGATGCAATGGCAAGAGAGCATTGACACACCCAGAAGTTATTGTTCCAGGCGTACACTGGCCCTATCCCCGAACTCTACCTCCGCTACATTGACGACTGTGTTGGTGCTACCTCCTGCACCCATGCAGAACTCACTGACTTCATCAACTTCACCACTAATTTCCATCCTGCATTCAAATTCACATGAACCATCTCCGACATCTCCCTATCATTTCTAGATCTCACCGTCTCCAGACTATTGACCGACATCTACTAAAAACCTACTGACTCCCATTGCTATCTTGACTACACCTCTTCCCACCCTGCTTCCTGTTCCCCTATCCCCTACTTCCAATTCCTCTGTCTACGCCGCATCTGTGCCCAGGATGAGGTCCATACCAGGGCATTGGAGATGTCCTCATTCTTTAGGAAACGGGGGTTCCCCTCTTCCATTATAGATGAGGCTCTCACTAGGGTCTGCTCGATATCCTGCAGCTCCGCTCTTGCTCCTCCCCCCATTCACAACAAGGACAGTCCCCCTTGTCCTCATCTTCCACCACATGAGCCGTCGCATAGAGCATAAAATCCTCCAACATTTTTGCCAGCTCCAACGGGTTCCCATTACTGGCCACATCTTCCCATCTCCACCCCTTTCTGCTTTCCGCAGAGACTGTTCCCACCGAAACTCCCTGGTCAACTCGTCCCTTCCCACCCCCCCCCCCCCCCAGGTAATTTCCACTTGCACCTCCTCCAACCTCATCTACTGTATCCGCTGTTCCAGGTGTCAACTTCTTTACAACGGTGAGACCAAGCGCAGGCTCAGCGATCATTTCGCTGAACACCTCCGCTCAGTCCGTCTTAACCTACCTGATTTCCCGGTGGCTCAGCACTTCAATTTCCCCTCCTATTCCCAATCTGACCTTTCTGTCCTGGGCCTCCTCCATCGTCTGAGTGAGGCTCAGCGCAAATTGGAGGAACAGCACCTCATATTTAGCCTGGGTAATTTACACCCCAGCGGTATGAACATTGACTTCTCTAACTTCAGATATCCCTTGCTTTCTCTCTCTCTATCCCCTCCCCCTTCCCAGTTCTCCCAGCAGTCTTACTATCTCCGACTACGTTCTATCTTTGTCCCTCCCCCTCCCCTGACACCAGTCTGAAGAAGGGTCTCGACCCGAAACGTCACCCATTCCTTCTCTCCAGAGATGCTGCCTGACCCGCTGAGTTACTCCGGTATTTTGTGTCTTCAGTTGAAGCCGTCTCAGATAAATATGCCTACCAGTCAAAAAGTTCTGGTCACACATGCTGTACCTTGAGGACAGCCTAAGCAAGCTGTACTGACCTTTCTGTCCTGGGGCTCCTCCACTGTATGAATGAGGCCCAACACAAATTGGAGGAATAGCACCTCATATTTCACTTGGGTAGTTTACAGCCAGCAATATGAACATTGATTTCCCTAACTTCAAGTTACCCTTGTTTTCCTTCTCTCTCCGTTGCTCCCCCTCCCTAGTTCTCCGACTAGTTTCAGTGTCCTCCTGATTCATTTTTCTGATTGCATACCTCTTTGTCACTTTCCCCTCAGTTAACAATGAACATTTCCTTATCATCTGCTTTGATCTGGTGTTTTCACTCCTTACCCTTCTATATCACTAGTCTCCCCGTCCCCTGATACAGTCTGAAGAAGGGTCTCGACCCAAAACGTCACCCACTCCTTCTCTCCAGATATGCTGCCTGTCCCCGCTGAGTTACTCCAGTATTTTGTGTCTATGTACTGGACTACTGTTCTGCAAACATAAGCCACTTCCCTCCTACTACCTTTCCATTTTCTTCCCCAACATCCATCTGCCTAGCAGATGGTCTTTGTTGAATTTTCAATTTTGTCCCTTTATTCATCTTTAGTGACACTACAGTGCTTTCAATTTAATTAGAATACATTTTACAGGTCCCTGATGAGTGCTATTTTAGATCTTTCCCATTGCTTTCCACCTCACTGTTTGCTACTCGTGTTGTATCTGTTTTACTTTTTTTACAAATTTTATTCTCAAACTCCAAAATCACTTCTTCTCCAGTCACATACTTCATTACACTTCTGTCATTTTCAATAACTCTCCTAATGTTTTATATGTTACGGTCATGGTTGATGAGGTGCTCTCATCTCTTTCCTTCTCTTGTCTGCTCTATCAGGTTTCCCATGACTAGATCCACATTGAATATTCTCATATATTTGTTTATATATAGGTCCGCACTGATGTTCCAGCAACTGGTGGTCTGGTTCCTCCTTTAATGCAGACAACATTTAAACCTCCCCCCCCCCCCCGGGGAAGTCCCCCTGAAAATTGGGCGCCTAGGCCGGGTGAGTTGGCTGATCTTGTCCGCATCGGAACTTCTGGACTCTGGAACTCCTGTCCAGGCAGATCTGTTCCCTAAGCAGACTTCTGATGCTGGCTTTGCGGGCCGGTATCACCCCTTGAGGCAGTGACCTCTGTTGGTCCGACAAAACGGATAATACGGCAAGGTACTGGAAAATCGATGGTGGACCTGTACTAGATAGAAAGTAGTCTCATAGAATCTCCACTCCACTGCCTTTACTTCCCTCCACTCACAAATTAATCTCAAAGTAGATGAAATCATTAAAATGTTATCGTCGCAATTTCATTTAAAAAAAAAGTTTTTTCTCTCGACCTCCTTTCCACAATTAGATGGTTTGTGAACAACCTCTTTTTATTATGTGGTACATTTTTAATTGACATTTATAATTTCTTGCCTCACTTATAGCCGTGTTTATTTTTCTTGCTACTTTTCTGCTCCTTCTAGTAAGATCAGCCAGCAACTTTCCTTTTACTCTTTCAGAATGCATTACATCTTCCAATATTTTATTCCCAATCCTGATTTTTCTGCAACCAGATGACACTAATCCCACGAAATCAACTCCTAGTAATATATTATTCCTTCCTGTTCCTCCTGTTTTATTAATGTCACTTTGTACATTGCAGGAGGCAGACTTTAACTCAATTTTTATGAGTAGTTCCTCTTGGAAATTGGTTTGGTTAGTTTTTGGCATGATAGACCCATGCCATCTTGGGTCCTGCTGAAAAGACCATATGTCGGCTCCTGACATTGTACATCTGATGCCAAATGCTTATTGCTATTTAACTGTCATGGATCCAATTGCTGCACTGTGAAGTTCATTCGTCTCCCAGCAGTTTGCAATGTAGGAGTCAGATCAGGGCTTCAGCCCTATGCCAGGGTAACCAGGACACCAACTAAGGCTGCCACAGTTTGCAAGAGGTGATGTACATCTGGCCCACAGTAGGGCACATCCTGAGCGATGGAATGATTAAATATCAAGGCTTCACAAGATACCATAAGATGGGTTGACAGCACCACTATATATTATTCATTTGTACTAAGACGTACCACACTCACACACGCAAACACACTCTCACACACAAAACCCTATACTAAAGTCTCCCGTGGTCTGTCTCACTTTCTCTTTTTCAGAGAGCCACTACCTGGCATTGACATTTACATTGTTTCGTCTCCTTATTCTAAACCATGGCCAATAAAGATCACATGGAGGCCACCAGAATGGATGAAACCCCATTTGTGTTCATTATCTTGAGGAAACTATCCTCCTCCTTCTGGGCACTGAGTCCCAATCAAAATGATGAGGCTGCCAGAGATGCACAAGACATGCATGGCTAACGTCCTCATCGATCGCAACTGTATATGACTGACCTGTTCAGAAAAACATTTTGTGGATTATACATTGGTCCATTCCTTCATTTAAGCCTTGGACCCTCCTTACATGTGCAGCTCATATTGTTTTGCTCTTTGCACCTCTCTTTGTAGGAGAGGTTGTCGGCATCAGCACAAAGGAAGATCAGGAGGGGGGAAAAAAGCAGCGGGAAGGAGAACAGGTTGCGGAGAATGATGGAGAGCAGGTTGCGGAGAATGCGCTATTTTACCCTACCAGACAACACATTACTTCAGATCATGGTAGTATAGGAACGATCACAGCACATTCGAAGGACGCATCCATGGGGAGAGGCAATTCGGCCATTCGGCCCATCAAGTCTACTCCGCCATTCAATCGTGGCTGATCTATTTCTCCCTCCTAACCCCATTCTCCTGCCTTCTCCCCATAACCTCTGACACCCGTAACTACTCAATAATCTATCTATCTCTGCCTTAAAAATATCCACTGACTTGACCTCCACAGCCTTCTGTGGCAAAGAAGTCCACAGATTCATCATCCTCTGACTAAAGACATTTCTCCTCATCTCCTTCCTAAAAGAACATTTTCCTTGTGAGCATGTCCCTTTTTTCCAGGTGCTCCAATTTTCTTCCTCCTTGCTAGAGGACAGGTAGGTTAATGGACCGCTGTAAACTGCTAGTGCTAGATATGTGGTAATGACTTGAGGCAGAGGGTTGGTGGGATGGGCGGTGGATGGAGTGTTGGGAGGAGAAAATAAGATTAAGCGTAAGCATGTGCTCGATCCTGGCACAAACTCAGTGGGCCAAAGGGTCTGCTTCCATGCTTTATCATGTTGTGCTCAGAAGAGGTTTTTTATTAGAGGGCCAGTATGATTCAGAACAACAGACAGCCACCATGTCATCTCTGGGTGCCCGCTCTAACACCCACCAATGGAGCTCAGGGCCTGGCAGACATTGACACAGAGACAACAACCAGGCTGCCCAACACCCGGCTTGAGATCTAACTATTCCTTTGGTTTATGTTTCATTCGCAAGAAGAAGATTCACCCAATTATAGCTGGCATGCTCTAGATAAGTGGCATAGTGGTGCAGCATTTGGTGCAGGTGACACACAGATGCCGTGACCCTGGTTTAGTCCTAACCTTCATACTGTCTGTTCAGACATTACACGATGCCCTAGTGACCACGTGGGTTTCCCTTCAGTGCTCAGTGCTCTGGTTTTCCTCCACACCCAAACGTGAGATACAGCTGGTAGATTAATTGGTTACTGTTAATTACCCCTCACATAGGTGGTTGGTTTAATAATCAGGGTCAAAGTGGTATAATAATCAAAGTCCTTTAGATTTTAGAGATATAGAGTGGAAACAGGCCCTTCAGCCCACTGAGTCCATGCTGACCAGCGATCATTCCATACACTAAAACTAACCTACACACTAGGGGACGTTACAATTTTATCAAAGCCAACTATTCTACAAACCTGTATGTCTTTGGGCTGTGAAAGGAAACCGGAGCACATGGATAAAACCCACGTGGTCACAGGGAGAAGGTGTAAACATCCATACAGACAGAATCCATAGTCAGGATTGAACCCTGGTCTCTGACGCTGTAAGGCAGTGCCTCTACCATTGTACCACTGTGCCGCCCTTTGTCTGCAGCCCTTTGAGCTGTAGGGGAGAATGGGTTGCAGTGAAATAAGCAGGGGAATTTGTTCTGAGAAGGGCATAGACTCAATGGGGAGAATATTATGAGAAAATATGGAATGCGGTCAGGTCCGCCTGACCGAATGCTGGAGATAAGGGTGGGAGGGGTCCGACAGAGAGTTGTGCAGAGCAAGGAGAACACCACGCTCGCTCTGGAGATGAAACGCCCTCCTGTGCAAGGACTGGCAATCAGCCAGTCACATAGTCGACTGTGTCAGGACGGAGCCTACCCTTGTTTCATCACAGCTTTACAGAGATCCAAGTTGCCATCCAGGAACTGGTTGCTACTCTTCAGGAACTTCTAGTTCTAATCTAGTTCATTGTCACGTGTGCAGAGGTACAGTGAGAAAGCATTTGTTGCGTGATTATTACATTAAAGTTCTTCTAATTTAGCATCCTGTTCCCACCGAGACCACCTCCTTGGTTCACTCCTCGCTTCCCACTCAACCTGCCCAATCCCCGGTGCTTCCGGTACTTTCCACTACAACCGCAGGAGATATAACACCTGTCCCTACACCTCCTCCCTTACCTCCATCCAGGGATCACAGCAACCGTCCCAGATGAGATAGAGGTTCACCAGCACGTCTTCCAGCCTCCTCTATTGTATTCAGCGCTCCTGATGTGGGCTGATATATATGTAGACGAGATCAAACATAGACTGGGCAACCATTTCACCGAATACATTTGTGCTTAGTCTGCCATTCACATAACATTGTTTCTGAGCTGGGCCTCCTCCATTGCCATCTTGAGACTACATACAAACTGGACGAACAGCATCTCATATTTTGCTGGCTAGCTTACAACCCAACGGTAGGAATATTGAATTATCCAATTTGAAGTAATAATTCCATCACACCCCTACTCCCCCACCCTGAACCTTTCCACCTATGTCCCTCCCTGTGGCTTCACATTTCACTCCTCTCCTTGTCTGGTACTGGTATGAGTCTGGAAATTATGGGGATGGGGGGGGGGGGGGGGGGGGGGGGGGGGGGGGGGGGGGGGGGGGGGGGGGGGGGGGGGGGGGGGGGGGGGGGGGGGGGGGGGGGGGATTACGAGAGATAGCAAAAAGTGGATAGGAAGAAATAGTTCCCCATAGTAGTCATGCAAAATCAGGGGCATGGGTTTACAAAACGTGTAGATTTTGCAGGGATCTGAGGAATAGTTTTCTTTCACCCAGTGAGAGGTTGGAATGTAGAGGCTTCTAGAGAGTGCACTGTGGTAGAGGAAGACACTCTCATATTTAAGATATATCTTGAAAAGCAATTGAATTGCCAGAGCACAGGAGGTTTAAAGCCAAGTGTTGGAAAATAGGATTAGCATGGAAAGACACATTGTAGCCAGCATGGACATGTTAATTATAGTAACATCTATTATTATTTTTATCATGCAACTACTATTAAGTCTGAATAATTAATATACAGTACAAAAAGAAGAAGACCACTCACTGAACCTTGTGTAATCTCTTGATAAGCTTTCATTCCACAAATATCTTTTAATCATGACCGTTTGTATCTTAACACTAGCTGAGCCAAATTAGGGTCCAATTTTAATTCGGAGTCACGTGAGTGACTACGTGAAGAATCCCATACAGCCGTTGGTGCGTCATTACGTCAGATGCTTTGGTGCAGTCAGCCGGTTGGAGCAGCAGCGCTCCTCCAAGCGATAAATTTAAAACTGGAAGTATTTTCTGTAACAGCGGTTGGAGTGGTCCCGTTAGTGATGTTGCAGAAGGTGAAAAAGGTGGCGGCGAGGTGCTCCAGAGGGAGAAAGGTCGATGACCAAGAGAGTATTGTGAGTGGAGGCCCATCTTGCACACCTAGTCCGATGCCGGCTATAGAGCTAGCGATAGCGGACCCACTGTCTGTGAGCAGTGTAGCCTTGCCAGTAGGGCGTAAGGTCACTGGGACGTCAGTCAGGCCCGTTGACCCATAGTCGGGCCTGGAGGTTGTACCCTCTACCGGAGAGACTGTTTGCTCACGGCTCTCCCAAGTCGAGATTCTATTGCAGAGAATGCTCGACATGGACCAACTCCGTGAGGAGGAGTGGTGCCCAAGCCAGGCTATGGGAGAGCCTGTGCTCGCAGCACCTTTAACAGGGCTGCCGGAATATCCTGCCTATGAGGAGGAGATTCAAACTGTGAAGTTTGCTGACACCGAATCAGTGGTGGGAGAGAGCAATAAGTGTGCACAATTAGAAATCATCCCTAACATTGCAGAAAAGTTGCTGTGCCTAGAGAGGCATGAGAGCCGATTGGGGAAGAGTTGACTACAGCAATACAGTACATGCTCTCCCACCAACTACAGGAGTTGGCCATGGATGAGGCGGTCAAGAAATATGAAGCTCCTATAAATTGTGGCTTACTCAAGGTGCCGATGGTTAACCATCAGATTTGGACACAGTTGGGGGTGTCAGCCAGGGCTCAGGAAATGAAGTTTCAGAAGGTGCTCAATTTACTTTCGGCAGGGCTTACGGCTTTTGTGAAGATAGTGGATACAGGGCATATGTCTGAAGCCCATCAGGATGCACTGGGACTGCTTTGCAGTGCGTTTTTCGAAATTAATAACATTAGAAGAGCAGCTATAAGGCCGCTTTGTGCAAGCGTACCGCCACCCAATCTGTTATTTGATCTCGCTAAACGAGTAAAAGAATGCCATGAGGATGCAAAAGCTATGGGCCTCATTAAGCCAGTTTGAAAGCAGGGGAAGAGGTTTTATCCTTACCAACGGGGCACCAGTTCCGATGCAGGGGAAGGAACCAGCCATACAGGTCTGCAATACTGGAACTGGCAGGCTGCCACTAGTGTGAAGGGGAAGATGCCTTTTCCTACAAGGGGCCGGGGCCAACAAGGTCTGCAAGGATGTATGCAGGTGAGAAAAATGCCTCTTAGAGAGAATGAATTAAGTAACATAGATGTTCAAATTGGGGGAAGATTACATTTGTTTCTCACACGATGGCAGGAGTTAACATCAGATTCATTTATACTTAACAGTATTGAAGGGAAGCAGAATTGAATTTTACTCAAATGAGAGTCCACCTAATCAACATGTTCTAAGTCGGAAACTTATATTTTCAGATGAAGAAAATGTACTCATACAAGCAGAAATTAATACATTGCACAAGAAAGGGGTAATTGAGAAGTCAGTCTATCAAATTCGTCAGTTTGTGTCAAGTATTTTTCCAAGGTCTAAAAAGACTGGGGAATGTAGAATTATCCTGGATTTGACGAGTTTGAACAAATTTGTTTGCTATAGGCACTTCAAAATGCAAACTTTTTCCACGGCAAAACATCTTGTTTCCAAAGGGTGTTATATGGCAAGCATTGATTTAAAGGATGCATATTACACAGTGTCTATTCATGGTGATGATAGGAGATATTTTAAATATATCTGGATGACTCAGTTGTGGCAATTCAAAGCACTGCCTAATGGATTAACTTCAGCTCCTAGATTATTAACTAAATTGTTAAAACCTGTGTTAGAATTACTCAGAGGTCAGGGGCATGTGGTAATGGCCTATCTAGACAGTATTTTAATTGTTGGAAAGACTCATGCTGAAGCTGAATCATCTGTCTCAATAGTTAAATTCACTTTTGAACAATTAGGGTTCGTCATTCATCCAGATAAATCCAAATTATCACCAGTTCTAATCATTGATTATTTGGGATTTACCATCAATTCAAATCACATGTTGGTAACTTTGCCTAGGGACAAATTGCAACAGTTAATTGAGGACTGTGTTAATCTCCTTAGAGAACAACGGCCTTCAATTAGACAAGTAGCCTGTTTAATTGGTAAATTGGTGGCTGCTTTTCCAGCTGTGCAGTATAGTCCCCTGCATTATCGACAATTACAACGATCAAAGGAACAGGCACTGAAAATGCAAATGGGCCATTTTGACAGGCCTATGCAATTGTCAGCTGGGGCAATTTCCGACATACAATGGTGGATTGTAAATGTTTCAAAAAGTTTTAGGAAGGTTTTGGTGGAACCACCTTCAATTATATTACAGACTGATGTAAGTGCACTGGGTTGGGGTGCAACAGATATGTCTTCCAGTTGTGGAGGTAGATGGAATATTGATGAGACATCCCTTCTTCAATTAAGAGGGATCAATTATTTAGAGGTGTTGGAAACCTGGTATGGGCTTGAAGCTTATTGCTCTACCAGGAGGGACTTGCATGTGCAGGTTCAGATTGACAACACCACAGCAGTGGCATATGTAAACCACATGGGTGGAGTCAAGTCACAGTCTTGTGATAGGCTGGCTAATCAGATTTGGAGCTGGTGCATTGACCAAAATATCTGGCTTCCAGCAATATATTTGCCAGGTAGATTCAACACTGTAGCCGACAGTAGATCATGCCAGTTCAATGATAACATAGAATGGATGTTAAATCAGGACGTATTTAATCAAGTGATTGCTCAGTATGGAATGCCAGATATTGACTTGTTTGCATCTAGACTAAACTATCAGTTGCCCAGATATGTTTCATGGGAACCAGATCCTGGTGCAGCAGCGGTGGATGCTTTCTCGCTGCATTGGGTTGGAATGTTTGTTTATGCATTTCCTCCATTCTGTCTCATCAGTAGATGCTTGCAAAAGATCAAGCAGGACTCCGCTTCAGGGGTATTGGTAGTGCCGGATTGGTCTACACAACCATGGTTTCCTCTCGTATTACAAATGGCTAGTCAGCCTCACATGATTATTCCCAAGCATAAAAAGCTACTGGTGAATCCAGTAACTGGGGATCAACATCCTTTACATGATCGTATTGATCTGTTAATTTGCTGATTTTAAGGAGGCCATACCTGGAGAGAGGACTGTCTGATCGTACTGTGGATGTTCTCACGTTGGCCTGCAGGGATAGTACCCAGAAGCAATATATCACCTCGATAAGGAAGTGGGAGCAATTCTGTCTACAGCACAATATTTCATATCAAACTGCAGGGATCACAGACGTATTGGAGTTTTGTCCACTCTTTATTTTGATCAAAAATTAAGCTGTAGTGCGATTAATACAGCCAGAAGTGCTTTGTCTTCTTATTTATCCATGAATTCAGAGTTACATTCAGTAGGGACACATCCGTTAGTTTCTCGATTTATGAAGGGAGTTTTCAATTCTAATCCTCCTAAACCCAGGTATGCCAGTATTTGGAATGTGAGTGAAGTTCTTAAGCTTCTTCGCCAATGGGCTCCTGTTGCAAGCCTATCTCTAGCCAAATTAACCATGAAGGTGGTCATGCTTATGCCATTGGTTTCAGCCCAATGTGTGCAAACATTGCAAAAGCTTCGGCTAGACAGAATGCATGTGTCGGCAGATGCCATTATATTTTATGTCTAAGATTTGCTTAAACATATTAGAATAGGCATGACAGGATGTAAGATTGTGTTTTCAGCATACCCCACAGATGATCGCTTGTGTGTAGTTTCACATTTATCTCGTTACATTGAGGCCACCAGAGCCCTACGAGGAACAGAGTCTGCATTATTTATTAGCCACAAAAAACCACACAGTAAAGTGTCGGTGCAAACAATCTCAAGGTGGCTAAAGCAGGTTCTGGGAAGTGCTGGGATTGATACTGATAAATTCAAATCTCATTCCACCAGGGCGGCATCAACTTCCATGGCAAGAGAGATGGACGTGCCTATAGACCATATCCTCGGGGCCGCAGGATGGTCCAGTGAGCTGACCTTTCAAAGGTTTTATCACAAGCCGATTTCAAGGCTGGGGGTGTTTGCTGATTCTGTTTTGAGTTCTGTTAGAGTTTCCCCCTGAGTTAGAGGGGTTTGTTATGGTTTTGTTTGTAAATAAACTGTTATTCATTTAACAAATGTTATTATTGATGCATTATTGATTGTTAACGACTTTTGAGTCAATCGATGCAGTGTGAACGCCTGATTTGGGTCTGTGGCGTGAAATCACAGTGCTTTGAAGTCTTCACGTAGTCACTCACGTGACTCCGAAGTAAAATAGTAAGATTAAATGAGAACTTACCAGTTTGAAGTTTGATCTTTATTTTATGAGGAGTTGCGATGAGGGACTACGTGCCCTCCGCTCCCAGTCCTCATAGATCTCATCTGGTAGTTCTAGTCTTTGTTATCTTACCATTATACATCAGTCATTGTTAGCTGTAATTTCACTCCGCTACTTTGAAGATTGACGCACCAACGGCTGTACGGGGTTCTTCACGTAATCCCTCATCGCCACTCCTCATAAAATAAAGATCAAACTTCAAACTGGTAAGTTCTCATTTAATCTTACTATTTTCCATCATCTCTTAGATTCTGTGAGATTTTACATTTTCATGAACATTATGCAAACATTTATCATGCTAAAATCTATATAAACCACATTGGCCCTTCTTGTTATCGTCTCAAAGATTTCCGTAAGTTGGTCAGTCAGAAATGTCCTTCTACAGCCTTTGCTGAATCTAATGGTTAATCTGTGCCTTTTAAATTAATGTTTGTTCTGGCTTGTATTTTGCTCATTTTATCCCTTCCTCCTTTTTTAAACAAAAGCACATCATGTGGAGTCACCTGCTTCTGTGATGCCACTCCTACATAATATATCTTGGAGTTTACTCACTAGCTTTGTGATCTAGCTTGCCGTCTACACTATCAGGCCCACCTTAATGGTATGAATGCTCTGCTTCAGGGCAAGAAACAACTTGTTTCTGACCTCACTGAGAAAGTCATGTTGTTTCAGACTAATCTGAAACTTTTCCAAAGACAACTGCATTCTATATAGTCATATTTCCACCTGCCATCAGATGTTTTCTCTAACAAAATAGGGAAATGTCTGTATCCATTTGGACAACAATACTCAAAACTTAGTTGGGAGATATTGAAAAACTCAAATTCTTTGCTGAACCATTTGCAGTCACCTTGGGGGCAGGGAATCTAATGTTTCTCTAACTTATTAATGTAAAATGTTTTGATTTGCTTTGCGGCAAATACTGCAAAAGAAGTCTGCTTAAATTCTTCCATTGTCCTGATCTTTAAAAGTTCCTGAAAATACAAAAAATAAGCATGGGGAGGATGAAGTTCATGGGTATCACAAGCCCAACTCTAAGACAGAAGATCCCAAGAAGAGACGAGCACAGTGGGTTCAAGCATCTCCCTCGAATAGAATCATAGCATCATACATCACGGAAACAGGCCACTCGGCCCAACTCGTCCATGCCAACAATGATGCCTCATCCAAACTAGTACCATTTGCCCATGTGTGGCCCATATTCTTCAAACCTTTCCTATCCATGTACCTGTCCAAGTCCCTTAATGGCATGAGATGATATGAGGAGCTGACCCAAAGGAGGAAATGTGGTCTGGGGCAGAACAGCCATGATCATGTTGGATGCAGAGGCCAGACGGCTATTGTTGCTTCTTTTTTCTTGTGTTCTTATTCTTAAATAGACAGACTGTTATTCTGAAAACAAGCTCACTAATAGTAAATGCCTCCAGAGGGAGAAACAATCCTGCACTAATTATCTTGTTAAGATCCATCAGAAGTCAGCTATATTTCAGAAAAAAAACATCTTTACTTTGTTTTCATAGAAAGCACACAAATCCTGCCAAATATATTAGAGAAGGAGAAAAAGGAACCAAAATAAATAAATCAAAAGAAAAATACCAGAGAGATGGGTAAGATTGAAAGATGATGAAAACCAAGAACCTGATGATCTATATCCCGAATATTTGAAAGTGAATGCTCTGGTTAACATCGTGGATTCTAGAACTGCTCCTGTGGATCGGAGAGTAGCAAATATAACTCCAATATTTAAGTAAGGAGGGAAAGAGAAAACAAGGAACTACTGACTTGTTAGCCAAACATCAGTGTCAAGGAAAATGCTGGACTACATATTGAAGGATGTGATAACAAAAAGGAACAATAGAATTGAGCAGCAAAAAATAAACGGCTGAAGGAACTTGCGTTGCATCTGTGGAGAAAAATGGACAGATGGTGTTTCAGGCTGGGACTCATCCTCAAATTGGATTGTTTTCTTTGCAATGTCAAAGGTTGAGGGGAGACTTGATAGAAGTATATACAATTATGAGAGGCACAATTAAGATGGATGGTAGATAAGGTCAGAGGCTTTTCCAGGGGTGTAAAAGTCAAAGACTAGAGGGCATAGTTTTAAGGTGAGAGGAGCAAAGTTTAAAGGAGATGGGAGGGGGGGGGGGGGGGAGAGACAAATTATTTACATGGAGGGTGGTGGGTGCCTGGAAGACACTGCCAGGGATGGTGATGGAGCCAGACACAGTAGTAGAATTTAAAAGGATTTAGATAGGCACATGGATATGCAGAGAATGGGGGAACATGTATATCACGTGCAGGCAGAGGAGATTAGTTTATCATCACACCTTGTTCAGCACAGAGATTACGGACCTGTTCTTGTGCTGTACTGTTCTATGTTAGTTTAGTGAATTAGGTATTGGACAGAAAGCAAATAATGGGAATAAACAGATCCTTCTTGGGTGTGTAGGGGCCCTCGCTATTTACAGGCTACATCAGTAATTTGCCTGAGGGGGATGATGAAACATCATTTTTCCAATTTTGCTGATGATACTAAATCTGGATTATGAATGTGAAAGTGTATAGGCTTCAAAGGGATCTGGACAAACTGAAGCGGAGGTGGAGGGAATGGCAAATGGAATATAATGTGCAAATATGTGTGGTCATCCACTTTGGTGTACTAGACAGAAAGACTGAATATTTAAGATAGACACAACGTGTTGGAGTAACTCAGTGGATCAGGCAGCATCCCTAGAGAAAAAGGATGGATAATATTGCCTGACCTGCTGAGTTACTCCAATACTTTGTGTCTATCTTAGGTACAAACCAGCATCTGCAGTTCATTGTTTCTACAAGACTGAGTATTTATTCAACAGTAAGGGATTAGGCAGTGTTGATGTTCAAAGGGATCTGGGTACACATGTCATCAAAGACCGCCGTGCAAGTAGGGCAAGTGATTTGGAGGCATTTTAGCTTTTATTAAAATAATTTGATTAGAAGAGATAGGCGGATGTAATGCAATTGTATTGGGTCTTAGTGAGTCAGCATCTGGAGGATGTACAGTTTTGTCTCCTTATCTAATTAATATAGAGAGAGTGCAGAGAATATTCACTAAACCCCTTCCAGTGACGGCAGATTTGCCATAAGAGGAGAGATTGAATAAGCTGCATATGTATTTTTAGAATCTAGGGGAATGAGTGGAGATCTGAATCCTTTCACAATTTTCAAGAGCTGGATGGAGGAAGGATATTTCCCCTGACTGAAAAGTTGAAGATCAGGGGTCACACATTAAGATTAGAGGCTAGGTTTTTTGGGACAAAGATGAAGAGAAATTTCACCAATCAAAAGGGTGGTGCACCTTTTGAAATTCTCTGACCTACATGGTTCAGACATTGCCTTCATTCAAAGATGAGTTCAAAAGATTTCCGCACATTCACTAGTGCTGGGAAATAGCTCTGAGGTATAGTGGGGAGACATCCAGGTGACCCTGACTGAGGGCAAAGGGTATTTGGCGGGTTTGTGAAGTGTTCCGCTCAGTGTGAATCAACCGGCTCTGTGACAACTTTTTGATTTCCCCACACCGCAGTGGATAGAGTTGCTGCCTTACAGCGCTTGCAGCGCCGGAGTCCCGGGTTCATTCCCGACTACGGGTGCTGTCTGTACGGAGTATGTATGTTCTCCCCGTGACCGCGTGGTTTTTTTTTTCCGAAATCTTCGGTTTCCTCCCACACTCCTGGATAGCGATGGATTTGGCGAGGGTGTTTCCACTAGTGGGAGAGTCTAGGACTAGAGGTCATAGCCTCAGAATTAAAGGATGTTCTTTTAGGAAGGAGATGAGGAGGAATTTATTTAGTCAGAGGGTGGTGAATCTGTGGAATTCTTTGCCACTGAAGGCTGTGGAGGCAAAGTCAGTGGATATATTTAAGGCAGAGATAGATAGAATCCTGATTAGTACGGGCGTCAGAGGTTATGGGGAGAAGTCAGGACAGTGTGGTTAGGAGGGAGAGATACAGTAGATCAGCCAAGAATGAATGGATGACTAGATTTAGTTGGCCGATTTACATAATTCTACTCCTATCACTTATGATCTTACTCCAAAGACGTACAGGTATGTTGGTTAATTGGCTTGGTGTATGTGTATATTGTCCCTCGTGTGTGTAGAATAGTGTTAATGTGCGGGGTGATTGCCGGTTAGCGCGCACTCGGTGGGCCGAACGGCCTATTTCCGTGCTGTATCTCTAAACTAAACTAAACTAAGTAGGCTCAGTGGCCATGGACTCACGGACGAAGTGACAGGCTGCCAGGCAGCATCTCAGTCTGCAGCCTGCTCCCTTTTGTCCTTTGGAAGAAAGAGCGGAACATCTTGTGGAATGGGGGAGCAGACACCAAAAGCCAATGCCTTCATCTGTTTCTTATGTTCTTATCACCTCTCTTTTTTTAAAACTGCAATGAGTATGAGCCCAACTTGCTCAATATTTGGTTATACAAAAATTTCATTACTGCCAGGAATCGTTCTAGCAAACCTTTTCTGAACTGCATCCAATGCAAATATATCCTACATTAAATGAGAACAAAGTTATGCACAATACTCCAGGTGTGGTCTCAGGTGTAACAAAGGAGAAACTTCCAATGCCCTTGCTAATTACTTGCTGCTAATGGTTGCTGACTCTGCCGGTTTCATTTAAGAGGAGTCCAGATGCTGCTGCACCCGCTGAGTTTCTCCAGCCTTTTGTGTAACCCTGCAGATAATACAGCTTCACCCCTCTATATATTTTGAGTTATCAACTGATTTGGCGCCAATACATTGATTACTTTATCAAAGACATGAACATAGAAACATAGAAAATAGGTGCAGGAGTAGGCAATTCGGCCCTTCGAGCCAGCACCACCATTCCATATGATCATGGCTGATCATCCAAAATTAGTACCCCGTTCCTGCTTTGTCCCCCATATCCCTTGATTCCGTTAGCCCTAAGAGCTATATCTAACACTCGAAAAGATCCAGTGAATTGTTCTCCACTGCCTTCTGTGGCAGAGAATTCCACAGATTCACAACTCTCTGGGTGGGGTGAAGGGTGATATTGGAAATGGTCAAGGCCCCAGAACCAATCCTCGTGGCACCACACTAGTTATTACTTGCCAATCTGCAAATGGCCTTCTTAACCAAACATTATTTTTTGTCAGTTAACTAATGACAATGTGTTAGCCCTGATGCTACCTGTGCAATATCTTACTGAAAGCCTCTTGGAAATCCAAATATGCTTCACTTTCTGGTCCTTATGCTTCCACCCAGAAAACCGCTTCCTCAAAGAGCTCTAATGAATTTGTCAAACATGATTTCACCATCGTGAAGATAGACACAAAAAGCTGGAGTAACTCAGGGGGTCAGGCAGCATCTCCGGAGGAAAAGAATAGGTGACGTTTTGGGTTGAGACCCTTCTTCAGACTGAGAGTCAGGGGAAAGGGACATGAGAGATAGAAGTGGTGATGTAGAGAGATATGATTGAAAGATATGCAAAAAGTAACCATGATAAAGGAAACGGGCCATTGTTACCTGTTTGCTAAGTGAAAACGAGAAGCTGGTGCGACATGGGTGGGGGAGGGACGGAGAGAGGGAATGCAGGGGTTACTTGAAGTTAGAGAAATCAATATTCATCATGAAACCTTGCTGACTCTGCCCTGATTATTGTCACAATTTTCTAAATATCCTCCTAGTACATCCTTCGTAAAGGATCCAACGATTATCCCAATGATTATTTTTTTCCCTCATCTTTTCTTGGGTGGATGTTCCAATCGGTTTGGACCTTTCTAGAATCTATGGAATGTTGAAAGACAACACCCAATGCATCCACTATCTCCGTACTCATTCCTTGAAGGCATCATGTTCAAGGATACTTTTTTGGCCTTGAGCTCCACTAATTTGTTTGGAAGAATTATGATTGTTTTAAATATCCTCCACCCCTATTTTTCTCATGTATTTTCCAGTATTATTAGGATGTTTTTAATTTTCTGTCACAAGGATATTTGTTCAAAGTCTGCCATTTCCTTCTTCTCCCTTTTTACTGTGTATTTTCTAGTATTATTGGGATCTTATTTGCTATTATTAATTCCTCTAATCTTATCCTTTAGAATCCCAACATTAGCTTCAGTTATTCTCTTGTTGTGTACTTGTAGAAGCTCTTAACTGTTTGTTATTATAAAATATAGAACAGTACAGGACAGGAACACGAGGCAAAGACAAACTAATCTCATCTGCGTGCACATGATCCATATCCCTCCACCCTCTGAATAACAATGTGCCTGTCTAAAAGCCTCTTAAATGTTACACTCAAATCTGCCTCCACCGCTACTCCTGGCACAGCATTCCAGGGTGCATGCATTCCAGGGACAATGCATTCTAAGGGTGGCACTGTGGTGCACCGGTAGAGTCGCTACCTTATGGCCCTGTCTCACGGTGCGAGTTGACCTACGAGGTACCCCGAGTGAAAGAATGTACGAGACTTCAAGTTTATGTCAAGTGTTTAAAGTTCCCACAGGTATGTCATTTCTGCGATGTTCCAAGTTCCTCCTCCGAGAGTTCTCTCCCGTTACTCTTGAGCCAACCGTGAATTAAGGTATGTTTTAATAAAGCAACAATGTTAAAAGACATCTCCATCCTGTGGCTTTGAGTTATTTCAGCGCGGGCCGCATCTATTGATACGACCTACAAAGGGAAAATGCGCACCCTCCACCAACCAATAACGTGATAAGTGCATTTCTTGGTGCTTTATGTTTTTAAATACTGTATTTCCTGAGGTGGGGAGAGCTCAGTTCATAGTATTTGGGGAGTCTGGCGTTGTGAAGGAGGGGATTAGGGTCAGTAACCACTTGCCACGCTACAGTCTGAGTGCAGGTAGATGGGACTAGGTGACAGTAAACGGCACGGAGTAAAAGGGCAGAGATGCCATTGCTATATGGTTTTATTGTGGTCAGTGAGTGAATTAGCTTGGGTGGCTGCCGCGCGCTCGGGCACGGACAGCAGAAACTGGGCCACTTCCGAGGAAGGAAGCAGCTCGGGTGACTGACTTTGAGCGGCGCCGGGATCCGACAGCAGACACACACACACACACACACATAGATACACACAGATACACACAGACGACACACACACACACACACACACACACACACACACACACACACACACACACACAGATATACACACAGACAGCAGAACTGGGCCACCACTTCCGAGGAAGGAAGCAGCTCGGGTGACTGACTTTGAGCGGCCGTCGGGACCCGACAGCAGACCACACACACAGATACACACAGACAGAGAGAGAGAGAGACACACACACACACACACACACACACACACACACACACACACACACATACTATTGGCGAGAGATTTAGATTTGAAATACAGGGGGATGATATTTCGCGGAGTTACCCAGCAGTAGGCAACCCAGGAACCACGCAAAGTATATATACATATACACATATACATATACATAGGTCTGGGGAAGACAGAGAGGGGAACAATGAGGACTCGGGGAATCTCATTGGTTATTATGTGGGGGAAAGTCCAGATGCTGGTTTAAAGATAGACAAAATGCTGGAGTAACTCAGCGGGACAGGCAGCATCTCTGGGTAATGGTCTAAGGAAGGGTCTCAACCCGAGACATCTCATTCCTTCTCTCCGGAGATGTGCCTGTCCCGCTGAGTTACTCCAGAATTGTGTGTGTGCGAGAGTTACTCCAGCATTGTTCGTGTGTGTGTGTGTGAGTTAATCCAGCTGTGAGTTGCATTGTGTGTGTGTGAGTTACCCCAGCATTGTGTGTGTGTGTGTGTGTGTGAGAGTTACCCCAGCATTGTGTGTGTGTGAATCATGAATTCAAGGCACTGTAGATACAAATAATGTCATACACAAGAAAGGGCAGATGCTGGTTTGAAAAAAAGTGAACACATGGGGCTGGAGAAATTTGGAAATGTCATCCCGTCACCCATTCCTTCTCTCAGAGATGCTGCCTGCCGCTGAGTTAAAAGAGTTCCCACGGTAGACTGAATCACTAAGGTCCACGTTATAAACGAGTTTAAAATGTTTCAATTTTTAACTTGAACTGTAAATTTGACTCGTGGAAAAAATCAAACATGTTTGATTTTTTTCACGAGTTACCAAGTTTCACGGGTACCTGCCGTTAGCGCCACGAGTTGCTAAGTTGCTCGCAAGAGTTCCGACGTTCCCGCTACGTTTAGTGTATGTGATTACCGCGAGTGACAACTCTGGGTCACTCGTGGGTCAACTCGCACCGTGAGACAGGGGTTTAACAGTACTAGTGACCTGGGTTCAATCCTGATTGCGGGAGCTATCTGTATGAGGTTTACACGTTCTCCATGTGACCATGTGGGCTTTCTTCAGGTGCGCCGGTTTCCTCCCATACCACAAAGACATGCAGGTTTGTAGGTTAATTGGCTTCTGTAAATTGTCCCTAATGTGTAGGATAGAACTAGTATATGTGTGATCGCTTGTCGGTGCGGACTGAGGTGCAACACGGTGGCACAGCAGTAGAGTGCTGCCTTACAGCGCCAGAGATCCAGGTTTGAACATGCCTATGGAAGAAGCTGTATGTACAGAGTTTGTACGTTCTCTCCGTGACTGTGTGGGTTTTCTCCGGGAGCTCCGGTTTCCTCCCACATTCGAAAGAGTACAGGTTTGTTGGTTAATTTGCTTCGGTAAGAATTCTAAATTGTTCCTTGTGTGTAGGATACTGCTAGTGTACAGGGATTGCTGGTCGGCGAGGACTCAGTGGGCCGAAGGGCCTGTTTCTGTATCTCTAAACTAAACTACACTACACTAATCTTCTGGGTCACTACTAATGTGTAGATTTAGGCTTTGGTTTGACCCACCAATCCCTCAATACTCCCTGGGGCCCAGGTTCCAATGTTCCCCTGAACCTTACTAAATTAGGTTTAGATTTAGGTTTATTAATGTCATGCGTACCGAGGTACAGTGAATAGGTTTTTTGCATCCGATCCAGTCAAATCAGTTAATACAATCATAATACAACACATAAATACAATCAAACCAAGCTCATATACCATCGGAAGAGCAAAGGGAAAGAAACAGAGTACAGAATATAGTTGTCAGCATGCTCAGAATATCGTCTTTCTTTCAATATTGGACACTATCCTTAAATTCCATAATTAGTCTCAGATGGGTCAATCATTCCATAGTCTTTATGTCTCAATAGGGTATATCTTTGTTGAAAATTACAAAGGATTTGCTGCAATGTACTTCAATGCATGCCTGCTGTCTTATTTCTCAATTGATTTCCCAGGCCACTGATGCCAACTCTGTGATCATGCCTTTGTGTATGCCATTATTCAAGTTAAAAACACCTGGTCCAAACCTAAATTTCTCCTTTTCAAAGTTGACTGTGAAATTCCAGCATGCACAATCACTCTTCCTCAGGGGATCTTTTTCTTTGAGATTAATAATAAATCCAGTCTCATTACATATGACCAGATCTAAACCAACTTTCTTGGTTCTGCAATATATTGTTCGAAAAATGTATTCTGATTATTTTATCTGAACATGTTATCAAGGTTACTTCAGCTAACTTGGTTTGTCCAATCTAGAGAGTCATAGAATGATACAGCATGGAAACAGGCCCTTTGTCCCAACTTGCCAACACCGGCCAACATGTCCCAGCTACACTAGTCCCACCTGCACACGTTTGGTCCATATCCCTCCAAACCTGTCCTATCCCTCCACTTTCTTAAACGTTGGAATAGTCCCTGCCTCAACTACCTCCTCTGGCAGCTTGTTCCAGATACCCACCACCCTTTGTGTCAACAAGTTACCCCTCAGACTCCTATTAAATTGTTTCTCCTTCACTTTATGCCTATGCCCTCTGATCCTCGATTCACCTACTTTGGGCAAGAGACTGTGCATCTACCCGATCTATTCCTCTCATGATTTTATACACTATATGGCAATTACAGTAAAATTCCACCCACGTTCATGCTATTTATTGATTTATACTCTGTCCTATTCAGTAACTATATTAATGGGACATGCAGACCACTTCCACAAGTGATTTATTTTCATTTATATTTACCTCCACTTAAACTGATTCTACATTTCATCCTCTAGATCATTTATACTATACCAACCTCATCCTTCAATAATGGAGCTACCTGACTTTTGTTTTGCTTTCTACCTATCCTGAAATGTTAGGTAAGGGACAAGAGGCTGCAGATGCTGGAACCTTGAGCAACAAAAAAACAATCTGCTCCAGAAACACAGCGGATCAGGCAGCATCTGGGGAGGGAGATGAATAGTCGATATTTCGGGTCGAGATCCTTCCTCAGCACTGGCCAGCTGAGTTCCTCCAGCTGAGTGTTTTTTTTAAAAATATTAAGTACTCTGCAATTTTCAGGTCCAAGCCTCATCACCTTGTAACCAAGTCCCTTTCTCAGATCATACTGTTTCATACTGTTTGTAGACACAAGGGACAGCAGTTGAATTCTGTGTATATAAACAAAGAGCCTTTGATTTCAGATTTTTCCTATCTTTTTATACTCTGATTCTATTGGTAGGGATGCACTCCAAATTGGAGATCACCTCTCAATTCCTTTCACTTTAGTTATCATCCATTTCACATGGCATTTTCATCCTTGCATGGCCCTTTCTACTTAATGTTCTTCCCCTCGCCTGAACCTTCCCCTGAAAACAGTTCAAGAATCAATTTCAGAGGATGCATAGATTCTGCCTCAAAGATTCAAATGAGGACGTCTGAAGAAGGGTCTCGACCCGAAACGTCGCCTATCTCCTTCGCTCCTTAGATGCTGCTGCACCCGCTGAGTTTCTCCAGCTTTTTGTGTACCTTCGATTCTCCAGCATCTGCAGTTCCTTCTTCAAAAAATTCAAATGAGGACGTTCACAGGCCAGGTTACATAAAGAGGCATTTGGGATCTTGTTAGAAAGAATGAACTTAACAGCAAGGAGGATGGAGGAGAATGGGGCAGCCCTGTAGATCAGCACACCTATAGAAACAGCCATGGTACACTCTTTACTAGCTGACATCGCAGCATGCATTAAGTCACTCACGTCGGCTTACCACTACTTGTGCTCCAGTGGATCATCAGATAGCTGCCAAATTGGCTCTAGACACCACTCTACAGAGGGTGTTGCATGGTATCAAAAGCAATACAGCAATCTACACTGGCCATGTCCACAGAAGGCATTCCTCAATACCTTGGAGAGGCACAGCTATGTAGGTTAAGCCCAAATACAGGACTTTCCCAGATATTCACTTAATGTGTGGTGTGGTGGCACTGTGGCACAGCTGTGGAGTTGCTGCCTTCCAGAAGCAGAGACCCGGGTTCGATCCTGACTACGGGTGCTGTCTGAATGGAGTTTCCTCCCACATTCCAAAGAAATACAGGTTTGTAGATTAATTGACTTCTGTAAATTATCCCTAGTGTGTAGGACAGAACTAGCGTACGGGTGATCACTGGTTGGCGCAGACTTGATGGGCTAAACTAAACTAATCTATAATTCATGCCTTTCATGCATAAACCAATCTACATAAACTAAGAAGGGGGGAGGGGGGGCACCTCCTATGGTATATTGATGATATTATTAATGAAACAGAGATACGATCTCCTCAGGAAGTCATTTTAAAAAATCATCACTGATCACTCTCCACCCCACACTTCCATCACTCATTTTCCTCTCAGTCTCAGCAACCAGTCCCTCTGCTCTCAATTCTGGAAGATGAAGTCCTTATTAACCAGCACATCTGCACTCCTTCCATGAGACACAATGAACTGCAGATGCTGGATTCTTGAGTGAAACACAATGTGCTGAAGTAACTCCGTGGGTCAGGCAAGATCTGTGGAGGGAACAGACAGGCAAGGTTTCGGGTAGGATCTAAAGAAAGCTCCTGACCCGAAATGTTTCCTGTCTATTCCCTCCGCAGATGCTGCCTGACCCACTGAGTTACTCCTGCACTTTGTGTTTTACATCCCTTCCATGCCTGGCATGTATGAACTGAGAGATATACATTTCGGGAGCAGACTGGAAGATACCAAGTAGATGATTACGCGTCAGCAACTGTTGATGGCACACAAGGAGGAAGGCATTATCATCTGTGGAGGAAGAAGCTAAGAATTTGTTACTCAGTGTTATTCATTAAAAAGACAATAGTTTCTGAGCATCAGGTGTTGCTGTGGGCATTGTAAATGGCTTGGGGCAGTTTGTGTGCGGTTGGCAACACAGCTGGAGAAGTTGACCAGCTGCATGAGCAGCACACTGGAGGATCCAGGTCCATATTGCAATTCCCCAGACTTATCCATTGCATGTCTCAGTGGCAGACACTCCAAGGGAACACACTGCTTTCCACACAGATGCTCGAGGTCGCTACCATAGATTCCACAGGTACCTGTGCAGAGACATTTCTCACAGTCTTAACCAGCTGAGTGATCGATAGGGGAAAACATTGTAATGGTAGTTAATGATCGATACACAATCACTGACTATTTCCACTTTTCATCTGAAACGTGGTGGAGACTTTTACCCTTTGCTACAAATGATATTGGAAAGTCAGTGAATGGAGTTCCTGGAAAGGGCTTCATAATTACCAGGTACAAATATTATTACATCCTTATAACATAAACAGAAATTGAGATTTGCATCTGAGATTTCCCAATTAGATACACAGTTTACTACATTATATGTATTATTACTGATTAAGTCTGTGGTTTGCTTTAGAGATACAGTGTGGAAACGGGCGTTTCGGCCCACCGAAGCCGCGATGACCAGCGATCACCCCGTATACTAGCACTATCCTACGCACTACAATTTTACCAAAGCCAGTTAATTTACAAACCTATCTTTGGATTGTGGGAGGAAACTGGAGCACCCAGAGAAAAACCATGCGGTCACAGGGAGAATGTACAAACTCCGTACAGACAGCGCCCGTAGTCAGGTTCGAACCTGGGTCTCCGGCGCTGTAAGGCAGCAACTCTACCGCTGCACCGCTGAGCCGCGCTCAACATTTTGTCAAAGTATTTTTACCAAATTTGCTTTTGGCATGGATGTGCCATGAATAAGAAGTTGGGTTGGACGAGAACATGATGTTGGGGCTGGATCAGTGTCATTTTGAGATTATAAGAAATAAAGACGGGGGAAGCCATTCACCACTTTGAGTTTGCTCCAACAGGTTATGGCTGATGGAGACACAGAGACTATTGATGCTGGTCTTGAGCAAAAGAACAAAGTGCTGGAGGAACTCAGCGGATCAGTCGGCATTTGTGGAAGGAAATGGACTGTTCAAAGAGCATTTCATGGAAGTTGTTTAAATGTGAGGGATTATAGGATTTAATCTTCCTGATTTGAGTGCAGAGGGACAGAGCGCTGGGACTGAGAGGGATTTGGGGGATAGTTGAAGTGGTTGTGAGGTGAATGATTGGTGATGATTTCTGGAGAAGGTCCACTTCTCTCCACAGATGCTGCCTCCTGACCCACAGAGATCAGAGCTGGTTTTCCTCATCTGCTTTCACGTCCTTAGTCAGTAACTCTTAATTCCTCCACCTCTCTCAGCTCTGAATACATAAAATGGTACGGCCTCCATGGCCTTTTGAGGCAAGGAATTGTAAAAATGCATAATTCTTTGAGAGAAGTAATGTTTCCTTTTCTCAGTTTGAAATGGACACTCTCATACTCATAGTCTTTATTCGCTGGACCTAAGCAGAAGCATCTTCCCAGCACTTACTCTGGCAAGCTTCCTAAGGATGCAATATTTCTCAAGAAGATTGTTTCTCACGGTTCTGAAAATTACTTACTACAGACCTAACCTCCTCAACTTTCCCTCGTAATTCAATCCCTCCATGCCCAGGGTAAACCCAATGAACCTTCGCTCAACAGCCTCCAATGGTAAAGATAGCGGAGTCAGGGGATATGGGGAGAAGGCAGGATTGGGGTACTGATTGTGGATGATCAGCCATGATCACATTGAATGGAGGTGCTAGTTCGAAGGGACCTATTGTCTATTGGCTATGGTCTATTGTAATAATTATTTCCTTAAAAAGAGGACCAGGATTATTCACAGTCCTCTTGATGTCTCAGATAAGTGCCTCACTGCTGCCTTGCACAGTGTTGTAAGTCATCCCCGCTTTTATATTTTGCCCCCCTTCCCCCCCGCCCTCAAAATTAAAGCCAGCAATCTCTTTGCCCTTTTCACAATTGCTGCACATGTATGCCACTTCCATGTGTCACGTGTGAGGAACCGAAATCCATTACTACGTCAGCTTTCTATAGTCTTTCTCCATTTAAATGACAATAAATGTCATCATGCTTCATTCCACAGTGGACAACTTCATATTCTCCACATTATACTATATTTGATTCATTGTGTGGGACGGAACTGCAGATGCTGGTTTAAACCGAAGATAGTCACAAAATGCTGGAGTAACTCAGCGGGACCGGCAGCATCTCTGGAGAGAGCAATGGGTGACGTTTTGTGTCGAGACCCTTTTTCTGAAGAAGGGTATCGACCTGAAACGTCAGCTATTCCTTCTCCCCAGAGATGCTGCCTGTCCTGTTGAGTTACTCCTGCGTCTTGTCTCTATATTTGACACATTGGCAGTTTTCGTCAACGCCTAAATTTTTTTGGTATACAACCATTGCACCCACTATCTGGAGAGCAACTTCCTTTTGGTTACTAGAATGCATACCCACAGATCCTCTGGATTTCCATTATATAGCGAAAACTAACGGTGGTCAGGTAATAGTATCGTCCTACATCATGGAATTGTGTAAGTGATCTAAAAACGTCAGCACAATGAGCACAATGATGGAGAAAATGTACAGCAATGGTGGGTAACTGATGCCAGAACAAATAAAATAATTATGATGCAGCAATGATCACTAGATATTAAACAGAACCCCTCAAGACCACATGTATGAGGTATATATCAAACATCTCAATAAAGGTATAATTATACCATCCTCATATGGATGAAGTTACATTATAAAACAGATACACCTGCCTATCAATAGTCTCACAGTTCAACTTTTGACTGAACTAGGAACTAGATTTCTCTCTGTTACTGCAGGCTATCTTCATCGAACTCTAAGTTCAATCGACCGAACACTTCCTTTAAAAGGTTCCATAGTGTACTCAATTGATGCTATCATTTGAACTTCAAAGGGAAGTTTCTATTGGTTACAGATGTGCATGCATTAATGATAACAGATGGCTGCATAAAACTTCTTTCCAAATGGGCTGCAGGGTGCTGAAGCGTCCCTTGATAATATGACATGTGCCTTTTATAACTGATTCAATTTACTTTAGCAGATCTGAGATCAGAATATGTAAATATTCTGTCAAATAATATTCATTTCAGGTGCTGGGAACCTCATGCATCGTACACTCACAAGACGTTAACACTATCCCACCATAGTGGAAGTTGTCATGAGACTGGCAGGAGGTAAGACACTGAATGAAGTGTAAAGTTTTTTCATTAATAATCTTAAAATCACTACTTATAATATTTACAAGAATCAATGATTACTGTGGGCCTCACTATACATCTGCTGAAAGTACAAGCTGGGATAATTTACAGGGAAATATTCTATGTAGTGATATCCTGAAATAACCTTCCCCGAGGAAAAAAGAAACATGGTAATTAAAA
Organism: Okamejei kenojei; assembly: GCA_035221665.1. Classification (NCBI taxonomy): domain Eukaryota; kingdom Metazoa; phylum Chordata; class Chondrichthyes; order Rajiformes; family Rajidae; genus Okamejei; species Okamejei kenojei. Next base: position 16,510,168 of record CM069131.1, on the reverse strand, counting down.
TATGTAAACAATTTGTTATGATAATGTCTCATTACATTATTTTACCTTAAACAAATCTAACACTTAATTTAAAACATCTTGTTATGTGAATCATATGGCAAACAGTTAAATGACAACAAACATGTGCAGGGAAGTCATTGAGTTTAATTTGGGTAAATCTGGATAAGAATGAAAGGTCTGCTTGGAGGCAAGTACACCACACAAGCTGGTTTGACTACTGAATGCTTCCATGAAAGTTTCAAAAACAGTAAATGCATGATTGTCACACAGATGGTTTGAATGAAACATAGAAAATACGTGCAGGAGTAGGTCATTCGGCCCTTCGAGCCAGCACCACCATTCAATATGATCATGGCTGATCATCCAAAGTCAGTACCCCATTGCTGCTTTCTCCCCATATCCCTTGCTTCTGTTAGCTCTAAGAGCTATATTTATCTCTCTCTTGAATACATCCAGTGAATTGGCCTTCACTGCATTCTGTGCCAGATAATTCCACAAATTCACAACTCTTTGGCTGAAAAAGTTTTTCCTCATCTCAGTCCTAAATGGCCTACCCCTTATTCATAAACTGTGACCCTTAGTTCTGGACTCCCCCAATGTGGGGCACATTTTTCTTACATCTAGCCTGTTCAATATCTTAAGAATGTTATATGTTTCCATCAGATATCCTCTCATCCTTTTAAATTCCAGTTCATATGAGACCAGTCGATCCATTCTTTGACAATTGACACTGAAGTCAATGTTTTGTCTTTCATAATTTTCAGAAACAAGGAGGAGTATTTGAACAAATTAAGAAACCACAAAATATACGAGCTGCTAAACCTTATATTCCACTTGGGTAGCTGACAACCTAACAGTATCAACATTGAATCCTTCGATTTTAAGTAATACCCCCAATCACATCTCCCTTTTCTGTGCCCTTCCCCAGTGCACAAGAACTTCTTTAGTCAGAGGGTAGTTAATCTGTGGAACTCATTGCCACAGATGGCTGTAGTGGACCAAGCCAGTGGATATTTTTTAAGGCAGAGATAGACTAATTCTTCATTAGAACGGGTGTCAAGGGTTTCCGGAAGTGGCGGCGCTGCCTGGCAGCTGCGGCTCACCTGCAGTCCGTCTGTTTTTTCTTTTCTTTTTGTCTTCTTGTGTTTGTTTTAGTTAGAATTTTAGTTTATTAGGCTGTGTACGTGTGGGGGGGAGGGAGGGTGGGAGAAACAGGGTTTTAGTCTCTCCCTTCGGGGGTATGCGACTTTTCTTGTCGTGTCCCCCGTCACAGTCTCCGTCTGTGCTGAGGCCTAATGGCGGAGCTGGCGGCCTCGGAGCTATAGCCCGGCTTCAGAGCTGCGGTGCTCCAGCGGCGGCCCGGCTTCAGAGCTGCGGTGCTCCAGCGGCGGCCCGGCTTCAGAGCTGCGGTGCTCCAGCGGCGGCCCGGCTTCAGAGCTGCGGTGCTCCAGCGGCGGCCCGGCTTCAGAGCTGCGGTGCTCCAGCGGCGTTCCAGTGGCGACCCGGCTTCAGAGCTGTGGTGCTCCAGCGGTGTTCCAGCGGCGACACGGCTTCAGAGCTGTGGTGCTCCAACGTTCCAACGGTGAACCCTGCTTCAGAGCTGTGGCGGTGTTCCAACATTCCGGCGACGGCGATGGTGGCAGCACGGCTTCGGAGGCTCGGCCGCGGGCCTAGTGGACGATAACATCGGAGGCCTGGATCGCCTCAGCATAGAGGGAGATCAAGGAGGGAAGAAGACAAAGACTTTAAGTCTTTTGCCTTCCACCACAGTGAGGAGGTGCCTGATGAACTCACTGTGGTGGATGTTAAATATGTGTTTATTGTGCGTTTTGTTTTTTATTATATGTATGACTGCAAGGTAACAAAATTTTGTTCAGACCGAAAGGTCTGAATGACAATAAAGGATACTTTACTTTACTTTACTTTATGGGGAGAAGACAGGAAAATGGGATTAAGAGGCAGAGATCAGTCATGATTGAATGGCGGAGTGGACTAATTCTACTCCTATAACTTGTGAACTTGTGCACATCCATTTCTCCCACTATATCACTTCTCTTTCCCTCCTACCCCCCTCTCCCACCCTGTCCCTTTCCACCTATATTCCTCTGTCTAGCTTCACATTTCACTCCTCTTCTCTTCTTCTTTCCGTATCTGAAACCCTTTTGTCCCTTTTTCAACCCGAGTCTTTGTCACTTACCCCACACAACTGCCAATCTACTTGCCCTCATCTGTATCCACCTATCACTTGCCAGGCTCTGTCCTGCCCCATCCTCTCCCCGCCCCACCCCTAGTCTACCACAATCAGCCTGGAGGAGCGTCCTGACCCAAAATGTCATCAATCCATCCCCTCCCCGCAGATGCTGCCTGACCTGCGGAGTACCACACCACACTGTGTACTTTGTTTGCGTTTCGAAACGATTAGAAGATTGATGAAATAATACCAGTACACCACTAAGAAATTAGTCTGAACCATCTTGATAGAATTCCAATAATTGAGATATTGGTTAGTGCTGGAGGTGTATCAGAACCAGCTCTTAATAGATCAACATACTATTACATAGATTTCAAGCAATGGAATCTATTGGTAAAGAATCAATGAACCATGATATAATCTGGTAGATAGACACAAAATGCTGGAGGAATTCAGCAGGACAGGCAGCATATCTGGATAGAGAGAATGGGTGAAGTTTCAGGTTAAGATCCATCTTCAGACCCTGGTAACCTGGTAATAAGGTAATGCATTTGTCAGCAACTGTTATCTTTAAAAAAACCTATTCTGACAGAATTAGGATCTTCCAGAAGAAGACCGGCAAATAAGATGCTAATACTTGAATGGTTGGGAAATACTGTACCTCTGCAACAACAATTAAGAATATTGTAAGTTTAATTTTGTAATAGCCCTACTTATTTTGATTTAATTAATAATGGGATGTGCGTGTCAATGGAAAGCTAGCATTTGCAGCATCCCTAACTGCTCCCTAACTGTAGTTTTGGAGTGCAGTAAAGCTGGGGTGTGTTCTGGTCCCATGTCTCTTGCAGTACCCACTGCTCTCAGCCATTTCTGAGGTTGGAATATGGATCATCATTTCAGCACTCTGGCAGAACAAGGCTGCCAATACTAAAGGGCCTGTCCCACTTGGTGATTTTTTTTTTTGACTGCTGGCATCATTAACTGACGTATCAGGTCACCGAAAAATTTGGGGCGTGATGCGGTGGTGACGTGGCGTGATGACATATTGACGCACGGTGTTTCAAGTGTCGCAACGTTTTTTTTGTCGCCGCTGGATTTTGAAATGTTCAAAATCTTTTGGCGACACTGATATGACGCCGGCAGTAGCTGAAAAAATCACCAAGTGGGACAGGCCCTTTAGAAGTCACATTCTGTGTCAGGCATCATATCACGGCCTCTTTCTCCTTTCAGCTGGTTAATTGTCTATGATCATTCATGTCAGGTAGGTTTGTAGAGCTTAGATCTGATTTGTTGGTTGTGAATTCTATTTTCTTGTCTATTGTTGAACATAAGTTCATAAATTCATAAGTTCTAGGAGCAGAATTAGGCTATTTGGCCCATCAAGTCAACTGCCATTCAATCATGGCTGAGCTATCTTTCCCTCTCAAACTCATTCTCCTGCCTTCGCCCCATAACCCCTGGCACCCTTACTAATCTAGAATCTGTCAATCTCCGCTTTAAAAATATCCATCGACTTGGCCTCCACAGCCGCCTGTGGCACTGAATTCCATAGATTCACCACCCTGTTGCTTTTGTTGTTTAGCATCATGCTGCTTTTGTTGTTTAGCACAGAAATAGTCCAATATTGCAGTAACACGTGGGTAATCCATCTGCAAAGCATTTGTTTAGTTTTAAATTGTAAAATTGCCTCTACTGTGCAGGATAGTGCTAGAGTTTCGCTGGTCCGCACAGACTCGGTAGGCCAATGGGCCTATTTCGCACTCTATCTCTAAACTAAACATAATCAGTAAAATTAATAATAGATATAATGTAATAAACTGTGTATCTAATTGGGAAATGTCAGATTCCAAATCTCCATTTCTCTTTGTGTTATAGGGATGTAATAATGTTTGGATCTGGTGGCGGAATGAGTTATAAAACTCTTTCCTGGAACTCCACCCACTGATTTTACAATATCACTTGTTGCAAAGGATAGAAGTCTCCATCATCTTTCCAATGAAAAATGGAAATAATGATCAGTGACTGTGTATGAATCATTAACAATGTTTTCTCTTACCGATCACTCAGCTGGTTAAGGCTGCGAGAAATCTCTCCATACAGATTTGTAGATTAATTGGCTTTGATCAAATTGTAAATTGTCCTTGGTGTCTAGGATAGTGCTGGCGTATGGGGTGATCGCTGGTCAGCGTGGACACGGAGAACCAAAGGGCATGTTTCCAAGCTGTGCCTCTAAAGTAAAGTCTAAAGACTCCACGCCAGTAATTTGTTTGAATGTCAATGGTGGACAGGGACACTTTCTCATGTTAAATGTTATCAACTTAAGAAGCTGTCTCAAAAGCCTGAAAGTTAGATTGTACCTTTTTTTTTGAGCACTTAAATATTTAATTTAGAGCCAGCAGCAATCTGGTCACCCCCACAAGCTGAACAATTCCCAATAGAACCAGGCTGAATTTGGCACAGCAGCCAACACCCTGCTCGGCAGCTTTCAGTGTCATAGAGTCATAGAGTGATCCCGCGCGGATACAGGCCCTTGGCCCAACTTGCCCACATCGGCCAACATGTCCCAGCTGCACGAGTCCCACCTGAGAAGGAATCAGTCCTTAAAGGCATACTCCCCATGACCATCAGGCGACAGTAATAAACATTGTGGTGCTATGAAAAAAGCTGCAGGCAGGGGACGGAAATCCTGGGGGGGGACTGGGGGACGGGGGGACGGGGGGGGGGGGGGGAGAGGTGGGAGACGACCCCCCCCCCCCCCCCCCCCCCCCCCAATGTTTTGTAATCTGGACTTTATCAGTCTAAGGGCTGAATCGGCCCGTTCGCGGGGCCTTTCAGCGCCCGGCGCAGCTTAAAATCAAACTGCTGCATCGAGGCTCCCGATGTTGAAGCCCCCGCCGGCCGATGAAAGACCCCGTATTCAAACCCCACGATTCGGGGTGGACGAAGCTTCTGTTGCTGGAGTCAGCCACCAACCAGGTCAGCTCCCGATGTTACCGTCCACAGGGCCCATGGCCGAAGCCTCGCGTGTGTGCGCATGCGCGCGCGGCCACCAAGTAATTGTGTCCCCCGCATGTTTTGATAGCGATTTCCATGCCTGGCTGCAGGAGAGAGGGACAGAGCTGCACAATTTCCAATGACATAGCAGTGCTCGTCATTAAAATACATGCCAAGATGGAAGTCCTGTTACTCATTACACATCAGAATACACTAGACTATCTCCTCTGCCATATCCCAGGGTGTAGAGAAAGGCTCCTGCCTTCACCCTTCACCAGAACAGCAGAAGAAGATGTCGCAGATTGAGGAGCTGGAGGGAATAATCAAGGGAGAGGAGAAGGAGGATAGTGTTGACCACAATATACATTTGTCCATGACGTCCCTGGTTGCCTTCACACAGACTGACACAATGAAAACAGGCGAGAGAAACATGTGTTGTAGGGAGATGCACCAGACACAAGAGCACTGAAGTCTGGCAGGAGATGCAAGAGATCTGGGTGTGGGGACCTGCATCCGCATTGACCTTATGGACTCAATTTCTTGTGGACTCCATTAACGACCACAATTGGGATCGAGAAGCAAGAGAAACTACAATGTTTGGAATCCAAAACAAAAGCAATGTATATTGGAAAGGCTAAGTAGATCAGGCCCTTCGGCCCACTGAGTCCACACCGATCCTCGCACATTAACACTATCCTACACACACGAGGGACAATTTACACTTATACCGAGCCAATTAACCTACAAACCTGTATGCCTTTGGAGTGTGGCAGGAATCTGAAGATCTTGGAGAAAACCCACACATTCATGGGGAGAACATACAAACTCCATACAGACAGCACCCGGATCGAACCAGCGTCTCCAGCGCTGCAAGCGTTGTAAGGCAGCAACTCTAACGTTGTGCCACCATGACACGCCTCTGCTTTTTGCTTTAATGCAGTGATGGAATTTAATACAGAGAAATGTGAGATGTTGCATTTTGGAAAGGCTAACGTGAGCAGGACCGACGCAGTGAACAGTAGGACACGGGGATGTGTCGTAGAGCAGAGAGATGTAGGAGTGCAGGTACATAGTTCCTTGAAGGTGGCGTCACAGGTAGATGGGGTGGTCTAAAAGGCTTTTGACACATTGGCCTTCATCAATGTTGAGTATAGATGTTGGGAGGTATTGTTGCAGTTAAATAAGACGTTGGTGAGGCTGCATTTAGAGTATTGTGTTCAGTTTTGGACACCATATTATAGGAAAAATGTTGTCAAGTTGGAAAGGGTGCAGAGAAGATTTACAAGGATGTTGCCAGGACTCAAGGGAGATATAGGGAGAGGTTGATTAGGCTGAGACTCTATTCTCTGCTGTGCAGGAGGATGAGGGGTGATCTTATAGAGGTGCATACAATCATGCGACGAATAGATCGGGTGGACGCATCAAGTCTCTTGCCCTGAGTTGGGAAATCGAAAACCAGAGGGCATAGGTTTAAGGTGAAGGGGGAAAGATTTTATAGGAATCGGAGGGGTAACCTTTTCACACAAAGGGTGGTGGGTGTATGTGCTGCTGGAGGAGGTAGTTGTGGGTACGTTTAAGAGACAATTAGACAGGTGATAGGACAGGTTTAGAGGGATATGGACCAAGAGCAGGCAAGTTAGACTAGTGTAGATGGGACAAGTTGGTTGGTGTGGGCAAGTTGGGCCATAGAGCCTATTTCCACATTGTATGACTCTGACTGGACCCTGCAGATATCGGCCCATTCTGACCACCATGCACAGCAGTGTATACTCCACGTGCTGCAGCTTGACCATACTGCATGCATCTCACGCAATGTGAGCTCATGCATTTCCACTGAGAGAGAAAAGAAAAGTTAAATCATAAGTAGTGTGTTCAGGGGGACCTGGAAGTCCTTATATGCTTATTACTGAAGGTCAACCTAGAGGTTCAACGAGCAATTAGGAAGCAGAATAGTAGGCTGGCCTTCATTGTAAGAGGATTTTGAGTAGCAGGACAAAGACATCTTAATCCAATTACATAGGGCCCCGGTGAGCTTGCATCTGGAATATCGTAAACAGATCAGGTGTCTCTACCTTTGGAAAGGAATCACTTGCAACAGAGACAGCGCAGCACAGGTTCACCAGATTGATTCCTGGGGATGGCAGATTTGTCATATGAGAAGAGTTTAAATGATTGAGAGGCAATCTTATTGAAATGCACACATTTCTTCAGATGCTGGACAGGATAGATGTGACGTTGATGTTTCCCCTGGCTGCCATGTCAAGAAACATACAGTATGTTAAGATTTCAAAGTAAAGATGCTGCCTGTCCCACTGAGTTACTCCAGCATTTTGTGTCTCTCTTTGGTGTAATCCAGCACCTGCAGGTCCATCCTTCACATCCTCTCTAGTTCTGGTTAAAAGCATCTATAGCACAGGTGATTTAACACCAGCCTGAACTGAAAGGTACTTTAGCTGCCTGATATATTTATGTGCAAAAGCCTCCAAGACTTTACATTTATCAGTCCTATATGTCCTACCTGGCTAAATTTCTCTGAAAAGTGTTTGCTAAAACAAATGGGGGACAAACTATGCAAATTGAGAAGTCAGCAATTTTACTTCCTGCTTCTCCTTACAACAGATGAGAGGTGCCAGCAGGCCCTCTCATAGATAAACTGAGGCCCAAGCCAATTTCAATTTTAGAGGCCCCCAAACCAAGATCAAGTACAGGCCCCTCAATTTTAGAGGCCCCCAAATCAAGATCCCTTTCAAGCAGACAGGCATGAGGTCCATGCCAAATGGCACTGGTTACCCCCCCTCTGATAGGGCCTGGGTGCCAGTCCTGCTTTTAGTAGCTGCAGAAGTTAATCACAAGTTAGCAGAGAGTTCTAAGAGTGATGTAAATATTTGCAGTGAGTCCCACACTTAGAAAAATAAAAGTAAATCCAGCTGTGATAACAACATAATGGCAATATCCCCTTGGATAACACGTAAGATAAACAATGGGGAAGATCATGGAATACAAGGGCAAATGCATTCAGGCTAAATGTAAAAGTTAAGTCTCATGGTTTCTTACCTGTAAAGTGCTAATATGAACAGGAGTATCTGTACCATTAACAGTATTCTGAGTGGAGGGTTTAACCCAGTTTCCACCTCCTTTTCCTTCAGAGGCAATAGCCTGCTCCTTTGCCTTCAGCTTCTTTTGGATTCGAGCTCTTTCCGCTTCAATTTTTTTTGGGCTGTTCAACATAACCTGCACAACTGCATATTCCACAAGAGACGCAAATCCAAACAGGAGGCATGCAATCAGCCAGATATCCATGGCTTTCACATAAGAGACCTTGGGCAGTTCTGCTGCAAGAACCATACACTCAGATGACAAGTTGAGGACTGAGAAGATGCCTGTGATATAGAAAAGTATAGAAATATTAACACATCAACCATTCTAATATTATATTTGTGAATTTAAATGTACATGTGTGTTTTGCTATTTCTTTGGGTAGTTAACTTATAGATTTGACTGTTGGTTACAGGCACGTGCTGTCAGGGTAGGCAAGGTAGGCACTGCCTACCCTGACTAAAATTATGAAATGGCAATTATTAACTATATATAGTAAAGGCATGAGAGAATTATGCCTATCTAAGAGATCGACCTCCTAGGTAGGCATAATTCACTGTGCCTTTCATCCGCAGCACTTGTAACACGCAAAGGTCTGTGCAGCCCACGAGCCGTCAGCGCTGCCTGAAGCTGTCAGCTTCAAGGGGAGCTGAAGACAGCAGAAATTCTGCCTTTGCAGCACTGCGCATGCACAGCAGCATACTGCGCATGCGCAGCACCAGTTTCTTGGCGGGATTTTCAAATATGGATTGCCATTATTCTAATAGTATCTCAGGAAACAAAGAGTGAAGAATGGACTTAATGTACCAATAACGTGGTAAGTGCATTTCTTGGTGCTTAATTTTTATAAATACTGTATTTCCCGTGGTGGGGGGAGAGCTCAGTTCACAGTGTTTGGGGAGTCTAGCGTTGTGAAGGAGGGGATTGGGGTCAGTAACCCACTTGTACGCTCCGGTCTGAGTGCAGGTAGATGGGACTAGGTGAGAGTAAGTGTTCGGCACGGACTTAAAGGGCCGAGATGGCCTGTTTCCGTGCTGTAATTGCTATATGGTTTTATTGTGGCCGGGGAGTGAATTAGCTTGGGTGGCTGCCGCAGCACCCCAGGCACGAACAGCAGAACTGGCGGCCACTTCCGAGGAAGGAAGCAGCTCGGGTGACTGACTTTGAGCGGCCGCCGGGACCCGACAGCAAAACCGGCTGCCACTTCAGCCCCTTCTGCTGGTCCCCACTAACCTCTGGCAGTGCTCTCCGTCTGAACATCTCTCACCTGCCGATCGCCGGCCGGCTTCCCGCAAATCTTTAAATTCCGACAGCGCGCTCATGGGACCAGTTGAGGTTACTTGGCTGTGGGAATTTAAGGAGTTGCAGGACACGGTTGACATGAGCGAAGCCGGCGAGCGGCAGGTGAGAGATGTTCAGACGAAGAGCACTGCCAGAAGTGGCGGGCAGTTCTGCTGACTGTGCCCGGAGCGCTGCGGCAGCAGTGAGTGAGTTACTGATATGATCTCTGACCCCCTCCTTCTCAACACTCCTGCCCTCAATGCCACTCCAGCCACCCCGCCGATTCCTGAACGCAATGAAATTTTGTTCAGACAGAAAGGTCTGAATGACAATAAAGGATACTTTGACTTTGACTCCCTGCATCTTTAACCCCTGGCACAGACTCTCCACACGCTGTGAAAGGAACTCTCCCTCCAAATGGACCCTTGAATTAGTATTGTCATTCAAAAAGATGACAACTGATTCAACGTCCCGGCGTGCTCCCGTTTTTCCCACCATCTCTCCTCCTGCCCTCATCCTCCGTCCCCCACCCATTCAGTAATTAAAAAATGAAGGAGATTGAGAAGCCTTGGGAAAATTGAATTGTTACTTATTTTTTATTTGTTACGAAGTGAACAATCTGCGTATGCGCGGCTTTAGATTTTTTTTTAAAGCCGGCTGACTTAAACCCGGTAATTACTCACGGCACGTGCCTGGTTGGTTATGAAAAGAAATTTTGTTTATATACAACTTTTTCCTACTTCTGCACATGATTCTGTTATTGCCTGTAGACATGACTTGCAATCTCTCTATCTACATCTGAAGGTTAATTTCAATGCACATGTTTTAGCATTGAAATATTGAGCAGAATATCATTGGATTAGTACCCCAGCAATGAATGTGCAAAACTACACTGAAGTCAACATTGCCACTTTCAACTGGTTTTGCCCACTTTCGTAACATTTACAAACAAGTCACACTAAATAAATTATATTTGCAAATAAATGGTCCTGATTAATTTGGTCCTGAAATGTTCCCAGGTTCTTTCTGCCTCCCATTTGTCAGTATCCAACTCCACCCTCAGCACAGTAGTGTCAATGGACAGTACATTAATAGAGTCAGAGTCATAGAGTGATAGAGTATGGAAACAGGCCCTTCGGCCCAACTGCCCACACCGGCCAACATGTCCCAGCTGCACTAATCCCATCTACTTACGTTTTGTCCATATCTCTCCAAGCCTGTTCTATCCATGTACCTGTCTAACTGTTTCTTAAATGTTGGAATCATGCCAGCCTCAACTACAGGTACCTCCTCTGGCAGCTTGTTCCATACCCCACCACCCTTTGTGTGAAAATGCTACCCGTCAGTCCTATTAAATCTTTTCCCCTTCACCCTAAATCTATGTCCTCTGGTCCTCAATTCACCTACTCTGGGCAAGAGACTCTGTGCATCTACCCAATCTATTCCTTGCATGATCAAAATCATGATCTCAGTATTTTTGGGTGGTCTTTGACACCTGGCTAACATATAGCTGAGGGCTAACAAAAATCCACAGAATGTCAGAGCTTTCATGTAATAATAAAATGAGAATTAATAATCAAAGTTACTTATTTTTAGCCAGTATTAGTTGTCATCAAATGAAAGGGTTTATGCTCCCAAATGTACCTTATCTCATTTTGTTTATTTATTTTTAATTTTTTTAATTTTTAAAAAATAATAATTTTTTTTATTAGAACATAATAAAAAACATTTTGTTTGTAGTAGTCATACATTATTAATATTGTCTATATTATCAATTGTATAATAATTGTACTTCTATATATTTTATTTTTTTTATTTTTATATAGATAGAAAATAATAGAGAGAAAAGAAACCAAAAAAAATTAAAAGAGAATGGAATAATCAGCTAATTATACATCATTGGAGATATGTCCGTGAATTATAAAATGTAATTCTTCATCTAATCCTTGATTCGGGTTTCAGTCAGGTTCTCGTGCCGAACCGGTTTGCCCCTTCAAATAGTCAATGAATGGGGACCATATTCTAGTAAATAGTTCTTGTTTGTCCATTAAGACAAATCTTAATCTTTCCAAATGTAGGGTCTCCGACATTTCCATAATCCACATTTTAATTGTGGGGGTTATAGGGCCTTTCCAAAATTGTAATATTAATTTTTTCCCAATTATTAAACTATAGTCGATAAAGTTTCTTTGGCTTGTTGTAAATATTTGATTTTGTTCTAGAATTCCTAATATTATTAGTTTTGAATTGGGGTCCAATTGAATGTTGACAACTTCCGAAATTATCTTTAAAATTTCCATCCAAAAATTATTAATTTTTATACAACTTACAAATGTGTGCGTTAAGTTAGCCTCTGAGTGCTGACATCTTTCACAAATAGGAGATATGCTTGGGAAAATTCTATTTAATTTTGTTTTTGAATAGTGCAATCTATGTAATACTTTAAATTGTATTAAAGAATGTCTAGCATTTAACGAACAGTGATGTATATGTTGTAAGCTGTCATCCCATATTTCTGGTCTTATTGGTTGGCCTAGTTCATTTTCCCATGATTGCCTATATATTTCCGTCATGGGTGCATCGTTATCTAATAGGATATTATAAATATAAGATATCAAATTTTCTGTGTTAGGGTGTTTGCTCAAACATTCATCAAGAATTTCTGTCTTTCTATTTCTATAGTCCTATGTATTTGATTTAGCATAGTCTCTAAGTTGTAGGTATCTAAAGTAGTCATTTGAGTGAAGTCCATAAATTTGTTGTAGCTCCTGAAATGAGAGGAATGTACCTTTGCTGTAAAGACGACCCATCTTTGTAATTCCGTGATTTTTCCATTGTAAAAAACCTTTATCCATCGTTGAGGGTTGTTTACAATGGGAAGAAGGAGTGGTAAATTATCCAATTTTAGTGTATTTTTTAATTGTTTCCAAATGCGTATTCCACTATATATTATGGGGTTTTCACTATAGGTTTTTTTGCCTAATTTAGTAATAGCAAATAAGATTGACCCAATTTCAAAAGGTAAACAGTCTTCCTTTTCCATTTTTAACCAATCTGGCTGTTGGTCCAGTTCTTCCAACCAGAAATTCATATTTATAATGTTAACTGCCCAAAAATAGAGCATAAAGATTCGGTAGGGCTAAACCTCCATTTATTTTTGATTTACATAAGTGCTTTTTATTTATTCTGTGGTTCTTATAATCCCAGATAAAATTAATGACTCTAGAGTCAACCTTTTTAAAAAAAGTTTTTGGGAGATATATCGGGATTGATTGAAAGAGGTACAATAATTGCGGGGAAAAAAATCATTTTTATTGCATTAATTCTACCAAACATTGAGATAGGTAATGTTTTCCAATATAAAATATTCTTATGTAATTTGTCAATAAAGGCGGGAAGTTAATTTTAAATAAAGAAGTATGTCTTTGTTATATAAATTCCAAGATATTTAAATTTTTCATTTACTATTTTGAAGGGAAATTGTTGTAATATGTGGATTACTTTCCATTATTGGCATGATTTCACTTTTATTCCAATTAATTCTGTATCCTGAAAACGAGCCACATTGAGTTATTAAATTTAATAAGTTTGGGATACTAACTTCAGGTTTTGTAATGTAGATTAATACATCATCTGCATATAAGGACATGTTATTCTCAGTATCTTTAGTATTATACCCATATATTTCAGGATGGGACCTAACACTTTCTGCTAGTGGCTCTATTGTGAGTGCGAATAATAATGGGGATAACGGACATCCTTGTCTACAGCCTCTAGATAAATTAAATTTAGCTGATAACATTTGATTTGTTGATATTCTAGCTGTTGGATAAGTATATAAATGTTATACCCATGTACTATACTTCTCGCCCAATTGAAAAATTTTCATAACCGAAAATAAATAGGGCCATTCTACCTGGTCGAATGCTTTCTCACCATCTAACGAAATAATTGCTAGATCTTCGTTAGTACTTCTCTTTGAGTATATAATATTGAATAATCATCTCACGTTATATGAGGAGCAGCGTTTTGGTATAAATTCTGTTTGATCCTGGTGTATTAATTTATTCATCACTGTGCTTAATCTTTGTGCTAGGATTTTAGTTAACTTTTTTATCCGTATTTAGGAGAGCTATAGCTCTATATGAACCTGGATCATCCAGGTCCTTATCTATTTTTGGTATAAGTGTTATTATAGATTCATTTAGCGTTTCTGGTAATTTCTGTTGGGTATAGATACGTTCATACAATGTCTTTAAACGCGGAGCAATCAGATCATAGAATTTTTGATAGAATTCGGAGCCTATACCATCGGGGCCCAGTGCCTTACTGTTTTTTAGCGATCTGATAGACTCTTCAATTTCTTTTACTGTTATTTCAGCATCTAGTAATTCTCTATCTTTCAAATCTAACCCTTTAAGGTTGCATTTTTGTAAGAATGCTTCTATTCCTGTCCGGTGATCTATCGCTTTAGCTGAGTAAAGGTTTTGATAATATTGCAGGAATCTATCATTAATATCCTTAGATTGTACTAGTTGTTCTCCTGTTTCTGATCTAATCTTATGAATTGTTTTTTCCCCGTCCAGTTTCCGTAGTTGACGAGCCAATAATTTTTTAGGTTTATCACCGAATTCAAAATGTAGTTGTTTAGTATATTGGTAAAATTTTATAACTTGGTCTGAATATATTTTATTTAATTTATATTTCAATGCTGTAATTTTATTGTGTTTTATCATAGTTGGTGTTGCCGCATTTTCTATGTCTAATTGTTTCATTTCCCTTTGCAATGCCTGTTGTTTAGCCCGATTCTCTTTATTATGAAATGCATGGGAGGAGATCATAGCTCCTAGAGTAAATGCTTTAAATGTTTCCCAATTTACAGAGGCAGACATTTCAGGGTTATCATTGATTTCAAAGAACATATTAATCTGTTTAGTGAGATATTCCTGACATAATTTTTCCTTTAAAATTTGTGGGTTAAGTCTCCAAAGTGACTGTTTCTCCGTCCCTCCATTTAATTTAATCATAAATGTTAAGGGAGCATGGTCCGAGATTATAATATTGTGATATTTCAAGTTATAAGTAAATGGAATAAGCTTGGAGTCCACCAAAAAATAATCTATTCTTGAATATGTTTTATGTACCGATGAATAAAATGAATATCCTCGTCCGGTTGGGTTTTCTATTCTCCAGACATCCTTAATATTACTAGTATCTATATATGCATTTAATAAGTCACTGGACTGCGATTTTATTTTCCGTTGTCTTGATGATCTATCTAAATAGGGGTCTAATGTACAATTTAAGTCTCCTCCGATTATTAAATTGTGTTGTATTAAGTCCGGAATTGTATTAAATATTTTCTTAACATTTTACCACATAACATTTCTCGGAATCAACATATATCTGCATTCAAAACATGTACACAGATTCTGGAGCAAAACAACGGAATTGCGTGTAATAATCATTACTTCAGTAATAAAGTATTGTAATAGAGTAATAGAGAATTTAGTAATAATTACTTCAGTAATATTTTGTCAAAACTGCAATGCCCCTACTATAATTAGCCGATGTTCCCCACTTATTATATCTTATGCTGTCTGTTCTCAATTAAAGTGCCATGTTCAAGAGCCCAGACAACCTTCCGGTATTTCCAATTTGATTTGATGCACACTGCTCATTTTTCTTTAAATATTAAGATAATGGAGTGTGGGAAAATGACACTGAAGTATAAGATCGTCCATGGTCTTGCCAAACGGCAGAACAGATTCAAGCAGATGTAAGGCCTACTCCTGCTTGGCATTGAAAGGACAGTGCAACTATTTTCTACATTAACACCCATTTCAGTAGTTTACCTAAAGGCACTCGTGCAGCACTCGCATCGGGGTTTATCCAAAATGACAGCCATGAAAGGACAACAATCAAAAGAGTAGGAGCGTAAACACCCATCATGTAATATCCAACCTGTCTTCTTAATGTGAAAATCACTTCCACACATGTGTAATAACCTTCAATTAAAAAAAAGCACAATTTTGAGAATTATTGATAAGTAAATAATTACAATACAATTTAAAATAAAAAGAGAGCCATTTCATAGAAATGCTACAATTGGTACATTTAGAAAACCAGTTTTCCAGGCAGTAAATTCTATCCTATTGCTTTCACATTTGAACAGTTAAAACAAATTATTCACTGTTTCATTTTATTGGGGGAATCAACAATAAAAAGGTTGTATATACCAGCAATCAAATTGGAGGTGATTAGGTAACACCCCTGTTAATTGAACAAATTACAGTAATTGATTTTACACGTTTCATTCATATGTAACCACATCCTGATTCTATTGAGGGATGTTATGGTTGTGTACTTTAAATGTACATTTTTGGGGGGTATTTTAAATTTTTTGGGGGCACAATTGGCTGTTGGCAAAAAGATTAGTTACATTATATTTCCTTTGTACTGTGAAATACAAAATTAACAATCATAACAACTCTTTATTTCCTCATTTCCAACAGGTTACTGGATTAATTAAAATTATCTAACAATAGATAAGAAAGCTTTATCTTGTTGGAATGTTGTTATAAGATCACATTGGCATTTAACCAATTGAACAATGTCCCTGGTATGTCCAATCCAGTATAAACATAAAATGATGGATAACTGTCATGTGCTGTGCTTGTGGAATTCTTGGCTGCACTGTTCAATTAGATATGGTTTTCATCTAATGATCATAAGATCATAAGTGATAAAGAAGAATTGGGCCCATTAAGTCTACTCCGCCATGCAATCATGGCTGATCTGTCTCTCCCTCCTAACCCCATCATCCTGCCTTCTCCCCATAACCTTTGCACCTGTACTAATCAAGAATCTAGCTATCTCTGCCTTAAAAATATCCACTGACTTTGCCTCCACAGCCTTTTGTGGCAAAGAATTCCACAGATTTACCACCCTCTGACTGAAGAAATTACTCCTCATCTCCTTCCTAAAAGAACGTCTTTTAATTCTGAGGCTATGACCTCTAGTCCGAGACTCTCCACATCCACTCTATCCAAGCCTTTCACTATTCGATACTCTTCAATTAGGTTCCCCCCTCATTCTTCTAAACTCCAGCGAGTGCAGGCCAAGCGCCGTAAATCATATGTTACGATGAGCCACATATTCATGATGTTCCAGCATGTGGTCCCAGATCCTCATTCTGCTGCCACTGAGCAGATGCTTATACAATTTCAACTTTTGCTGCTCTCTTTCTCTCGGGTTCAATACCAATTTTTGGCTGAATTGCTTAAAGTGCCCTGGTTGTGCAACATGCTAAATACACTACAAAGTCCTTATAAATGTGCAGAACATTGTCTGATAGATGTAAGGAAGCAGAAATCTCATCTTAAGAAGGCCAGTGACATTATTTTCATTGTACTTGTACAGAGCTGGTTTGGAATTGACATGCCAAATGGCCTCCTTTAACACCGCTGGTAATTTGTGGGGATGGAGTATGTGCAGGTCTCTAAAGCATTGAAGTAGTAGATACAAGGCACATGAGAGTTGTGTGGCAGAATACTAATCATTTGACTAAATGAGTGTAGGACCAATAACTCTCAAGAAGCCTGGTATTATCCTGACTGGCAACCATCCACCCACCCAAATACCCCTTTCATTGGTAGAACACAAAGTGCAAAGTAACTCAGCGAATCAGGCTGCATCTGCAGATGACATGGATCAGGCGACATTTCAGGTCGGGACCCTACTTCACACTCAGTCCGAAGAAATTCCCGATCCAAACCATCACCTATCCATGTCTTTCAGAGATGCTGTCTGACCCGCAAGATTACAGCATTTGCAGTTCCTTGTGTCTACCCATTTCATTCTCTCCACCACTGGTTCATAGTGTACCATCAACAAAATATATTGCAGTTACTTATGCAGCTTCTTAAAACTTATGATTCTGAGGGAGACTGGCAGAGGTTTTCCATCAGAGGGGGGGATCTTGAACCATGGGAAATTGTTTCAGAATAAGATGTGTTGCATTTAAGGTCGAGAAAAAAATACTGACTCTGAAATTCTCTAAATCAGAGACAGAGGCATTAAATGTTTCAAATGTGGTGAAAAAACCTCACAATTCTCCAAAGATGAAGAAAATACACACTTGCCTTTAAAAACACCCCCTCATACTGTAAAAGAAATGTGCAACCCATGACTGTACTTAATGTATAAGCCGATTAATTAGGTCATGGAATAACATGAAAATAATCCTTTGTCAATGCCCTTTTCCGGCATTTGAAGTACCTCAGTGAGTTTAAGGGAAGTAGAGCGAGTAACTAAATATTGGATCGCAATTTACTGTACACATTATTTGATGGGAGCTGTTAGACTCAAACTTGCATGCTCGAAGAAATGCACCTTCTTTCATTCGATCTATGGGAATGTGTGGTCCTTTATTCATTTGTGCCTCACCATTATCTTGGTGCGTAAATTAGTCCTGGGCACTCAAGTTGCCGAAACAAGCCACGATGCAACCGGTCAGCATGCTCTCTACTGTGCACCTGTAGAAGTTCGAAAGAGTCCTCCTTGACATACCGACTCTCCGTAATCTTCTCAGGAAGTAGAGGCGCTGATGTGCTTTCTTTATAATAGTAAGATTAAATGAGAACTTACCAGTTTGAAGTTTGATCTTGATTTTATGTGGAGTTACGTTGGTGATTATGTGAAGAAGGCGCGCCAGGCCGCATGCGCAGCAAACTTCAAAGCAGTGGTATGAAATCACAAATAAACAACACCGAAGTAAACAGTAAGATCAGTGACTCGAGAACTACCAGATATCTTTTTATGAGAGAGGGTTGGCCGTGGTGGGCACGTAATCACCAACGTAACTCCTCATAAAATCAAGATCAAACTTCAAACTGGTAAGTTCTTGTTCAATCTTACAATTTTACTGCAGAGTCACGTGAGTGATCCCGAGAAGAGTTCAAAGCTTTGTGATTTCATGCCACAGATTACAATCTCGGCATCCCACTGCATTTGATTGACTCGAAAGAGAAATAAATGCATTAGTAATAACATTGTATTAATGTAATGATAGGGTTTATTTAACAATGTAAACAAACAACAGTACCCCTAAAATTTAGGTACTTGAAATGTCATTGGCAAACAGCCCTGGATTGACGATTGGCCGATGATAAAATTCTGAAACAGCTCATTTGCCCATCCGAAGGCCCCTAAAATTTGGTCGAAGGACACATCCCTCCCTTTGGCCGCCAACATAGCTGCTGCCCTACTATAATGAGATGTAAACACACTATCTAAATGATATACTGACGTTGATGCTGACCTGGTGGAATGAGACATACAATCGTCAATGTTAATACCTGTTGCAGCCACCTTGAAATAGTCTGAACCGACCTTTTATTGTGTAATTGTTTATTAACTAATACACAGTGCTGAATCCATACTTCTAAGCATTCTGGTGGCCTTGATAACATAAAATGAGACCGTGGGGTATTCGAAATGATCTTAAAATCATGCCAGTCCTGGACTGCTCTGCTAATGCAGACCAGAATGTAAAATGTAATGGCATGAACAGCCACTTCCATCCTGTCCAGCCACAGCGTTTGCAATGTTTTGCCGTCATTGTGCTGATATTAGAGTCATGACTAAGGATGTAGCTGGATCCCCTTGGTGAAGTAATGTTTACACATTTACAATAACCAATTGCATAATCTTGCGATGTGAGTACTTGTATCAAGATCTTTTTAACAACTTGATATCCGGGTTGGACCCGGCAATGCAGTTCCCTTATGTTACAGCTGTAATTTCTCTATAACTGAACTATTGTCAATATCACTTAAAATGAACTGGAAAAAAATCTCGGTTTTGTCAGTAATTTGAATCGTATCAAATGTATCATTAATATTTAACAAACATTTCTGATCCCCTCAATAGAGATGTACTGCTTTTTTGGATGCTATCCATGCATACTGCAGTGAACACCCTCATGGCTAAATGTGACAACTTGAGGCATAAGTCAATCCATTGAAAATGTGTAAGTCAATAATCGTTTTACTGTGCAAAGACCAGTCTCCTGAACCACAGTTTAAAACAGCAAGTTATTGCTTTTTGGCATAACTGTATACCGTTGTGCCATATTGCCTGATGAAGCAGGCAACATGGAGGCTTGGCCAGTCCGATAGTATGAATCCAAACAAGGTCTTGCTGACTGTTTTAAGACCCAGCTAATGAGGAAGACATAAAGTCCATTCCTCCTATTGAAGCGAGAATGTATTTCTCCACACTGTTGTGTCATATATTTTTGCAAAAAGTATTGA
The DNA here is from genome assembly GCA_035221665.1 of Okamejei kenojei. NCBI lineage: Eukaryota > Metazoa > Chordata > Chondrichthyes > Rajiformes > Rajidae > Okamejei > Okamejei kenojei. The sequence goes on along the minus strand of CM069131.1, from coordinate 16,490,290 downwards.
TCATGCTTTCATCATACTTTGAGATCCAACACTTATTCTGTGTTATCATCAATCTAAACTGGATGATACACCAGTGGCAAGGAGATTAATTACAGGATATTCTTCCTAATTACCATGAGACTAACATATGTCAGCACTGTAGAGTAGCAACTTAAATTTGTGCATGAAGAATATGTATATTCACTCAAACCTTACTCAACAATGCATTTAGTGTATATATTTAGTTGATATTAACAACTGAAGAATTGGTAACTCATGCAATCTCCACTACCTTTGAGTAGGTGATGGTATTTGGAACTTCTCATCTTAGAGTTCTAAACATCAGTTCATAATAACTGAATTCCACCGACCACACTACTGTAGCGAGTTTCAAGTTCAATGAGTTATTGTCACGTTCAGCAATGCTGAATACTGTTACTTCATCATTGTGGCTGAAGTAGCCTCAGCTGACAATAGCACAAGGTTGTTAGCAACGATCTAATTGCTACTTGCACAATATCAGTTCCTTGATTTGCTCAGCTGCAACACAGCTGCTATATTGTCAATTACTCTTACTGAAAATAACTCAGTTTTGTAACAGATTGCTATAACCCCAATCTCTTGCCACAAGGCGGAGACAAGGCTAATAATAATTAAAGGTAAATCCCAATGACCAACAAACAGTTTATCTCAAACTGCAAAGCTTACTGTTATAGTACAGTTATATTATCTTTGATAACCTTTGTAATGGGATTTGTATAACATGTATCTCTTACCTTATGAATCTATTGAAGTCAGGAATAAGTTTTTACATTCGGAAAGTTCATATGCCAGATACTCTTCATAATAACATGTCAATCCTGCCTTATTGCATGGGTGGTTTGCATGAGAACTTCTGCCCAATTTCCAAACCCTGGCCATAATCCAACTTACTTGGAATGCTCCGGCTGTGCCTCAACCAAATATTTTACCCTTTGTGTGTTGTACAAACAAATGTAAATATTACAACTTGTGAATGGTGCACTACCTAAATTTTGCAAGTGCTAGACCCATTTAGTTGATCATGATTGGAAGGTGCATGGAATTTCTGAGCAATAATGCTGCCCCCAGCTCCAGTGAACCGATGAGCACCTGGGGTGCATTCTGAACGATGACTTTTGCCCGTTGTTGGCCAAATTAATTCATCCGCCAGGCTTCTTCCCCTGTAGAATAGACCTACCTGAATAATCGATTCAGCGGCTGGCTCTCACATCCACCTGTTGGCATTGTTCACTGCCGGCACATATGTGCTTGAGTCTGTTCTATTGACATCTTTAGAGCCCGGAGCCATCTTGATCTTTTGCTCTTCCCTCCTCAGAGAGGGTGATTCGTAGGCAACTCTAACAGGCACTGCCGCAGGCCGTAGGATACTAATACTGATACAAACCCATTGGCCTTAACCCATTAGAATATTTTACTGGGATGGCAACTTTATTGTCAGGAAAGGTACCTCTGACATGTGCCCTTCATCCCTTTGGGTATGCCCCACGGCCATACCCTGAGACTCAGTGTCAGCAGGATACGGACCCATCTTGGTCTCTGCCTCCGAGGGGGAGACCTATGCAGCACTGTATACAACAGTTGATGTATTTAGGATAGTCGTTTCAACGCACTATCCAGCCTCGGTGAGGAATTCATCCCCCATCTCCGCGGGCCTTGCTCTCTAACCCTGATGGAGAATCATCTCCCGACGACGTGGGCGAGCAGATATGTGTGAATTTGAGCAAACCTGTCCCAGGCATTGCTCGCGCAGCCTTTCATAAAGGCCGGCGCTTTTTGACATGAACAGCCCCGCATCAGGCGCTGTTCGCACGGCTCTCCCGTAGGCCGGCACTTCACACATGAAGCAGCCCTGTCAGGCGCTGCTGGCACTGCTCTCCCATAGGCCTGGTAATGTCACAAATGAAACAGCCCTGTATCAGGTGCTGCTGGCACGGCTCTCCCGTAGGCCCGAACTTTCATATATGAAGCAGCCCTGTCAGGCGCTGCTGGCGCGCCTGTCCCATAGGCCCGCCTATTTTACACATGACGCCGGCCTGTCAGGCGCTGCTGGCGCGGCCTGTCCCATAGGCCCGCGCTATTGCTGTGTAAGCTCACTAAATCAACATTTAGTTTACAGCTTTACCTGTGAAGGGTAAAATATAAATCATAGCAACCTGTGCTTAAACAATTATAACATTGTCAGAACATATAACAATAACTTTTTACATTCCCTTTGGCTTTTACTTAAAGAAAAAACACTATAAAATACATACTTTTTTTTATAAGGAGAAACCCTTTATAGCCTGACTCACCTGAGTCCAAATAGGGCTGAATGAGTCCCAGTAATTTCTTGACTGGGGACCAACGTCCGTGAGCCACTCGACCCCACTGTCAGTGGCTCCAGCGTTGCTTCCTTGCCGTTCCAACGGCATCCCACAGGCTGGGAGCCACTGACCCCCCTGTCAGTGACATACTGCTGTTTAAATTTCCCCCCTGTCAGTGACTCCATTCCCCATGGCATCGCTGCAGGCTGGGGAGCCGCTGACCCCCCTGTCAGCGACTCTGCTTAAATTTCCTGCCGTTTTTACGGCATCCCTGCAGGCTGGGGAGCCGCTAACTGCACTGTTAGCGGCTCCTTATCTCGCAACCCGATCAATTTTGCCGGTTTATCCGCATTTGCGGTCGGACTGGAATCTCCCCACAGTCCAACCGGCAACTTGTCGGGCTGCGAAACTGGCAGGAAAAACCTCTGTAAAAAGAGGCTCCTGCCTAAAAACCCCTGGTAAGTAAAAAACCAAACTTACCTTTTAAGTTTAACTTACCACCGGCAGGAGCTCTGTCCTGCCAGACTGGTGCTTGCGCCAACGCGGCTGACGTAATGCTGTGCATGCGGCCTGGCGGGCCTTCTTCACGTAATCACTCACAAAGTAAAATTGCATCCATGTTCTCGGACTAGGAGAGATCTTCAGAGATAAGCACACCCAGGAATTTGAAGCTCTTGACCCTCTCCACCTTCGACCCGTTGATATAAATGGTACAATGTGTCCCCATCCTATCCCTTCCAAAGTCCACAATCAGTTCCTTGGTTTTGATGGTGTTGAGAGCCAGGTTATTGTGCTGGCACCATTTGGTCAAACGGTTGATCTCACTTATATACTCTGACTCATCTCCATCAGTGATACGTCCCACAACAGTGGTGTTGTCAGCGAACTTGATGATAGAGTTCGCACTATGACTGGCTACGCAGTCATGAGTATAGAGTGAGTACAGCAGGGGGCTGAGCATGCAGCCTTGAGGTGCTCCCGTGCTGATTGTTATTGAGGCTGACACAATTTCCACCAATACAGACAGATTGTGGTCTGTGAATGAGGAAGTCGAGGATCCAATTGCAGAGGGATGCACAGAGACCCAGTTCTGCGAGTTTGGTAACCTGCTTGGAGGGGATGATTGTATTAAATGCCGAACTGTAGTCAATGAACAACAGCCTGACATAAGTTTTTGTTGTCCAAGTGGTCCAGAGCGGAGTGGAGAGCCAGTGAGATCGCATCCACCGTTGATCTGTTGTGGTGGTAAGCGAACTGCAGTGGGTCCAGGTTTTTGTCGAGGTAGGAGTTGATTTGCGCCATGATCAACCTCTCAAAGCATTTCATCATCACCGACGTTAGTGCCATTGGTCGATAGTCATTGAGGCACCTCACCTTGCTCTTCTTGGGCACTGGTATAATTGATGCCCTTTTAAAGCAGGTGGGAACCTCAGACCTCAGAAGTGAGAGGTTCAAAATGTCCATAAAAACTCCAGCCAGTTGGTCCACACAGGTGTTTAGAACATGACCGGGTATGCCATCAGGTCCAGGCGCTTTCCGGGGGTTCACCCCTCTGAAGGATTTCCTGCCGTCGACCTCAGTAACCCTGACCAAAATACCATCACAGTGAATGGAGGCTCGAGAAGGCATGAAGCCATGCAGCACAGAAACAGGCACTTCAGCCCAGCTTGCCAATGCCAACCACAGTGCCCCATCTACGCTAGTCCCACCTGCCCACGTTTGCCCTTATTCCTCTAAACCTTTCATATCCATATATTTTTCCTCTTGTCCTTCTATAAATCAGCATTATTTTTGACCTGTCCAAGAGTAATGAAAAAGATGGTCTGGAGAAGGTTCCTGACCCTTTCCCATCCCCTGGAGTCTGTGTACCAGACTGTTTGTAAGAAAATAATTTTACTTTGCATTTGCACTTCGCACAGGTGACAATGAACTATTAAACCATTGACCCGAAACATTCCCTTTCTCTCTTCTCCTGAGATGCTCCCTGACCATTTAGTTACTCCAGCACCTTGTCTTTTCCGGCAAACTGGCATCTGCAGTTCCTTGTGTCAACCTTGTGTAATATAACAATTCTGTTCACCCTCTCTGGATCTATTATTGGATTTATTATAACTTTATTTACCAATTAAATCACTCCGCTGTTCCATGAAAACAATTACAAATTATAAAATCTTTTGCATCACCAAAATTCTTCAGCCCTACCATCATTCTTATAAATCTCTACAACATGTTTTACTGACAGTTCTCTTGTCCTGGTCTGACAATTAATTCAAGTGGATCAAACACAATTACAATGCTCGTTAGTTCTATGCTGTAGTCGATAAAGGCAATTTCCCATATTTCTACTTCACCACCTTCAGAGATCTAGGATACGCACTCCCAAGTCTCATTTACTTCTCCTGGGATTTGTGATGTATTGCCTTACTTTGTTTTCTCGCCCCATTTTCATTACATCGCATCTGTTTGAACTAAATTCCATTTGTCCATTCACAACTATAGCTTTCATGGATCCAATGACTTTCTTCCCCTCTTTCAACCACACTGCCAATTTTGCTTCACCTGCAAACTTCTGAATCAGACCTAAATTCAAGTTGACATTATTGCAAAATAATATATCAAAACGGGATTAAAACCAAAGCTGTGGAGCCCCACTTCATAAAGGCTTCCAGACACAAAATGTCTGTCAAGCATTACATTTTCCATTCTGCCAATTAGGCATTCACTTGGTGTTTTCTTTAGATCTTTTGGAATATTTATATGTTCTGATCAATCTGCCATGTGAGAGCTTGCTAAAATCTATGATGATTCTTTCAGTTTTCCTCATTAATGTTCTCGTTACTTTCATGGAAAGTCTGCTCAAGCGAGTCACATTCCCGTGACAAATCAAAGCTGCGTGTCCTTCATTATACCTTGGGTTTTATTTAATTATTAACTTGCTGAAAGTGTTATCTGCTAATAGTTCACCAAAGGAACGGAGGATCTGAGATCTCAGCAAACAAGTCACCCAAAAGGTTATCTCCTTGACCAATCACTTTGAAGGACCATGAAATTGATAGTGTAATGACTGAGACGAGAATTGTAAATTAGAGTTGCTGAAATCAATGTCACATCAGGTGCAAAAACAAAATAAAAATGGAACTGGAAAATTAGTTTAACACTTGGTAGATTTATAAAAGGAAAAATGAATTATAAAGGAATGTTTATAAAAGAATGAGACTTCCACCCAGTAGTTGTTAATCGCAACTAGATTTATTTGATTGTAATTAATGCCTGCTATATTAGTTTAGAGTTTAGTTCAGAGCCACAGCGAAGGAACAGACCCTTTGATCTGCACCAACCAGCGATCCCCACACATTAACACTACCTTACACACACTAGGGATAATTTACACTTATACTAAGCCAATTTACCTATGAGTAAAAGGTTACATACAGAATTGGCACCATGTATTGAACAAATACAGCAATCCTATGACAGCGACCTATGAATTTCAATAGAAAGGGAGGCGGAGAAATGTCTTTGAAGAGTTATTAAGAAGAAGAGCAAAACACAAAGTGCTGGAGAAATACAGCAGGCCAGGCAGCATCTGGGTGGAGGAGATGGCCAAGTCTTCTTGAGACTGATGGAGTTGAGGGGGTGGGTGGCAGGTGGGAAAGTTGAAAAAGAGATGTAGGGTTGGGACGAAGGCTGGCAAAAGATAGGTCATGCAGGTGTAGGAGGGGCGGGGGTGTGGGGGGGGGGGGGGGGGGGGGGGGTGTTGGAGCAGATGGAAAAGACCAAAGGAGACCAAAGAGTGTCAGATAAGAAGACAGTGTGGAATAAAATGCAAAGCCAGAGGGAGGGATATAGTAGGAAGGAGACGGCAGGAGGGAAAAGAGGGGCGGTAAGAGGGAAAAGAGGAACTATTTACTCATGGGAGATGAGTGTACGAAGGATGGGAAAGGAGCAGGGTGACTACGGGGGTGGGAGATAGTGGGAGAAATGGGTGTGCACCAGGGTGGAAGAGTGGGAGGCACAGGGAAGTGGGGGAGTATTACTTGAAATTGGAACCTGGGCCTGATGCTCTGCATCCCAGGGTCCTCAGGGAGGTGGCTCTAGAAATAGTGAATGCATTGGTGATCATTTTCCAATGTTCAATAGATTCAGGATCAGTTCCTGTGGATTGGAGGATAGCTAATGTTATCCCACTTTTCAAGAAAGGAGCGAGAGAGAAAACGGGGAATTACAGACCAGTTAGCCTGACTTCGGTGATGGGAAAGATGCTGGAGACAATTATTAAAGAGGTAATAATGGGGCATTTGGATAGCAGTAAAAGGATTAGTCCAAGTCACCATGGATTTATGAAACATTTTCACCCAGAGAGTTGTGAATTTATGGAATTCCCTGCCGCAGAGGGCAGTGGAGGCCAAGTCACTGGATGGATTTAAGAGAGAGTTAGATAGAGCTCTAGGGGCTAGTGGAGTCAAGGGATATGGGGAGAAGGCAGGCACGGATTATTGATAGGGGACGATCAGCCATGATCACAATGAATGGCGGTGCTGGCTCGAAGGGCCGAATGGCCCCTCCTGCACCTATATTCTATGTTTCTATCTATGGAACATTTAATGTTTATACTGTTGGGTTTATTGCTACCCCAAAGGACTAAGAGATTGCTGAAGATTGCAACATCTGCAGTTGCTTGTGTCTCCAATAGAAAGAGCAACCTGACTGTAAGCTTCAGATATTTATATTTAGAAGGATGAGATGGGATCTTATAGAAACATATAAAATTCTTAAAGAATTGGACAGGCTAGATGCAGGAATAATGTTCCCGATGTTGGGTGAGTCCAGAACCAGGGGTCACAGTTTAAGAATAAGGGGTAGGCCATTTAGGACTGAGATATGGAAAATATTTTTCACCCAGAAGAGTTAATCGGTGGAATTCTCTGCCACAGAAGGCAGTGGAGGCCAATTCACTGGATGTTTTGAAGAGAGAGTTAGATTTAGCTCTTAGGGCTGAAGGAATCAAGGGATATGGGGAAAAAGCAGGAATGGGGTACTGATTTTAGATGATCAGCCATGATCACAGTGCTGGCTCGAAGGGCCGAATGGCCTACTCATGCACCTATTTTTTTATGTTTCTAATCCTCTGTTTGTCCATTGCTTTGAGTTGCTGCCTTATTTGTGCATAAATAATGGCACGTGTCATTGGTTTAAAGTTGACATTCCTTGCAATTTCATGAACATTGAGGTAACTTCTTCCTATCTGATCTGTCCAATCGAATTCAAAAATATCTTCTTAACGAAGGCCATTTATTTAGCAGAATGCAATATTAAAGGAAAATATACAAATGGACAAACAGCATCCAAGATCTAGAATCATTATTTATCTGAAATATCCTATATTTGGCCCTTCCCTCAGAAGGCTTTTGCTCAGAGACAACAAGCAGATGAAAATAGACCATTCCTTTGATACCAATATACCCATAAAAGTTGTCCATAATTCTAACTTTACTTTAGTCATTAAGAAAAAAATATTGGACTCCTGTGAACACAGCCTTGGGTACTTGAGTCTTTCCTCTATGTCTTCCAGCACTGCACATACTTTATTCCATGACAATCTGTTGCACCAGTCCTTGCCTTGATTGACTATAATGCCTTGCCATTATATATGAAGCTTTCGATCATTGCATCTTGTATTCAGCATTAAAGCCAATAATGTGTCCTCCTGATATTAAACACTTAAAGCAGAGTTTTCTGCAAATATACTTCAGCCGTTGCTGAGATGTTGTCTGGGTTTAGAGGTTTTTCAAGTCCTGAGGTGAACATGCCAGGGTCGGTCCTGTTGCTTCCGGCAGTGTTGGGACCTCGCATTGTGTGGCATGCAGTGGACCATTTAGATCTTCTGGATTTAGAAAATGTGAAGAGACGCCAGGAAGCACGGTGCTGCAAACCGCTGTGATGTTTCAATTATGAGGAACTGCAAGGAACTACAAGTTATACTGAGCTGGACTGCAATTCAAGCAGGAAGACAACGGTAATGCACAAATGAACGCACATTCCCACATATCGAATGAAGGAAAGAGATGGATTTCTTCAAGCATCTGCTTCTAACTGTGAAACAGAAGGGGCTGTTCTTGAACTGCACCAACCAAGTTTTATATCAAAATTAAAGCAAAGATCACTGTGCAACACCAGCATATCACAAGACATGAATCATTCACATCCTACATGGATGCAGCTTGAGCTGTGTTTTGGTGAAATGCAAAACAGTGGTGACACATGCAGGCACAGAATTCGACAGTGAGAGATCATATGACAGTGAAACACTTGAGAAAACTGGCTCCTGAGAATATTGCACACTCATTATCTTTCCCCTGCCCCATTTTAGAAACATAGAAAATAGGTGCAGGAGGAGGCCATCCGGCCCTTCGAGCCAGCACCGCCATTCATTGTGATCATGGCTGATCGTCCCCTATCAATAACCCGTGCCTGTCTTCTCCCCATATCCCTCGACTCCACTAGCCCCTAGAGCTCTATCCAACTCTCTCTTAAATCCACCCAGTGACTTGGCCTCCACTGCCCTCTGTGGCAGGGAATTCCATAAATTCACAACTCTCTGGGTGAAAAAGTTTTTTCTCACCTCAGTCTTAAATGACCTCCCCTTTATTCTAAGACTGTGGCCCCTGGATCTGGACTCACCCAACATTGGGAACATTTTTCCTGCATCTAGCTTGTCCAATCCTTTTATAATTTTATATGTTTCTGTAAGATCCACCCTCATCCTTCTAAACTCCAGTGAATACAAGCCTATTTTAGAAACATCTTAGAATGTTAACCTGTGGACCAGCTCAGTCCTTATCCACAACTATTTGAAAGCCAATAGAACTGTTGTACCTGGTCCCAAACGACGCACCTACTGACAATTTAGTCACTTGTCCTGCCAATTACCTTTGAACAGATCAAGCTTTTCATTCTCCCTTGAATGGCCTTTTACATATTGCCTGAGGTAACTCTCCAGAACACATATGGCAAATTCTACCCTATCTAAACCATTGGAACTGTGGCAGTACCAATCTCTATTGGGAAAGTTAAAATACCCGTCTATGACAAACCTATTGGCCTTGCAGCAATCTGCAATTTCTTGCAATATTTGTTCCTCTAATTCCCATTGACTATTTGAGGCGAGAATGCAAACCCAACTAGGTGATCATCTCCGGTTTATTTCTCAGCTCTACCCATATAGCCTCACTGGAGAATGTTCAGTTATGTCGTATTGGGTTACTGGCATGATGTTCTCCTTAATCAATAAGGAAAGTCCTCCTCCTCTCTTACCCTCACCTCTATGTCAACTGTAATAACTGGAATATGAAGCTACCAGGTTTAGCCTGATCCCTTAGCCTGATTTCCGTAATGAAAATTATGTCACACCCTGAGTTCATTGGCCTTGCTTGTCAGACCTCTCACATTGAAATAAATGCAAGTTAATCCAACTGACTTCCCAGTCTTCAGCCATCGAACTCCTCCAAGATCCCTCACCTTCTCCACATTCCTCCCCTGCTCTTTCCCAACACCCGAAGTGCCAAACAAGCGGTTTGCTTTGTTCTGGAGCTACAATCATTGAGCACGTGGAGGGTGTTCCATCACACTCCTGACTTGCGCCTTGCACTTGTTGGAGGGGCTTTGGGTTGTCACCCACCACTGAATACCCAACCTCTCACGTTACTTCATTGTCACATGTGACTTGGCACGGCGAGATTCTTTGCTTGCATACCCAATGTATACAAATTGTTGGTTTGGATCATGGCTGTGATATCAGCTGCAGGAGAATGTTCTCATTCAAACCCAAATTAGGCACCAGTGTGCTGGTTATTAGTAAGTGAGTTATCAAGAGGCATACAGTACTTTTGACGAATCTTTCCATAGCTTAACTGATAATTTGTAGTAGAATAAATGAACGATAGCTAGCAAAATTTGATTTCCGTGAAGGAAAGAGCCGCAGATGCTGGTTTAAATCGAAGGTAGACACAAAATGCTGGAGGAACTCGGCGGGACAGGCAGCATCTCTGGAGAGAAGAATTGGGTGATGTTTCAGTTCGAGAACCTTCTTGTTTTTAAAATAAATTGCACATGGCTGTACAATTTTTCACACATCGTGGCAAAAAGAGATCCTGACTATCTATAGTGTATAAAATCATGAGAGGAATAGATCAGGTAGATGCACAGAATCTCCTGCCCAGAGAAGGTGAATCGCGGACCCAAGGACATGGGTTTAAGGTGAAGGGGAAAATATTTAATAGGAATCTGAGGTGTAACTTGTTGACACAAAGGGTGGTTGGTGTATGGAACAAGCTGACAGAGGAGGTAGTTGAGGCAGGGACTTTCCCAACTTTTAAGGTGGGATTAGTGTAGCTCGGACATGTTGGTGGGTGTGGGCAAGTTGGACCGAAGGGCCTGTTTCCACACTGTATCACTCTACCTTATCTATGCCTCTCATAATCTCATACACTTCTATTACATTATCCTTCAGCCTTGTTTGTTCCAGAGAAAATTAGTCTAGCCCATCCAATCTTACCCCCAAACTAAAGTCTTACAATTCTGGTGAGTTTCCTCTGTACACTATTCAATTCAGCCATGTCCTTCCTTTGTGTGGTAATCAGAAATGTACTCAATATTCCATTGTGAAAATTATTCAAATGAAACTGAGTAAATGCTTAATGTTTATATTTGATTCTCTTGATATTATCTGCTGGAAATTTCAACGTATTTACTTTAACGCCTCAAATGAATGTTTGGTTAATGTAGTTGGATGCAAAAGAGTTAATGGATTTGTATTTGTGTGAAATGATTTCTAAATGTAGTCTTGTAACCTTTAAGCAAGACATCCTGTAATTCAATCAATAAACAAATTTCATTCAGCCAAATTTAGAAAGTGGCACTGAGGGGAAATGGATTTTAACATCAACTGATTTGATCTGGGAGCAATTCACATGTCACTCGTTGAAACAAAACAAAGCACCCCCTCGTGAACTTCTGCAAAGTTCTTCTCCAAAGTTTTATGCCTTCAAAATAATGCATCAGAACAACTTTATATATTAATGTGAAATTGCTCACCGGTGCCCGCATAATACTTAGTGCAGTTTCCATACTCAATGTCTTCCTCTTTTACATCAAATTGTGGTAATGCAATTTTCTCCATCTGTACAGGGTCCTTCTGTTGCCAATTGAACTTGAGGTCTTCTGTGGTGTAGCCAACTGAGAAGGAAGGTGGACATAATTAACAACAATTGATGCAGGTGCAGGAAATGTGATTAAAACAAAACTGTAATTTTGTTGGCTGCAATAATGGCAAATCCTTGGTCGGCTGCACCTCCTGTTTCTCCTTTCCATGCATTTGTCAATCCTTTCTATTTACTCAAGTCAAGCAGTTTTACCTGGTTTAGGTGGGCACCATAGATTTGCACTGTAGGTCTAGGCTAGGGGGGGCCATGATATTGGGTATTCTTAAAGTGGAGATTGATTGGTTCTTGATTGGTAAAGGTGTCAAAGGTTACGGGGAGAATGGGGTTGATAGAGAAACATAGATCAGCCATGATTGAATGGTGGAGTTGGCTCAATGGGGGGGAATGGCCTAATTCTGCTCCTATGTCGTATTTTCTTACAGTCTTCTTGAACTGGACTATTGCTAATACATTACTCTGAAAGGGTTGCAATGTACAGATGAGTCATTCCAAATCATTGCACAGAGCACAGCTTAGAAACTATTCCGGAACACACTTCTTTTTTCGCATTTACCCTTCCCCCTCCCCGTGTTCTCCCCTTCCCTTCCTTACCTTCTACCCCATTAGACTTCACATTCATGCATTTCCAAAAATCCCCATACAACAAGACTACAAAGCATCTACTCCTCTCTTCCTCTTCCAATATAGAAACATAAACCTATGGCATGATCTGGTTCACTCTATTTCCACTCTCCCTTTTACAGCATCTTACAGTGCAACTATAGGACACATCCTCTTTCACCTCCTCTTTCCCACTGTACAGGGCCTTGAGCACTTTTCAGATGATGCACTGCACTGACTTAGTTGTACATCTTTCAGGTTGCTATCCTGTTTTCTCATGATATTGGTTTCATTTCACTGGAGACATTGAATGCTGTAAACGTAACCACATTGCAAAGTACCTTCAATCAGCTCACAAGTGGGACTTCAAAATTCCAATCACCTGTCACTTCAAATGTCCATTCCATTCTTAGAGTTATAGAGTGATGCAGTGTTGAAACAGGCCCTTTGGCCCAACTTGCCCATACCGGCCAACATGTCCCAGCTACACCAGTCCCACCTGCCCGCGTTTAGTCCATATCCCTCCAAACCTGTCCTATCCATGTACCTGTCTGTTACTTAAATATTGGGATAGTCCCTGCCTCAACTACCTCCTCTGACAGCTTGTTCCATACACCCATAACCCTTTGGAAAAGTTACCCCTCAGATTCCTACTAAATCTTTCCCCCTTCACCTTAAACCTACAGTATGTCCTCTGGCCCTCGATTCACCTACTCTGGGCAAGACACTGTGCATCTGCCTGTGCATCTCGCAGGCGACTACGGTGACACAGCGGTAGAGTTGCTGCCTTACAGCGCTTGATGCACTGGAGACCCGGGTTCCATCCCAACTACGGGTGCTCTCTCTATGGGGTTTGTATGTTCTCCCCCTGACCACGTGGGTTTCCTTAGTTTCCTCCCACACTCCAAAGACGTACAGGTCTGTACGTTAATTGGCTTGGCTTATGTGGAAAATTGTCCCAAGTGTGTGTATGTTAGTGTTAACGTGTGGGGATCGCTGGTCAGTGCAGACTAGGTGGGCCTGAAGGGCCTGTTTCGGCGCTGTATCTCCAAACTAAACTAAACTAAACTAAAACTTGATCTATTCCTTACATGATTTTATACACATCTATAAGATCTAAAAGGACGCTCTCCGTCCTTACCGTTGAAGATACTACAATGAAGTTCAATATAAGCTTAAAGAACATCTTCTGAATAGGCACATTTTAACTGTCTAAATTCAACAGTGAATTCAATCATGTCAGAAACTGAATATTTTCAGCATTGTTTAAGAAGGAACTGCAGATGCTGGAAAAATCGAAAGCAGACATAAAAAGCTGGAGAAACTCAGCGGGTGAGGCAGCATCTATGGAGAAAAGGAGTAGGCGATGTTTCCGGTCAAGACCCTTCTTCAGACTGATGTCGTGGGGGGTGGGAATCCCATTCTGAATCTGACCTATCTGTCCTTGGCCTCTCCATTGTCAGAGTGAGGCCCAGCGCAAATTGGTGGACCAGCACCTCATATTTCGCTTGGGAAGTTTACACCCCAGCGATATGAACATTGACTTCTCTAATTTCATGTAGTCCTTGCTTTCTCCCTCGTTCCCCTCCCTCTCCCAGCTCTCCCACAGCCCACTGTCTCTGCCATTTTCAGCATTGTTACTATTTAAAAAAAAAACAGTTAATGATTCTGTTTCTTCCATATACATATCATCTGGATTGATTTTCTTTGGTTTATTTGCTTAAAAAGTTAGCCGTTCACCTCTATTTTGTTTTACTAACTTCCTGCCTTCCACCTTATCACTGACCATTGACTTTCCATCCCACTTTCCCTCTCCCCTTTATTTTGTTTAGTTTAGTTTAGAGATACAGTGTGGAAACAGGCTTTGTGACCCACTGAGTCTGCACCAACCAGCAATCACCCAGTACACTGGCGATATCCTACACACGAGGGACAATTTACAATCTTTACTGAAGCCAACTAACCTTCATACCTATACGTCTTTGGACTGTGGGAGGAAACCGGAGACAGCTGTGGAGGCCGTCAGTGGATATTTTAAAGGCTGAGATTGACAGTCTTTCATGTGTAAGGGTGTCAGGGGTTACATGGAGAAGGCAGGGGAATCAGGTTGAGAGGGAAAGATAGATCAGCCATGATTGAATGGCGGAGTAGACTTGATGGGCCGAATGGTCTAATTCTGCTCCTACAACTTATGAGCTTATGAAACTGGAGCACCTGGGGAAAACCCATGCAGTCATGGGGAGAACGTATAAACTCTTTACAGACAGCATCCGTAGTCTCCGAACCCGGGTCTCTGGTGCTGTGAGGCAGCAACTCTACCGCTGTGCCTCTGTGCCGTATAGTTTTCTTAAAATTGTTTATTCCTAATGTTCCCAGTTATGATAAAAGGTCTTATAGAAACATAAAATCCTTAAGGGGTTGGATAGGCTAGATGCAGGAAGATTGTTCCCGACGTTGGGGAGGTCCAGAACAAGGAGTCACAGTCTAAGGATAAGGGGGAATTCCTTTAGGACCGAGATGAGGAAAACATTTTACACACATAGAGAGTGGTGAGTCTCTGGAATTCTCTGCCACAGAAGGCAGTTGAGGCCAGTTCATTGGCTATATTTAAGAGGGAGTTAGATGTGGCCCTTGTGGCTAAAGGGATCAGGGGGTATGGAGAGAAGGCAGGTACAGGATACTGAGTTGGATGATCAGCCATGATCATATTGAATGGCGGTGCAGGCTCGAAGGGCCAAATGGCCTACTCCTGCACCTATTTTCTATGTTTCTATGTCTCTGGCAGTAAAATGTTAACTCTATTTCTCACTTTATTGAGCTCGGTCTGCTGGGTACTTTGAGCATTTTCTGTTTTTATTTCAGATTCACAACATTGCCAGCGTAGAAGCTCCACACACCTGGAACACATTGATGTTGCTGACACCCAGCATACCAGAGGACAAATGATTGGACATATTATATGCCTTACGTCATTTTTTATTTTAATAACATGATGCTGGAGCCAACAGGAGGGCTTATCAAAATGAGGGGAGGTGGGAGTGGGTTTCAGTGGAAATAGAGAGTGAAGCAAAGTGTGCTTTATTTTCATTTCTGCCATTTATGCTTCACATTATTTTTGCTATTTTTGTTTTTATGTCAAATTTATTATTAATTTGTAAGCCACCACATTTTTCTCACCTCTTCAACTTACTGGTTTGTGTCAATTTTTCTGCAAATATAGTAACATTTCAATAAATTGTCATATTTGGGACATTGGTGGTGCAGGCGTATAATATTTTCCAGACTATTTGATGTTATTCATTAATTTTACAATACATTTACATTTTTTTTATATATCACCCAGGATTATGATGCCCAGCTTGGTTTGGGACCAGCTTTTCCCAAGACCACAAGGACCGCAGAGGAGATGTCCATCACACAGACCAGACTCCCCACCATTGACTCCATCTGCACTTCACACGGCCTCAAAAAAGCAGCAAACATAATCAAAGACGTCCCATCCTAGTTATTCCCTTTTCTACTCACTCCCTTCGGGCAGAGGATATAGAAGCTTGAATGCATGCACCACCATGCTCAGGAACACTTCCCCTCTGTAATAAGGTTCGGAACAGTCCTTCCATAATCTAAGGTACTGTCTGATTCAACTCTACCCCAGAGAGTATTGAGAGATCATTGGGTCTAAGGAGCGCACAGGGATCGGTGAATCTTGGTGGAGTGCAGGGAATGGTGAGTCTCTAGGGAGATGGGGACAAGGGACCTCAGGTCTTGGGGTAGTTTGGGATCTGATGCTCCCTTGAGTCTTGGGGCAGTGGGGGAACTGTGGCCCTGATGTGTCTGGAGGGTGCATGGGAAACAGGGATATAGACAGCCTGGGGGGTGTGGGGGGGGGGGGGGGGGGGAATTGGAGACCAGGTGAGTCTCGAGACTGCAGGCGATTGTGTGTCAAGGCACCATAGTTAACATTGTATGGTGTCAACAAGGGATTGCAGAGGCTGGAATCTCATGATCTGATGAGCACAATGCTGAAGCATGGGGAATTCTGGATGGATGGATAGTTGCATAGCAATTTATTTTAGTTTTTCTACATTTCTTCCAAGCATTGGATCGTTTTCTATATCCAAAATATTACTGGAGTCATTTTTCTCACTCTACAAGATGTGTGGTTTTAAAATCAGAAGCACGAAAGACTGTGTAACCAGAAAGAAGCCTACAAAACCCAACAAAATACAATTTTCTTCCAAGCATTCAAACCAAATTTATTCCACCGAGAGATTCTCTTATTGAAATGTACAAAGTGGTTATGGGTTATGACAGGGAGAATGTTTTTTGTTCTGGTTTTGCCAATTAGAACTTGAGACCATGGTCTCAAAATAAAACGTGAAGGGGAAAATATTTAAATAGGTATCTGTGTGGTAACTTTTTCACACAAAGGGTGGTGGGTGTATGGAACAAGCTGCCAGAGGAGGTAGTTGAGGCAGGGACTATCCCATAATTTAAGAAACAATTAGATAGGTACATGGAAAAGACAGGTTTGGAGGGATATGGACCAAATGCAGGCAGGTGAGACTAGTGCAGCTGGGACATGTTGGCCAGTGTGGGGAAGTTGAGCTGAAAGGCCTGTTTCCACACTGTTTCACTCTATGAATCTATTTATCACTTAGAATACAAACAAAGGGAAATTTCTTCACCTGGTGACTTTCATAATTCTTTACCCAAAATGTCTCTGGAGGCTCAGTTGCTGAATATATTGAGGAAAGAGATTGACGGGTTTTTACATGTTCAGGGAATCAAAGGATTCAAGGTTAGTGCAAGAAAGTCACACAAAGGCAAATTATTGACGTGATCTCATTGAACGAAGAGCAGGTACCAAGGGTTGAGCGGACTGCTCGTTTTATTTTTTTATAGTCTTACATTGCACACTGACCTAAATTTTTCCTCTTTTTGTTATATGTAACCGATGCAAATTGAAAATTGTTAAATAGTTGTATTAATGACACACCATTTGCCCAAATGTAGGATCTGTTTGGTAGGTATTTAGCATCATGTTATTTTGCATACTAATACCAACATGGAAAGATGAATGACCAGAAACATAAATGCAGATTGAAAGCAATGCTGGAAATTTGAAAGTTATCAACCTTAAACTCTGCTCTCTCATCATGATGTTGTATGGCCTGCAACACATATTACCACCATTTCTACATCTAAGTCAATTGCTAGTTTACAGGGTAAGGATAAGAAAATAATTTCATTCTATCAACAGGAAAATAAACAATGGGTACTCATAAGAATTATTTTCCCATTATAATTCCAATTAATTTATCTGGAATAGGTCTGTGCATCTATAAGAATAACACATAAATGTCCTGAGAGCACACTGCATTTGGGTATTATTTAATCACATAAATCAATAATTGATTTCATTGTCAGGTTTACAAAATAAATTAATTGTAAATTCAGATTTTAAAAGAAAAATCTCCCAGATTTCCCATCCTGTCAAAGAAGGCAAAGTTTATTAGTTTTCAGTTCCAAGAATAACTGCAGTTCTCTGGAGACTTCAGGTTGCCATGGGAATAAAGGTGGTCATATCTCAGGATTATTGGAACCAAAGTCCACTTCAGCTTACCTGACATTTATACCTGCATCGTTCCAAGAGGGATCATTAAACTGTGACTAATGTCAAGGATACTGGATGGTAATATTCATATTCTGGCATGGATGCTCACATGGCGTTGTAGTACAGCAGCTAATTATACATGCTGACTGCTCTTTCATTCCAGGGAACGTGATCAATCAACAGTTGGCAGTTCACTGCTCTCGTTCTTAGTTAAAATCACCGCTTCTGGCTGAAAATTTCCTTTCCCCTTAACCACAGAAAGCACTGCTTTTGAAACATGAGATCTTAAAACAAAAGCTGACTTAGAGCCAACGACACCCCTCTGTATATCTGCAGTCTGAACTATCAGTCAAAACATCTACGCTGAAGTAAATAGTAAAAAAACCTACAGCTCTCCAGCTGAATCTTGCAACGTTGCGTATCCATGGGAAACAGAGTCAAATCAAGGAGGCACGAAAGTGTTATTGACAACCTGAAATATGAAAGAGAACAGCAAACATTACCCACTTTTGAAAGTTAGAAGAACAGAACACTTTAAGCAAATGTAGTCAGTGACATCCTCACATGTCAAAGAGATTTAATCTTACCTCATGCTGAGCAGCACATCACCGTTCCGGAATATGAAGAGTAGGATGTTTTCCTGTGTCACATCGTGAAAATTTGCACTCTTTTCATTCGCAAAAAATAAATCTGGCTTCCATAAGCATTTGAACATAGTAGGATCCACAGTCAGTGTGTCTGAACCGTTGAAATCATTTGGAAGTTTAAGCCTTGGATCATTCCATCTTTGTCTGAGGAATATATTCACTCGATAGTCCTATCAAAACAGAATCTATGTCAGGATTGATGCATGTGACAGACACAAAGTAAAGGATATCAAGAAGTAAAAGCTATAGAGCACAAAATCAAAAATCAAATCAAAATGCTGGGAATGTACCGTAAATTAATCAGAAGCTCAAAAAGGATTAATGGTGGAACTATGCATGCAATTTAGAATAAATGTCAATAATTTTATTAATAGTTATACTGGCATCCATTTCAACACAAATGTTATAAATTTATTGAATATTTTGGATGCATCCAAGATTACAAATCTCTACCATTGCATTCAATTTTCATTTAAAGTGTTAACTGAATGCTCTTACTTGAAGAGAACTCTTCAATTATTACATTAGGAAGATAACTTTTGACCTACAGTTAGCATTCCTGTCTTTGACAGGGAAGGTTTAAGGCGTGCTCCAGACAACTTGGTGATGTCAACCAGAATATGCGGTTGAACTTTTGTCCTTCTGTTCTTTTGGTGTTAGGAAATAATGGGGAGTCAATTGGTATCGGTCAGCGGAGCCTGCTTCAAGTGGTCCACAATCAGCTGTGGTCTGTGCAAGCTCTAATTGTCAACGTGACATTGTGGTTAAAAAGGATCAAAGAATATAATCCTTTTAATTATTTTCGAAAAGCTATCCTCCCATCCTACAAACTATGCCTCGCACTTGTCATTCTGGATCTCTTTCCGAGAGGCTGACCCCTCCATTGCATGACTTGGAGTACAGCCAGAAGAGCCCATTTTGCACTGGGTTAACTCATTTTCAGTGTGTTCGCTTTGAGCCTGTCTTCAAAACAAAATAGCACCACAGTGTGTAAACAGACTGTCTTAAAATCTTACTGGAGTATACATAGACACATAGAAACATCGAAAATAGGTGCAGGAGTAGGCCATTCAGCCTTTCAAGCCAGCACTGCCATTCAATATGATCATGGCTGATCATCCAAAATCAGTAGGGTTACACAAAAAGCTGGAGAAACTCAGCGGGTGCAGCAGCATCTAAGGAGCGAAGGAGATAGGCCTTCGGGTCGAGGCCTGATTCTGCTTTCTCCCCATATCCCTTGATTTTGACGTGGGTTTTTCCCATTGAGGGTAGGGAAGATTCAAACAAGAGGGCATGACATGAGAATTAAGGGACAGAGGTTTTGGGTAACGTGAGGGGGAACTTCTTTACTCAGAGGGTGGTGGCTGTGTGGAATGAGTTTCCAGCAGAAGTGGTGGAGGCAGGATCGATTTTAACATTTAAGAGTAAAGTGGATAGGTATATGGACGTGAAGGGAATGGAGGGGTATGGTCTGCGTGCAGGTAATGGGACCAGGGGAAAACAAATGGTCGCACGGACTGGAAGGGCCGAGAGGACCTGTTTCCGTGCTGTAATTGTTATATGGTTATATCCCTTGATTCCATTAGCCCTAAGAGCTAAATCTACTGTAACTCCCTCTTGAATATATCCAGTGAATTGGCCTCCACTGCCTTCTGTGGCAGGTGAAAAAGATTTTTCTCATCTCAGTCCTTAATGGTCTACCCCTTATTCTTAAACTGTGACCCCTGGTTCTGGACGCCCCCAACATCGAGAACATTTTTCCTGCATCTACCCTGTCCAATCCTTTAAGAATGTTATATGTTTCTATAAGATTCCTTCTCATCCTTCTAAATTCCAGTGAATATAAGCCCAGTCGATCTATTCTTTCATCATATGTCAGTCCGGCCATCCCAGGAATTAACCTGGTGAACCTGTGCTGCACTCCCTCAATAGCAAGAATGTTAAAATTAAATTAAAAGACCAAAACTGCACACAATACTCCAGGTGTAGTCTAACCAGGGCCCTGTACAACAGCAGTAGGACCTCCTTGCTCCTATACTTTAATCCTCTCACTATAAAGGCCAACGCGCCATTAGATTTCTTCACTGCCTGCTGCACTTACTTTCAGTGACTGATTTACAAGGACACCCTGGTCTCGTTGCACCTCCCTTTTTCCTAATCTGACACCATTCAGATAATAATCTGCCTTCTTGTTTTTGCCACCAAAGTGGATAACATGCACCATGATGGCCAAGTGCTGCCCTGCTCTTCGTCTCCATATTGCTTGGTGGAAGTATTTTTGCCTCATAGTTAAAGGAATTGTGGTCTGTTCCCAGCAAAATAGTCCATTGGCCATTACTATTTGAATAAAGACCTCTTGTGCAAGTAAAATTAAATGAAGTCCTGGTGGAACTACAGTTGGAACATTCTGAACAATGTGGTCTCCTAAACCTAAGCAAGGATATGGCTGCAGTATAGGAGGAGCAGGTGTCCAACAAAGGTTGATCAGAATGATCCATGTCATGTTGGGCTGGGTGGAGGGGTGGTGGGGGTGGATGGATGACATTCTGTAAGGTGAGTTGAAGGTACGGTTATGCCCACGCATTCCAGAATGAGAGATGATCTGACAGAAACATATGAATTTCTTGTGGGTTTCGACAAGGTAAAGTCTGTCAAGCCCATGATGTTTTCCTTGGCTGTGTTGCCTGGGCCACAGTTTCAACATGAAGGGTCAGCGTTAAAAGGTATCAAAAACATAGAAGAGTACAGCACGGAAACGGGCTCTTCAGCCCACAAAGTCCATGCCAAACATGACGCCGCAAAAACAAATCTCGTCTGTCTGCACATGATCGATATAAGAAGATCCTTCTTCACTCAGGGGATAGTGAATCTTTCAAATTCTCTAAAAGAGTGTGCAGAAGTACAAAGGGGGGGGGGGGGGGGGTGATAAACTCCACTCATGTGTTCCACTCTATTAATGCACAGTGAATGTATAACTGTAGTGAGTTGTAATTCCAGATGTGTGCAAGCTATTGGGGACGCTTCCATCATTCCTTCAACAAGCAGCACCTGACCCTCTGTGTTTTATTCCATACTCCAACTAGACTGAAATGGTGACATTTTGGGGTGAAGGACAACAGCCGAAAACATAGCTCTGGCTCATGACTCTTAATATCCCCAGCAAGGAGTTACATGAACTCTCCAACCAAATTCATTTGTCCACCAATAATGTTACAGGATAAGCCCTCATAAGGATGACAGTCCAATTACATTAATCATAAGAATGTCTCAATGCGCATCAGTCAATTGATAAGAAAGGTAAGACATTTGATCAGAGCCTCTATATCCAGCTCAATGTCAACATCATACTTTGCAATGCAATCCCTCATATTTCCTCCTCACAAAGAGCTATTGAGCACTATGTTGCTTGCTACCAGGGCCTGAACCAATGCCAGGATAACGATCATTTTACTTCGGAGTCACATGAGTGACTATGTGAAGGAGGCCATCAGTCGTCATGCGTGTCTGAAGCATGCGCCAACGGCGGACTGGCAGGCGCGATTGCGTCTCTCCAGCAGTAAGTTTTACAAACCGAGGTAAGCTTACGGTCGTTGCTTGGTGGGTTTCGGTTGTAAGTTTTCTTTCAACAGTATGGACCTACCATGTCGAAGGTGCGGAGATGGTCTGCGGAGACGGTCTGCGAAGCCGGCTATGGAAGACCGCGATGCTGCGGGTAGCGGATGGCTGTCCACGTCACCTTCAAGGCCGCCGGTGTTGGAACCAGCGGTAGCAGACTTGGTGCTACAGGAGAGCACCGTGGCAGCCCCACCGGGGCGCAAAGCCACACACAAGTCTGTTAGACCTGTAGAATCTGATGAGTCTGGGCGGGAGGAACCACCTCCCACAATGGGAAGCGACTGCGGACGTCTCTCCCAGATGGAGCACCTTTTGGAGAGGTGCCTCCAGACTGATCTGCACCAGAGGAGGGAGCAGTATCACAGCGGGTCTCCACGGGAGCTCGCGTTAGCAGCACCTTATACAGGGCTGTGAAGTGTCTCCCTATCGATAGATGGGAGTACACAGAGTCAGCAGTACCCTGACTCGGAGCAGGGAGGCACATCAGGGGAGCACCCAGGGGAGCTAGGGGCATCAGTGTCGTTATTGGCGTCCATGTTTGCCATACCCACCCATACCGGAGAGGCTCTGGATGAAGAACTGGCCACCACCATTAACTATCTGGCCTTGCACCAGCTTAAGGACCAGGTAATGGAGGAGACTATGAGCCAATATAGGACCCCTGTCAACTGTGCTTCCCTCAGTGTGCCTGCTGTAAACCATGCCATCTGGGGTCATATTGGGCCAGGGGTAAGAGCACAGGAAGTAAAGCTTCAGAAAATTCTGAAAATACTGGCCTCAGGGGTAACGACTTTTGCCAGGTCTATTGATGGCGGGCCACTAACGGAGACACAACAGGATGCAGTGGGGCTCCTCTGCAATGCCTTATTTGAAATAAACTGTCTGCGGAAGAGTGCCATAGGACCGGCACTGAACCCGAAGTTTGCTGTGCTGTGTAAAGTCAGCAATGTACAACCGGCAAACTATTTGTTTGGGGCAGACCTGCCGAAGCAGGTAAGGGAGCTGGATGATGAGGCCAAGACTCTCCGACTCATGAGCCGAACTCCTACTCCACCCAGGGGCTCATCGCTACGAGGGCATCCTTATGCCACCTTCCACAACAGTCGCAACCAGCCTAGGGGCTCGTGGACAGGAGGCAGAGTCCAGCAGTCCCAGGGAGGGAGGCAGGAGCCCAGGCCCACACAGGCAGTGACACCAAAGGTAGGACTCTCTCGTTCCTTGTGGAACAAATCACGCACCTCTAATTTACGAGTTGGGGGAAGATTAAAACAATTTTTGAATGAATGGACTTGGAATACAGCAAACCCGTTCATACTGCACAGTGTAGAAGGGTTTAAAATTGATTTCCTTCTTGGCTCAGCACCACCCACTCAAAATGTACCAAACCGCACATATCTGTTCCCTCAATAGGAAAGGTTTGAGATACAGGCTGAAATTCAGGTTTTAAAAGCAAAATTGGTGATTCAGAGGTCTCGCCCAGAATCGCACCAATTCGTATCGAATATATTCCCTAAGCCAAAGAAAGATGGGGGGAGTCGTATTATCCTAAACTTGACGGAACTTAATACCCATGTGCAGTATAAACATTTTAAAATGTACAACTTTGGTACAGCTAGTCTCCAAAGGATGTTATATGGCTTCCATTGACCTCAAAGACACTTATTACTCCGTATCTATACACAGGGAACACAGGAGATATTTGAAAATTCATTGGATGGGGCAGATGTGGCAATTTAAGGCATTGCCAAATGGACTGACTTCGGCACCCAGGTTTTTTACAAAATTACTAAAACCAATTCTGGGACTGCTAAGAGCTTAGAGCCACATTGTGATGGCGTATTTGGATGATATACTAATAATTGGCAACACAAAGGAATCAGCAACAGCATCTGTTTCAGCCACCAAACACATGTTTGAGAGGTTGGGATTTGTGATCCATCCAGTTAAGTCAAAATTGACTCCAATCAAGGTAATTACCTAGGGTTTACTATCAACTCAAATCAAATGTCAGTGACTCTGCCGGCTGACAAGCAATCAGCATTGAAGGAAGCCCGCAATAAGCTAATTGCTAATCAGAGGCCAACAATCAGACAAGCAGCAAGCATAATAGTAAGATTAAATGAGAACTTACCAGTTTGAAGTATGATCTTGATTTTATGAGGAGTTACGTTGGTGATTACGTGAAGAAGGCCCGCCAGGCCGCATGCGCAGCAAACTTCAAAGCAGCGGTATGAAATCACAAATAAACAACACCGAAGTAAACAGTAAGATCAGTGACTCGAGAACTACCAGATGACCTTTTATGAGAGAGGGTTGGCCGTGGTGGGCACGTAACCACCAACGTAACTCCTCATAAAATCAAGATCAAACTTCAAACTGGTAAGTTCTCATTTAATCTTACTATTTTACTTCGGAGTCACGTGAGTGATCCCGTGAAGAGTTCAAAGCTTTGTGATTTCATGCCACAGATTACAATCTCGGCATCCCACTGCATTTGATTGACTCGAAAGAGAAATAAATGCTTTAGTAATAACATTGTATTCAATGTAATGATAGGGTTTATTTAACAATGTAAACAAACAACAGTACCCCTAAAATTTAGGTACTTAAAATGTCATTGGCAAACAGCCCTGGATTGACGATTGGCCGATGATAAAATTCAGAAACATCAGCTCATTTGCCCATCCGACGGCCGCTAAAATTTGGTCGAAGGACACATCCCTCCCTTTGGCCGCCAACATAGCTGCTGCCCTAGTATAATGAGATGTAAACACACTATCTAAATGATATACTGACATTGATGCTGACCTGGTGGAATGAGACATACAATCGTCAATGTTAATACCTGTTGCAGCCACCTTGAAATAGTCTGAACCGACCTTCTCTTGTGTAATTGTTTATTAACTAATACACAGTGCTGAATCCATACTTCGAAGCATTCTGGTGGCCTTGATAACATAAAATGAGACCGTGGGGTATTCGAAATGATCTTAAAATCATGCCAGTCCTGGTCTGCTCTGCTAGTGTAGACCAGAATGTAAAATGTAATGGCATGAACAGCCAATTCCATCCTGTCCAGCCACAGCGTTTGCAATGTTTTGCCGTTGTTGTGCTGATATTAGAGCCATGACTAAGGATGTAGCTGGAACCCCTTGGTAAAGTAATGTTTACACATTTACAATAACCAACTGCATAATCTTGTGATGTGTGTACTTGTATCAAGATCTTTTTAACAACTTGATATCCGGGTTGGACCCGACAATGCAGTTCCCTTATGTTACAGCTGTAATTTCTCTATAACTGAATATTGTCAATATCACTTAAAATGAACTGGAAATGTCAGTAATTTGTATCATAGAAACATAGACATAGAAATTAGGTGCAGGAGTAGGCCATTCAGCCCTTCGAGCCTGCACCGCCATTCAATATGATCATGGCTGATCATCCAACTCAGTATCCCGTACCTGCCTTCTCTCCATACCCTCTGATCCCCTTAGCCACAAGGGCACATCCAACTCACTCTTAAATATAGCCAATGAACTGGCCTCAACTACCCTCTGTGGCAGAGAGTTCCAGAGACTCACCACTCTCTGTGTGAAAAAAGTCTTTCTCATCTCGGTCTTAAAGGATTTCCCCCTTATCCTTAAGCTGTGACCCCTTGTCCTGGACTTCCCCAACATCGGGAACAATCTTCCTGCATCTAGCCTGTCCAACCCCTTAAGAATTTTGTAAGTTTCTATAAGATCCCCTCTCAATCTCCTAAATTCCAGAGAGTATAAACTGAGTTTCGTATCAAATGTACCATTAATATTTAACAAACATTTCTGATCCCCTCAAAAGAGATGTACTGCTTTTTTGGATGCTATCCATGCATACTGCAGTGAACACCCTCATGGCTAAATGTGACAACATGAGGCATAAGTCAATCCATTGAAAATGTGTAAGTCAATAATCGTTTTACTGTGCAAAGACCAGTCTCCTGAACCATAGTTTAAAACAGCAAGTTCTTGCTTTTTGGCATAACTGTATACCGTTGTGCCATAATGTCTGATGAAGCAAGCAACATTGGCTAGTCCGATAGTATGAATCCAAACGAGGTCTTGCTGACTGTTTTAAGACCCAGCTAATGAGGAAGACATAAAGTCCATTCCTCCTATTGAAGCGAGAATGTATTTCTCCACACTGTTGTGTCACATATTTTTCCAAACAGTGAAACATGCATAAACATGACGAACATTTGATGAAGTATTGAATCATGCTTTCATCATACTTTGAGATCCAACACTTATTCTGTGTTATCATCAATCTAAACTGGACGATACACCAGTGGCAAGGAGATTAATTACAGGATATTCTTCCTAATTACCATGAGATCAACATATCTCACCACTGTAGAGTAGCAACTTAAATTTGTGCATGAAGAATATGTATATTCACTCAAACCTTACTCAACGGTGCATTTAGTGTATATATTTAGTTGATATTAACAACTGAAGAATTGGTAACTCATGCAATCTCCACTACCTTTGAGTAGGTGATGGTATTTGGAACTTCTCATCTTAGAGTTCTAAACATCAGTTCATAATAACTGAATTCCACCGACCACACTACTGTAGCGAGTTTCAAGTGCAATGAGTTATTGTCACTTTCAGCAATGCTGAATACTGTTACTTAATCATTGTGGCTGAAGTAGCCTCAGCTGACAATAGCACAAGGTTGTTAGCAACGATCTAATTGCTACTTGCACAATATCAGTTCCTTGATTTGCTCAGCTGCAACACAGCTGCTATATTGCCAATTAATCTTAATGAAAATAACTCAGTTTTGTAACAGATTGCTATAACCCCAATCTCTTGCCACAAGGCAGAGACAAGGCTAATAATAATTAAAGGTAAATCCCGATGACCAACAGTTTATCCCATACTGCAAAGCTTACTGTTATAGTACAGTTATATTGTCTTTGATAACCTTTGTAATGGGATTTGTATAACATGTATCTCTTACCTTATGAACCTGTTGGTCACGAATAAGTTTTTACATTCGGAAAGTTCATATGCCCAATACTCTCAATTCTTCATAATAACAATAACTTTTTACTTTGCCTTTAGCTTTTACTTAAAGAAAAAACACTATAAAATACATACTTTTTATTATAAGGAGAAACCTTTTATAGCCGGACTCACCTGAGTCCAAATAGGGCTGAATGAGTCCCAGTAATTTTTTGACTGGTGACCAATATCTGTGAGCCACTGACCCCACTGTCAGTGGCTCCAGCGTTGCTTCCTTGCCGTTCCAATGGCATCCCACAGGCTGGGAGCCGCTGACCCCCCTGTCAGTGACTCTGCTTAAATTTCTTGCTGTTCCCACTGCATCCCCACAGGCTGCGGAGCCGCTGACCCCCTGTCAGTGATACTGCTTAAATTTCTTGCCGTTTTTACGGCATCCCTGCAAGCTGGGGGGCCGCTGACCCCCTGTCAGCGACTCTGCTTAAATTTCCTGCCGTTTTTATGGCATCCCTGCAGGTTGGGGAGTCGCTAACTGCACTGTTACCGGCTCCTTATCTCGCAACCCGATCAATTTTTCCGGTTATCCGCATTTGCGGTCGGACTGGAATTTCCCCACAGTCCATAACCGGCAACTTGTCGGGCTGCAAAACTGGCAGGAAAAACCTCTGTAGAAAGAGGCTCCTGCCTAAAAACCCCTGGTAAGTAAAAAACCAAACTTACCTTTTAAGTTTAACTTACCACCGGCAGGAGCTGTGTCCTGCCAGACTGGTGCTTGTGCCAATGCGGTTGACATACTGCAGCGCATGCGACCTGGCGGGCCTTCTTCACGGAATCACTCACGTGACTCCGAAGTAAAATTGGCAAGCTTGTTGCAGCCTTTCCAGGTGTATGCTATAGACCATTGCATTACCAAAATTTACAAAGAGCAAAGGAACGAGCCCTCAAAGCTCATGCAGGCAAATTGGAGAACATATGCATTTCCCAGCAGACACTATTGCGGAGTTACACTGGTGGGCTACCAATGTACATCATTGTTGTAAGGAGATTCAAATTGACACACCATTGGTCATAATACAAACCGATGCAAGTGGCCTGGCCTGGGGGGCAACAGACACCAGCACCAGCTGCGGGGGCAGATGGAGTGTGCAGGAATCATCAATAGTACAACAATATGGCATTAACTACTTAGAATTGTTGGGAGCGCTCTATGGCTTAAAGGCTTATTGCAGCAACATGCATCATGTGCATGTACAACTTCAGATTGACAACACCACGGCAGTGGCGTATGTCAATCACATGGGTGGAATAAAATCTGAGTCATGTGATAAATTGGCAAACCTCCTTTGGCATTGGTGTATTGCAAGGAACATTTGGGTCTCGGCTATCTACCTGTCAGGTAGATATAATATGGTGGCGGGCACTAGGTCACGAAAATTTAATGATAACACAAAATGGATGTTGAATCATGAAGTGTTTTTACGGACATTGTTGGCCGATATGGCACGCATTCAGGTTAAATCACCAGTTACCCAAATATGTCTCATGGGATCCCGATCCAGGGGCAGTAGCAGTGGATGCTTTCACACTGCATTGGGGAGGAATGTTCTTGTATGTTTTCCCTCCGTTTTCCCTCATCAGCCGATGTTTGGTCAAAATAAAACAGGACAATGCCACCGGCATTTTGGTAGTGCCAGATTGGCCTACACAATCTTGGTTCCCACTTGTCCTGGGAACATGACACAGCCAATGATGGCTGTCCCCAACAGCAGAGAGCTGCTTGTACACCCGGTAACGGGGGACCATCATCCGCTACATGAGTTGGTTTGCAGATTCTGAGGACACCTTTCCTGGGACTCGGACTGGCTGATCGAACGGTGAATGATATTACAGTGGCCTGGAGGGACAGCACACAAAAACAGTATGTCTCCCACATCAAAAAGTGGGAGAAATATTGCAGGGCATCTAACATCACATGTGACACAGTGGACATCACGGACATCTTAGAATTCCTATCTACTCTATATCATGACCAAAACTTAGTTTACAGTGCCATCAACTGTGCCAGGAGTGCACTGTCCTCATATATAGTACTGGGAACAGGAGCCTTACCAGTGGGGAAGCATCCTCTTATCACCAGATTCATGAAAGGCATATATAACACTGCGCCCCACCAGGCCTCGATATACCAATAAATGGGATGTAAGTGTGGTGCTGACACTACTCCGACAGTGGGGGCCAGCCACCACATTACCCTTACGAAAGCTCTCCCTCAAGGTGGTCATGTTAATGGTGCTCGTTACGGCGTAACAAGTCCAGACCCTACACAAACTGCGACTCGACAACATGCACAACACTGCCAACACCATAACTTTTATCATAAATGAATTAGTAAAACAGAGCAGGGCCGGGGTGCCAGGACCCAGGCTTGAGTTCTTGGCATACCCCGAAGATCCACGACTGTGTGTGGTAGGTCACTTGCACCGCTATATTACAGTCACCAGCAGTCTCAGAGGCACAGAGTTAGCTGTCCTAATCAGCCACCAAAAACCACACCATAGGGTGTCCACACAAACCATCTCCAGATGGCTAAAAGAGGTACTGGCACGCGCAGGAGTAGATACTGATGTTTACAAATCTCACTCCACCAGGGCAGCATCAACGTCGGCAGCAAGGGCTATGGACGTGCCCCTCGACAACATCCTAGCGACGGCAGGATGGGCCAATGAGAGGATGTTCCGCCGGTTTTATAACAAACCCATTGCCGGACCGGGGGTGTTTGCACGTACCATTTTGAATTCTGTTTATAGTATCCCCCCCGTGGTCATTATTGTTTTTCATTTTACATTAAAGCATCAGTTTTGTTACCTAACCATGTTATGTCTGAATGCTTTAACATATTTTTCGCACTCATCCATGGTCAATCCATTCAGTGTGTGACGCCTGGATTCGAACCGGCGTGAAATCACAGAGCTTTGAAATCTTCACGTAGTCACTCATGTGACTCTGAAGTAAAATATTAAGATTAAACAAGAACTTACCGGTTTGAAGTTTGATCTTGATTTTATGAGGAGTTACGATGAGCGATTACGTGCCCACTGCTCCCAACCCTCATATTATCAGGTCATCTGGTAGTTCTAGTTCTTCTAATCTTATTATCTTTAGGTCAACTTCTTTTTATCTGTGATTCCACACCGCTGCTTTGAAGATTGACGCGCATGACGACTGACGGCCTTCTTCACGTAATCGCTCATCGTAACTCCTCATAAAATCAAGATCAAACTTCAAACTGGTAAGTTCTCATTTAATCTTACTATTAAAAATGATCATTAAAGCAAACACACATGTGCTTAATGCTGTTTTTAATGTCACTCCCTCCATGCGTATAGACATTGATGTAAAGATCAAATACATTATGTCCCTCATGCTATGGCAGTCCTCATATCTGCTAGACCTCCAACAACTCAGGGGCAGAATGGTGGCACAGCGGTAGAGTTGCTGCCTTACAGCGCTTGCAGCGCCAGAGATGCGGATTCGATCCCGACTATGGGTGCTGCCAGTACAGAGTTTATATGTTCTCCCCATGACAGGGTGAGTTTTCTCCAAGATCTTCGGTTTCCTCCCACACTCCAAAGACATACAGGTTTGGAGGTTAATTGGCTTGATTAAAGTGCTAATTGTCCCAAGTGTGTGTGGGATGGTGTTAATGTGCGGCGATCGCTGGTCGGCGCAGAATTGGTGGACCTGAAGGGCCTGTTTCGGAGCTGTATCTCTAAACTAAACTAAGCTAAACTAAACTAAATTCCATTCCCTTGCATCCTCACAACCCTATTCTACCCTAGATTCATCAGTTACACCAAAATGAGTAGAGCATCTGATGCGCAATGACCACTGTGGTTCCCTTCTTCATATTCTTGTTTTGCTCATCTTGTAATGTGTAAGATAAATGAAAAACTAAGCATTAGACCCAGTCAACTAGACCCAATGATCTTTGAGGACCTGAGCGAATGGATCAAAGTCATGAATTTGGTTACAGTGAGCGAGAATAACACTTCTGAGGATCACTATCACAGTCATTCTGCAGCAAATCTTGGGAGAAAAATCTTTAGACAAATTAATATACGAAGCAAGATGTCCAGAAGAGACAGAATGCGGTAGCTGTGAGGCCCCGTCTGTCCATTTCCAAAGCCCATGCATTTCATTATCAAGTTATGTCCAGTCCTTGACTCTCCTTTTTTTGCTACTCTCTTTTCTGAATGGAGGGAAAATAAGGATTTCTCCATGAGATTAATGGAAGATACTGAAAGGATAACATTTGTTAATGTTGACCATGAATGGAATGCATGATTTGGAATGTCAGTGGTGGCTGCGTGGAGGAGTACATATCTACCAGCAATTTAAGAGGGACTAGATGGGTACTACAGCTAAGCAAAGGGGACTACAGAGGCATGAGGGAGGAGCTGGCCAAAGTCAACTGGAAAGGGACCCTAACAGGAATGACGGTAGCAATGGCAGGAATTTGTGGGAATAATTCAGAAGATGCAGGATCTTTTCATTCGAAAGCATAAGAAAGATGCTAGGGGGAGGAGGCGATCAAGGCTGACAACAGAAGTCAACGTCAAGGACAGTGAAAAACTATATGAGAAGGAATATAACATTGCTAAGATTAGTGGGAAGCTAGAGGATTGGAAAGCGCTTAAAAAATAACAGAAAGTAACTAAAAGGGCAACAGGGAAGAAAAGATGAAATACGAAGATAAGCAATCAAAAAATATGAAAGAGGTTTATAAAAAGCAAGAGTTTCTTCAGGTATATAAAGAGTAAGAAAGAGGCAAGAGTGGACGTTGGACCATTGGAGAATGATGCAGGAGAAGTGATAACGGGGAGTAAAGAAATGGCAGAAGTATTGAAAACTTTTTAGCATCAGTCATCACAGTAGAAGATGCCAGCAAAGTGCCCCAAATTCAAGAGGGTCAGGGGGTGGAAGTTAGTGGTGTGGCTATTACTAAGGAGAAGGTGCTTGGGAAACTGAAAAGTCTGAAGGTGGATAAGTCACCTGGACTGGATTGACTGCACCCTAGGTTTCTGAAAGAGTTGGCTTTCGAGATTGTGGAGGCATTAGTAGTGATTTTTCAAGAACCACTAGAGTCAGGAGTGGTTCTAGACGATGGAAAAATTATAAATATTACCCCACTGTTCAAGAAGGGAGCAAAGCAGAAGAGTGGAAACTATAGGCCAGTTAGCCTAACTTCAGCGGTTGGTAGATCCCATTATGAAGGAGGAGGCTTCTGAGCACTTAGTTCATGATAAAATAGACCAAAGTCAGCATGGTTTTATGAAGGGGTGGTCTTGCCTGACGAATCTGTTGGAATTCTTTGAGGAAGTAACTAAGAGAACAGACAAAGGAGAGTCAGTGGATGTTGTTCACTGCGATTTTCAGAAACCCTTTGATAAGGTGCCACATGTGAGGCTGCTAAAGGACATGAGAGTCTATGGCATCAATGGGAAGACACTAGCATGGATAGCAGGTTGACTGCATGGCAGAAGGCTAAGAAAGGCAATAAAGAGGGCTTTTTCTGGTTGGCTGCCAGTAAGTAGCGGGGTTCCGCAGGGGTCAGTGCTGGGGCTACGACCCTTCACGTTGAATATCAATGATTTGGACAAGGGGATTGAAGGCTTTGTGGCCAGGTTTGCAGATGATACAATGATAGATGGAGGGGCAGGTACTATAGAGAAAGCAGGGACTTTGCAGAAGGACTTGGGCAGGTTGGAAGAGTGGGCAGAGAAGTAGCAGATGGAATACAGTGTAGCCAAGTGTGGAGTCATGCATTTTGGTAGTAGGGATAAAGGCATAGTCTATTTTCAAAATGGGGAGAGAATTCAGTAATAAAAGATGCAAAGGGACTTGGGATTGCTGGTACAGGATTCTCAAAAAGTTAATTTACAAGTCAAATCGGTAGTAAGAAAGGCAAACACAATGCTCACCCTTATTTGGAGAGAATACAAAAACAGGGATATAATGCTGAGGCTCTATAAGGCACTGGTCAAAATTAATTTGGAGCACTGTGACCAATTTAGGGCCCCATATCTGAGGAAGAATGTGCTGGCGCTGGAAAGGGTCCAGTGGAGGTTTACGAGAATGATCCCAGGAAGCAGTAGGTTAACACATGATGAGCATTTGTCGGCACTGTGCCTGTACTCCCTGGAGTTTAGAAGGATGAGGTTGGACGTCATTGATACTTACAAAATAGTGATAGGCCTGGATAGAGTGGATGTGGAGAGAATGTTTGCCCTAGTGTGAAAATCTGGGACCAGAGGTCATAGCCTCAGAATAAAAGGATGTTCTTTAGCAAGGAGATGAGGAAACATTTGTTTAGTCAGAGCCTGGTGAATTTGTGGAATTCATTGCTACAGAGGGCTGTGGAGGCTAAGTCAATGGATATTTTTAAGGCAGAGATCGATAGATTCTTGACTAGTATGGATGTCAGGGGTTATGGGGAGAAGGCAGGAGAATGGGTTTAAGAGGGGAAGATAGATCAGCCATGGCGGAGTAGACATGATTGGCCGAATGGCCTAATTCTGCTCCCATCACTTACAAACTTATGAACCTATTATTTAATACAAGAAATGTTGTCTGTACATGATTTATAAGGGTAGAATGATACTATTATATTGCAAACAGATCTGGCCGTGGGTGAAAGTGCTTTACCGCTCACCTTTACTTGCTTGAAGAGGAATTGAAACACTTGAAATCTTGGACAATACAGCTCACACCCTCCATGACAGACTGGTTAACCTGAGGAGTACCTTCAGCACAGATTGGTTCCACCAAGATGCAGTACAGAACGCCACAGGAGATCCTTCTTCCCTGTGGCTATCAAACTGTACCACTCCTCTCATTCTGTCATGGGGTAGACTGACCCCTCCCCCCCCCCCCAGCCCCTCCCCATCACTTTAGTTTGATGTTTCATGTATTTTGTGTTTTATGACTGTTGGCAGATCAATTTCCCTCCTGGGATAAATAAAGTTCAATCGTATCGTAATGTTGACTCCAGGTACAGCAAACCATTTATGTTTTACTGACTCCTTTAGGCATCTTCAGTGTTTTTTTCCAATGGTGTCAGACATGAATTTCTTCCTTTGGTCAGTAAGATACATACATTTCCTCCAAACTCAGCATGCCCTCCAGCGAGGCATCAGTGAACCTAGGGAAGGCTTTGACTCATTCTTCTTTAAATTAGAAATACATTTTAGAAGTGGAGCAAAACAGACATAAGCCACTGCATTGTTTTTAAAGAAGGAACTGCAGATGCTGGAGAATCGAGGGTACACAAAAAGCTGGAGAAACTCAGCGGGTGCAGCAGCATCTAAGGAGCGAAGGAGATAGGCGACGTTTCGGGTCGAGACCCTTCTTCAGACTGGAGAAGGGTCTCGACCCGAAACGTCGCCTATCTCCTTCGCTCCTTAGATGCTGCTGCAACCCGCTGAGTTTCTCCAGCTTTTTGTGTACCCCATAAGCCACTGCATTGTTTCTTTGACATATTCAAAGGACAACTTTTTACTCTGAGGTCTCTCACCTTCAACTGAGTTGCTTGTTCTTAACAAATCTTGAAGTTACATTCCTGCTATGGGGGTATACAAAAACAAGGAAACTATGCTGAGCTAAAGCTAAAACATTGCAGATCCTATTAGTGCTGGGATTATTTGGATTATGCCATCAAAATTCTATAACAAGTACAAAATAACAAATGACTACCTTCTGTGCAAGACCATTCTATGTTTCTAGGATTGCTGCCTTGGCGAAGAGAACCAACTATTCTTGAGATTGTACCTTTTAACTGGTGACATATCCTCAATGATGCTGCAGATTATCCCACCGCAGTTAGAAAGGAAACCACTGGGAAAGTAAAATGAGTGCAGATTGATTTTGGTGGCTACTGCCAAGTTGTCTGTAAAATGATGGGCGCTGCAGTAAATGCTTTCCATTTCAATGCCTAACTTTCATATTTTCTTTATCAAATACTGCAACAATATGCTGAAAGTTAAAAAAAGCTTTACACTGGAATTCTGAAATAAAAACGGGAAATGCTTTAAAGAATTTGCAGGTCGTGCCCTTTGAAAGGTCTCTGACCAAAATCCCCTGTCCCACTGTACAAGGTAATTCAAGAGTTCTCCTGAGTATTCCCCTGATTCGAACTCGGAGAATGTCCATAGTCGGTCCGTAGGAGTCCGTGAATGTCTCGTAGCGGCTCGTACGAGTAAAAAGTAACCATTATTTTCATCACAAGTATTTTTTTTACTCATGGACATTTTTTGCAGGGATGTAAAAACTTCACGAGTTTACCGGATGTCCCAAGTACCTATCGTTAGCATTACGAGCTGCTACGAGACATCCACGAACTCCTACGGACCTCTACGAACATTCTCGGAGTTCGGATCAGGGGAAAACTCAGGAGAACTCTTGAATTACCTCGTACAGTGGGACAGGGGCTTAAAACAACACAGTTCTGACAAAGGGTCACCAGCCTAAAATGATAACTGTTTCCCTTTCCACGAATGCTGCCTGGCCCACTGGGCACTCCCAGCACTTTGTGCTTTCACATCATTATGCATCCCCTCAGTTTCCCTATTCCTCCTTTATTTTCACTAATAAATTACCAGAGGGAACTCATACTATCTGTCCAGAGGGTCAGCATTTTCTTGGAGGTCCTTCATCGCAGTTGATCAAAGTTTTAAAGAAGTAGAAATTACATTTATAACTGGAGTGACCTCAAACAAAAACATTAATCTAAGGATACAGTACACATGCAATGAAAGATTTCTACCAATGTCACATTATCCTTAATTTTCCACTAATTTCATGCATCAATCAACTAATTTCGCCCCCAATCACGTCAATAACTGCAATACCAATACAATCATCCATGGTATTTTTTATCTTTCTTCCTTTTACTTCTTTGATGATTAGTTACATTTTCAAAAATGTAAAGAATTTCTTGTGCACATTGTTTACACAGTGTTTAATTAAGATGTTAAGTCATCATCAAGAAGATGCCTTTTTCTTGAGGTTGTAACGTGGGCTTACCATAGTTGTTTCGTGGATTGCGCCAAAACTGTTAATGAAAATGTTTACTTGTACTTCAACTGGAATGTCTGGAAGATAAAGAGAAGAACTGTTAATCTTACAGGCTAAATAATATTTTTTCAAGAACATAAAATAAAGGTGTGCCAGCACAATGAATAAATTGTGCTGACATGCTAGCATTCCTGTCAAAACATTAATGGGGAACAACCCGAATGTGGTTGATTGCACCGAAAAGGAATCATGTTTTGAGTAAAATATCTATTCCTGATAATGTTAAAAAAAAACACATTTTAGTTCATTTCCACTTACATTCTTTGATCCCCATTTCATGTCTTAGCTTGAACAAATTGAGGTAACAATCTATATTACTAAAAGTGATTTTTGGCCATCTTACTCAGAGTCCCTCGCAGGACAAGAGGATTTTTCCCATCGATTAAAAATAACTAGTGTTTAAAGAAATGTTGAGATTCTCTCTCCTGAAGGCCATGCCCCTTCCAGAGGGACTATAAAACCCGGAAGTGTTGAGTGCCTCAGTCAGTCTCTGCAAGATGGGGGGAGCGAGAGGGTCACATCTCTCAGAGCTGTGAATAACATGGAACACATGTCTATTAAACTGTGAGTGGTTTTACTGACCTGTCAGTGCCCTTAATGTGGTTTGAAAATATAGTTTGGAAATGCTAAAGCTGTGTTGCGTTTGGTTTGGAAATGCTAAAGCAGTGTTGCCTTCGGTTTGGAAATGCTAAAGCTATGTTGCCTTAGGTTTGGAAATGCTATATCTGTGTTGCCTTTGGTTTGGAAATGCTAAAGCTGTGTTGCCTTTGGTTTGTAAATGCTAAAGCTGTGTTGCCTTTGGTTTGGAAATGCTAAAGCTGTGTTGCCTTTGGTTTGGAAATGCTAAAGCTGTGTTGCCTAATTAAAGTTGCCTTGCCTAATGAAAGTTGCCTTGACTAATGAAAGTTGCCTTGCCTAATTAAAGTTGCCTTCAATATAATTAAAAGTCTAATCTTCACCACTTCCAGTTTGTGCTTTATATTGATTTTAGAAAAAATGCTACCACATACGGCTGTGATTTTTGGCCATCTTACCCAGCGACCCCCTCCGCTCATCAGGTGCCGAGGATTTTTCCCATCGATGAAAAATAAAAGAGTTATTAGTGTTCAAAAAATGTTGAGATTCTCTCTCCTGTCAATCATGCCATGAAGATCACGCCCCTTCTGGTGGGAGGGGGGGGGAGGGACTATAAAACCCAGAAGTGTGGGCGTGGCTCAGTCTCTGCAAGATGGAGGAGGGAGAGGTCACGACTCACTGTCTTTAGTGGCCTTGCACCCAGCTTGAAATGGTATGAAATTGCACTTGAATTTGGTGGCCTTGCACCCTGCTTGAAATGGAATTTCAAGGAATAGCCGTGTCAACTTCCAACCCACCAGCTGTGAGTGAGTGAGCTGCCAGCACAACATGCTTGAGTGACTGAGCCACCAGCCCAAGAATCCATTCGGCCCACAATGTCCATACTAGCCCTCTGGAAACCAGTCCCTTCAGCCCACAACACCCATACTAGCGCTGCAGAAATCCCCCCCCCCCCCCCCCCCCCTTACTGGCCACCAATATTGGAATTGGTGGAGAGGTGGAATATTGCATTGGGGGACCAGCCCTCCCATGTGATGCTGGGACTGAACGGGTCCCACTTCATCTAGTACATTAAATCATTTGTTCCCTCTCAACCACTGTCTACCTGATTTGTTAAAATATACAAATCTGCATAAATTCTAGGATGAATGCCACAGGTTAAAGGTAGCAAATGTAACCTCACAATTTAAGAAATAAATGAGAGAGAAAACAGGGATAGATGCAGTTAGCCTTAAATTAGTAGGAAGGAACATTTATCATTTCATAAAATTATCAATCATCATTTATTAAAATTTATCATTAAGGACATAAAGTTAGGAATTTATTTCTTGGAGCGCAAGAGGAAGAGGAGTGATCTTAAAATGTACTAAATCATGAGAGGAATAGAAAGGCTAAAGAGTCTTTTGCCCAGAGTAGTGGAATTAAGAACCAGAGGAAATGGGTTTAAGATGAAGATTTAATCGGAACCTGAGGAATACATTTTTTACACCTAGGGCGGTGGGTATATGGAACGAGCTGCTGGAGGAGGTAGTTGAGACAGGTATTATCATAACATTTAAGGGACATTTGCACAGGTACATGGAAAGGCTGGGTTTAGAGGAATATGGGGAAGCGCGGATAGGTGAGACGAGTGTAGATGGGGCATGTTGGTCGGCAAGGGCAAAAAGGATGTTTCCACTGTATGACTATGACTCTAAAGAAGTGATAACAGGGCAATTGAAAAATAGTTTTGCCAATTCATTATAGATTGTGAAAAAGGAAATTGTGTTTGACAATTCTCTTGAAGCACTTTGAGGTTCTGAGTAGAAAATGTATGCCAAGGAGTAAATGTAGTAAATTTGGACTTTTGATAAGATGCCATACAGGAGATTATTAAACAAAATTAAAGTGCAGAGTTTGGCAGTGAGAAGGAATGGATGAAGTTTCGGGTCGAGACCCTTCTTCTATTCAGAGATGCTGCCTGTCCCGCTGAGTTACTCCAGTATTTTGTGTCTATCTTCGGTGTAAACCAGCATCTGCAGTTTCTTCCTACACATAAAGCACAGGGTTTTGTGGATAATATGCAAGAGTGGGTTGAAGAAAATGGGAATAACAGGTCATTTTTGGTTTGAAGGCCATGCCTAGTGGGTGGTCAGAGTGATCATAGCTGTTCATAATCTATATAATTGACTTGGTCAAGATGATCAAGTGTGATCGATCCAAATTTCCTGATGATATCGAGCAAAATAATACTGCTGTCTATGGACAGAGAGGTAAGTAAAGGAATGGGAAGGGGAGTTCAAACGGTTAGCAACCAGGATATTAAGCAGGCCTTGGCAGACCCAGCACAAGTGTTCCCGTGAAATGGTCGGCAAGTCTACGCTTGATCTCGCCAATATAAAGGAGGCCACATTGGGATCACCAAATGCAGTAGATGACATTAGAGGAGGTGCACATGAACCTCTGTCTCACATGGAAGGACTGCTGAGGTCCATGGGTGGATGGGAGGGAGTAGGTATAAGAACAGGTGTTATATCTCCAGTGGTTACAGAGGACAGTACCTGGGGAGGGGTAGTTTGGGTAGGAAGAGATGAGAAAGCCAAGGTGTTGAGGAAGGAGCGGGCCCAGAGGAAGACGGAACGGGGTTGGGATAGGAAGATGTCACTGATGGTGGGATCATGTTGAAGGTGGCAGATGTGTCAGAGAGTGATGTGTTGGATGCGACGGCTGGTGGGGTGGAAGGTGGGGACCAGGAGAACCCTATTCTTGTTCTGTTTATGGGGGAGAGGAGTGTGGGGGAGGGAGCAATAGCAGAACTATTCCATCCAAGAAGCTCAGCTGGTGAGTATATTCGAGATAGAGATCAACAAGTTTGTTTACAGTACATGTGAATCAAAAGACATGGGGTAAATGTCATCTCAGAACCCACAGAACTGCATTGGAAGCAAGTCACCCTAGAACCCAAGGGACTGCCTAGGCAGAGTGTCTGTATATACTTGTTGATCTTAATCGGAGCCCTTTTGTGATTGTGATATTACTTGATCAATTTCAATTCAGGAATCAAATAGAAAAACTGGAATACCCACACGTGATTTATTTGAAAATTGCAACATTCTCCTAGTTTATTTAGAAGGCAACCTCAAAGTATTCATTATCAGACATGGAATAAAAATACAGTTTTGCAGTTCATTTAATTCGTAATCAAGATCATTTTGATAACAATATATTGTTTCCAATTCAATAATTTCCCTTCCTGTAAAGCTAATATAATAGAACTTAATCCCACCATATATTGCTTCCTGCATAGAGCATCATTTCCAGATAGTCTATGATTTTTTTGGTCCATTAATTTAATTGAATGAAATTAAAGGAATAAACTTTCTGAAAATGCACTCCCATAGGCAGCATGCAACAGTAGAATGGTTATTAAATACACTGTAGTTAAAACTTGTTTACTACCATCAAAACTGTAAATGAATCTTTTACAAGATTTGTAAATGTATTGCAAGGAACTGCAGATGCTGGTTTAAACTGTATGTAAACAACTGTACAGACACAGTCTGGTGTTCAAAGCCAGCTTTAATCATCAGTCATGGGGTGCAGTACAATACGTTGTTAGTTCATCTCTACCAACGGTGTAACTACGTAATATGGGAAGTGAGTGCTAATATAAAGTGTACAGTGAGGTGGAGCTAGTGGTGGTACATTACTCTGATTGGCGTAGATACACTAACCAATCTACATCCTTCCCCGTAGAGAAAAGAGTTGTTAAACAATTGTTAAAACACATGCAGTTAAACATACTCACCGTACCTGTTGGGCGATCTGCTGATCCGACCCGAACGCGTACGGACAATCCCTTCCCCCTCTGTTCTGGAAAAGTTAGTAGGGCTGGGTAGTGGAGAACCGAAGAAGGAGAACGCAGCCGGGGAGCCTGGAGAGGAGCGGCGGGGCGAGCATGCAGGACCAGGGGCACTGGGGGATGAGGGAACCGAACGACGTGGGGAATACATGCTGGGGTCAGAGGGTCTTGGACGGACTGCAGCAGCAGGGATCTTGAAAACCAACGGCGGTATGAAAGGACCGGGAGGAGATGGTCGCGGTTCGTTCACAGGCAGAAGATGTTGACTGACTGCGCCGATACAGAACACCATCGACGTTGACAAGGTAGGAACGAGGTTCCTTGGCTGGCCCTTCAATGAAACCCAGTCGGGTATGTCCAACTGCCGTCTGCAGGCAAACACTTGACCTTGCAGTAAAGGTTTTAGTGGTCTGCTCGACTTGTCATAGGAGTGCTTCTGGACACCATGTTTCTCCTGAATGCGTTTCTGGACCGCAGCTGGTCTGAGCACCTGTGGCTTCAGCTGTTGCTGGGCGACGGGGAACTGGGGCCGTGTCGTGCGAGACATCAGCTACTGGGCGGGAGAGCCTGGAACACCATCCCTGGAAATGTTTCTCAGGTTTAACAGATCCAGGCAGACATCGGAATTGGCAAGATGCTAACGTTCCATTAACTGTTTTGCGCTCCTGACAGCACGCTCAGCGAGGCCGTTGGATTGAGGATATTCGGGGCTGCTGGTAACATGCTGAAAGTTCCAACGTTTGGCAAATTTTTTAAATGCCTGGCTGGTGAACTGTCTCTGAAGCTTTTGTATAAGCATCTCAGACGTAATGGTAGGCAGCAGATCAAGTTCAAACCAATTGGAATAGGAATCGACCAGAACTAGATAGTGTTTACCATGCCATTCAAAAATATCCGCAGCGACGGATGACCAAGGTAGTTCTGGAGCGGGTTGTTGCAGGAGAGGCTCTTTCTGCTGGTGGGGTGCCAAGCTGTTGCAAATGGAGCAGGATGCTGTTTTTTCACGTATGTATTTGGTCATTCCTGGCCAATAAAACATGCTTTGGGCACGGGCAAGCGTAGCCTCAGTACCTGGGTGGCCGCTGTGGACCTCTTTGTGGTATTCATCGTGCAGGGATGAGGGAATCGCAACTTTGTGACCCTTGACAATGATCCCGTCTTGTATCACCAGTTCATCACGAACTAAGAAGAATGGCTGTATATCTAGTGGTGTGTTGGATTGTTTTGAGGGCCAACCACTCTTGATAATGGAGGAGAGCAGCTGTAGCGTTCGGTCAGCAGCTGTGTGTTCCGCAAGTCGAAGCAATCGTTTCGTGGGAACGAAGTCAATTTTAAGCACATCAAGATCGTTGCACTCAAAAGGATGTTGTTCACAGGATGCCCGTGGCACTCGAGAGACAGTGTGGGCGATGAGCATATCTTACTATGGAAATATCTTATTATGGAAATAGTTGCAGTTAGCGCACATCTACGGTGGCTCATTCACAAATCTTTAGTGCCAGTTGACGCGGTGCGTTTAATGAAACCGGTCAGATCAACATCATTTTTCTGAGTGCCAAGCTGATTACCCAGTGGGTCTACAACCTCCGACATATGGCAGGCATGCACAGCCTGTTCAAGAGTCAGGTCAGCATTTCTGAGTAGCTCTATTTTGAGCTTCCGATCACACATGCCGCTAACGATTTTGTCACGTATTAACTCGTTAACTTAGTTATCTCACCAAAGTGACATCTCGGGGCCATGTACTTCAAATCACAAATGAAACGTTCCACAGGTTCGTCAGGATGCTGTTGGCGTGCAAAGAACTTTGCTCTCTCCAGAATGCGGTTCGATGGCAGGTCACATAGCTCACAGAATTTACATAGCAGCACATTAGGGTTGCGCATCATCTCAGCTGGAACCACCACCTGGCCGTTCCCGTCGAGCACAGGTGGCGCAAAGTCGAATGTTTGCTCGCGAATCAGATCGTTGCGATGGATGATATTGATGTAGTGCTCATAGTCAATGTCAAAGAGCCTCCATCGCTCACCTATGTCTGCATCAAAGATGAGCTGGGTTGGCTTGCGGCACGAGTGAGCCATCGGAGTAAAAGATCATGACTAATGAAATGCAAATAAAACCCGATAGACAGACGCAATGGGTAAATTCCAGCTACTCTGACACCATGTAAACAACTGTACAGACACAGTCTAGTGTTCAAAGTCAGCTTTAATCATGGTGGTGCAGTATGTTGTTAGTTCATCTCTACCACCAGTGTAACTACGTAACATGGGAAGTGAGTGTTCGTAACTACGTAACATGGGAATATAAAGTGTTCAGTAAGGTGGAGCTAGTGTTAGTACATTACTCTGATTGGTGTAGATACACTGACCGATCTACAAAGTAGAAAGACACAAAATGCTAGAGTAACTCAGCCGGGACAGGCAGCTTCTCTGGGGAGAAGGAATGGGTGACGTTTCGGGTCGAGACCCTTCTTCAAACTGAAGTATTTTACAAAATCTTTCAGATTAAGTTAAAAGATCACAAACCTTTAAAATTTGGCCGTATCCTTGGGTCATATGTGAGAAGCAATCTGGTGAGGAGGTTGCTGGTGGAGTTAATAGGCTCTCGGGCAAGAGCTTCTGGCGACAGTTCTCTAAAAGACAAAATACATTTATGTTGAACGTTTCATTGCAGAGGCACACCTGACCATCAACTAGTTTTGTCTTAAATATGACAGTGGCGTCAAATCCTTTCCAACATTTCACTGAAGAGCAATTATAAAGAAAAACTTAGAATCGTGGTAATAAAGAATGCGATAAAGGATCTGGAGAGAAAGGACTTTGTTTGGAAATTAAAACAAATGCTTGACGCCTAACGTCACAGAAGAAAAACTAAACAAACTAAACAAACAGGAACAATGGACAACCATTTCAAGGAGAATGAGTAGCTGAAAGGAATTAAGATTAATATAAAAAGTGTCAGACTGTTATTACAGCTTGAAAGCTGGCCCTTCAGTCCACCATATTGATGGTGATCACCAAACATCTGAGGATATGATAACGTGCAATCTAAGTGTTGTTAAAGGTGACTGTAGTGATAGTTCAGGTTGAAGTTTATTATTGACATGTGTACTGAAGTACAGTAAAAATATTTTATTTTGCATGCTATCTAATCAAATCAGATAATACTTTACATAACTACAGACAAGTCAGACTCAAGTGCAATAGGTAGAGTGAAGGGAAAGATACAGAGTGCAGAATATAGATCTCAATATTATAGGCCAACAGTTTAAACCAAAAGGGCATTAGACATAGGAGCAGAATTAGGCTGTTTGGCCTATTGAATCTGCTCCACCATTCCATCATGGCTGATCTATTGTTTTCTCTTAACCACTGACTCCTGCCTTCACCACATAATCTTTGACACCCTTACTAATCATGCACCTATCAATCTTGGTTTTAAAAATAGCCAATGCCTTATCCTCCACTGCCTTCCTCAGCAATTAATTCCATAGATTTGCCATCCTCTGGCTAAATAAATTCCTCCACCTCCATTCTGAGGCCATCTCCTCTGGTCGTAAACCCTTCCACTACTGGAAACACCCTCTCAACATTCACTCTATCCAGTCCTTCCATTATTTTGTAGTTTTCAATTAGATCCCTGTCCCCTCATCCTTCCAAACTCCAGAGTACAGGCACAGGGCTTCCACACACTCCTCAGACAATAAC
Organism: Okamejei kenojei; assembly: GCA_035221665.1. Taxonomy (NCBI): domain Eukaryota; kingdom Metazoa; phylum Chordata; class Chondrichthyes; order Rajiformes; family Rajidae; genus Okamejei; species Okamejei kenojei. The sequence continues at coordinate 16,446,001 of CM069131.1, read as the reverse complement.
TCGATCATCCCCAGGATTATTCTCGTAAACCACCTCTGGACCCTCTCAAATGTCAGCACATCCTTCAGATATTGGGCCCGAAACTGCTCACGATATTCCAAATGTGGCCTGACCAGTGCCTTATAAAGCCTCAGCATTAAATCCTTTTACAGTCTAGTCCTCCCTAAATTAATGTTAATGTTGCATTTAGCTTTCTTACCCGGAGACAAAGTCAAAATTCTGCAATAAAGTAGAGGAGAATTGGACTATACTGCAGTTTATGGAAGGACCATTCAGAAGCCTGTCAACAGAAGGGAAGGAGCTGTTCCTGTTTCTCATGGTTCACACTTTCGAGCTTCTGTCTTTTTGGACAACAGGAATGAGAAGAGGAATGACCAGGATGGGAAAGATCTTTGATTCTGTTGGCTGCATTCCCGAAGCAGTGGTGTAGATGGAGTCAATGGTGCGATTTCTCGTTTGTATGGGCTGGGCTACATCCACAATTCTTTACAATTTCTTACGGACTTATGCAGAGCTGTTCTCAAACGAAACTGTTATGTATGTGTAGATTGGTTACTTCCTACTAACCAATTGTAGTGCTTGTTAGTAGTTGCTCCACCTAATATGTGATTTATATTACCAAGAACTTGCTTACATAATTCAGTCTGAGTAACTGTTAGGTACTGTAATGTTCTGCAGACCCATGATGTAAGTGGACTTTAATAAATATTGTTGTATTTTGATGTGTGTACAACTCCACTCATTACATGGTGTCAACAAGTGAGTCTTACTTACTCCGTTCATGTTTATCGGGTTTTGTTTTTTTTAACATTTGTTTTATGTGCCTGTTATCTCTATCATGGCAAACTCATCTCACCGTCCTAGTCCTCTGATCTTTGACTCCAACTGCTGAATGATGGCACCTTTTCGAGCGCGACTACATTCACATCGTTCATCGCAATGATCCTCTAGATGTACGTGTTTCCGTGCTACTAAACTGGCTGGTCCTGAGGCAATGAAACGTGCCGACCATTTTACTTTTGAGCCTGCTGTTTTAGATGCAAATAGACAGATCCTAGTGCCTGCAGAAATGATTGATGACCCTGCTGTCCTACTTGCAACGTTTAGACAGCTGTGTGACCTCCCCTCGAACTCTGTTATCGAACGTACCATGTTTTTTGCTTGTACGCAACAAGTTGGCGAGCCAATAGAACGTTTTATTAGCGGATTGAAACACATGGCTGCACGCTGTCATTTTCGAGATTTATGCTATGAACTGATCCGTAACAAACTTGTTGAAGGTATGCTTAATGACAAGGTGAGAGACAAATTGCTTCGTAATACTGAACTGGCTCTTAATCACACCAAACACACCTATCGGATTGCTGAAATAACGGCTTCTCACAATAAATCTGTGACCTCTGGGCAGCGCTTTCAGTATAGCGTTAGCCTTACAGACATTTCCTGTCTTAACAACGATCCGCAGCCTCCCCCTGCCTGGCAGCAGCGAAGGTCTGCTGCTCGATGTCCTAATTGTAACTATTCTCATGCTCCGGGTCGGGAGTTCTGTATTGCTTATGGTAAAATTTGCCATTTCTGCCAGAAATTCAACCACTTTGCAAAATGTTGCCGTTCCCGTGTGACTCAATCCGTCTCAAGGCCGAGTTTGCACCTGTTGCAACATGAGTCTGCTGATAACGAAAGCCGAGAGCATGAGGTGCCATCCTCCGCTCAGCTCTCTGAAAGTGAAGATAACAGTTCAACCATCCACTCTCCCCTCCCTTCCTCTAACGAGCAACTTGACCCTGAGGTAACTATGTTTGTGAATAACAGGCCTGTGATCTCAAAGATTGATACCAGCGCGAAATGCAACGTCAGCTCGTTATCTGAGTTTAAAAAAATACGTAATGCTGAACATGTTGAAAAGGCCCTGGCCACACTTTGGGCCTACAGGGGTGATGTTCTACACCCGCTTGGACAAACAGATTTAAACTGCATCATAGACCTACAGCCTCATACCCTAAAGTTTTATATCGTCAAGGGGGATTCTGAAACTCTGCTTGGTATCGATGCATGCCACGATCTAGGCCTGGTATACTTTGGCTGCGCTGCCCATCAACTCTTTCTCGCTGAGGGCCCCACTCAGCAAATACTCTCTCAATACAGAGAACTATTTAATGGTGAGCTGGGCAAGCTGCCCCTCAAGTACAACATCGCCATTGATCCCAACGTCACTCCTGTGGTTCGAGCAACACATCGTGTTCCGCATGCCATACGTGACAGAGTACAAAATGAACTCAAGCGGCTGGTCTCCCTGTGTGTCATTGCTGAAGTTAATGGCTCATCTGACTGGGTTTCCACCATGGTGGTTCAGACGGAAAAAAAACAAGGAGGAAATCCTTATCCGCATAAACCCCAGGGCTCTCAACACAGCTATCAAACGCCTGCACTACCCTATGCAAACGGTAGAGGAAGTTGCCACTCAAATAGGCAACGCATCTGTGTTCACCATTCTGGATGCCAAAAGTTCATTTTGGCAGATTCCGCTGGACCCAGACTCGTCCAACCTTACTACATTTGGCACCCCCTTCGGCTGTTACAAATTCCTGAGAATGCCCTTTGGCATCAACACTGCCAGCGAGGTTTTCCAGCGCACGATGGAACAACTGTTTGCGGGGTATCCATGCGCCATTATTGTTGATGACATTCTCGTTTACGGCCGCGACTTGGCTGAGCATGGTGCTAATCTGAAGAAAGTGCTGGACCGTGCCAAAGACATCCAGCTCAGACTCAATCCCCTGCAGTGCAAGTTTTGAGTCCTGGAAGTTACCTATGTCGGACATGTTTTCACAAGTGATGGTCTCAGACCAGACTCATCGTAGAGCGCTGCTATCAACAAAATGCCAGCTCCTACTGACGTTACGACTCTACAAAGGTTCCTTGGAATGGTCAACTACCTGGGGAAATAAATTCCCAACCTCAGCGATATATCTGCGGGAACTGACACACAAAGACACTGCATGTTCCTGGTATCCACAGCACCAAAGAGCTTTTGATATCCTCAAGTTGCAGCTGACCAGCGCACCTACCCTCGCCTATTTTGCTTTGGAGTTACCCGTAATGCTCACATGCGTCCCAGTACGGACTTGGTGCCGCTTGCCTGCAGACCACTGCCGATGGCAACTGCAAGCCCGTTTCATATGCCTCTCGCACACTAACTGATACTGAACAACGTATGCCCAGATTGAAAAAGAATTAATTGCAGTGGTTTTCGCCTGCACGAAATTCAAATACTTTATTTTTGGGAAGTCTGTGATTATAGAAACAGCCCACCAGCCGCTGGTCACCATCTTGAATAAACCCATTCACGCTGCTCCGGCTCGCCTGCAACTGATGATAATCCAGCTGCAGCGTTTTGATTTCAACATCGTCTATAAAAAAGGCAAGGAAATGCACATAGCTGACAAGGGCCCCACGCAAAACCAGCGAACAACAACTCTATGAACAGGACCAGTTCTCAGTAATGAAGGTATCATATGTTCCTACTGATTGCCTAAGCAGCCTGGCAGAGCACACGGCTGCTGACGAGACTTTGCAATTGCTGCCCACAGTCATCGGCATTGCCGGCCGGATAAACAACACAGCACCCCACTCGCAATCCGCCCATACTTCCTGGTTCGTGACGAATTGGTGTTACATGACAGGATTGTAGTTAAGGGCCACAAGGCAGTTGTCCCAGCTGTCCACTGGGATGAGTACTTCGACACCGTCCACAGGGGCCACCCTGGTGCGGAGGCAACCCTACAAATGGCACAAAGCATGTTTTACTGGCCTGGTATGACCAAGTACATATGTGACAAAACTGAGGTCTGCGACATCTGGAAAAGCCTGACGCCACCCCAGCAGAAGCAGCAATTACTGCCGCACCCGGTTCCCCCTGAACCGTGGTCCACGGTACCCACTGACATATTCGAATGGAAACACTATCTCGTTCTTGTCGACTCTTATCCCTCACTGTCGTATCTTGAACTGGGATCACTGTCTCAATGTAAGGGTTGTCATTTTGGAAACTACATGGGAAATTGCTTCAATAAGAGAGTAATGAACCTTTGGAACTCTCTCACTAAGACAGCTACAGAGGCTCAGTCACCAAGTATACTCAGGGCAGAGACAGATACATGTTTGGATAGTAAGCACTTCAAAGGACATAGGGTTATTCTGTGAAAGTAACTCTTCCTGTCTGCACTTGTCTGCTCTAGTCTGTGACTGCTATAATCACGTGCTCCTGTCCATGGCCTTATTTCCTCTTTTTACCTTTCCAAGACTGATTCCTTCTCTCTCACTTGTCTGATCCTCCCTGTGTTTTATTAATCTCCTATTTCACTTGCCTGAGCGTGAATAGACATTAACAGATTCATCGGTGGTATCCGAGGACTACAACATTGTAAATGTGACACTCTTGTAGAAAAAAGATGAGATTATTGAGAAACTCATTAACCTTAGCCCCATTGGTTTGAATTCAGTAGTGAGGAATATTGTGGAAATGATAATCAGGCAAAGAACTGTTCTGGTCACCTCATTTGAGAAAGAATGTGGAGGCTTTGGAGAGAGTGTAGAAGAGGTGCACCATAATCCTGCCTCGATTAGAAGGTATTAGCTACAAGGAGAACTTGGATAAACATGAATTGTTTTCTCTGGAGCTTCGGAGACTGAGGGGCTATCTGAAAGAAGTATATAAAATTATGAGAGGCATAGACAGCATAGGCAGTCAGAATCTTTTTTCCCAGTGTAGAAATGTCTAAGACTGGAAGGCATAGATTTAAGTTGAGAGGGGTAAAGGTTAAAGGAGATGTGCGGGGCAAGTTTTTACACAAAGAATAGAGGGTGCCGGGAGCATGCTTCTGAGAGTGGCGGTGAAGGCAGATATGAGAGCGACGCTTAAGAGGCTTTCGGATAGGCCCATGGGTATGCAGGGAATGGAGGGATATGATGCATTGAGGGTTGATGAGAGAAATACAGTTGATATGGACCTAGACAGACTTCCAAATGGCATTTAATCAGATGCCACACAGCAGGCTTGTCAATAAAATTTAGGGGCAGAATAAAAGGATTGAGCAGCCATAGAGAACACTGACTCAGTAACTGGAATAGAGAGTAGTGGTGAGAGATTCCTGTTTGGAGTGAAGAAAAGTGTACAGTGGAGTTCCCTTGAATCTTAAGAGTAAGACCACTGCTTTTCTTAAAATCATTATTTGGTCTGGGGTGTAGAGGGCATAATTTCAAAATGTGCTAATGACACAAAACTTGTAGTTATAGTGGATTGCGAGGAAGATATGGAGATTTAGATAACCTGCTAGATTGGGCAGATAGATGGCAGATGCAATTTAATGATGAGAAATGTGAAGTATGTTATATAATTCTAAGAAAGGTGCAAGGCCAGAGATCTGGTGATGTATGTGCAGTTCATTAAAAAGGGTAGCTTGTTAAAATATATGGGATCCAACATTTTATAACTAGAGAAACAGAATGCATGTACAATGAAGTAATCAACGAAGATTAATCCTATTTTTATAAAACATTTGCCCAGATATGTAGGAAGCAATTTCAGAAGGAATGAGTGACATTTTGGGTCGAGACTAATGAAAGGTCTCGACCCGAAACGTCACCCATTCCTTATCTCTTGAGATGTTGCCTGTTCCGCTGAGTTACTCCAGCAATTTGTGTCCATCTTCTATTTGTTTTGCCCAACTGGAGTACAGTTGGGAATTGTATGGAAATAAGGGACATTGGTTATCTGGATAGACCAGAGGAACTAAGCAAACCCACGTGGTCTCAGGGAGAACGTAGCAGCTCTGTATGGACAGTACCCATAATCAGGTTTGAACCCGGGTCCCTGCCGCTGCAAGGCAGCAACTCTACAGCTACACCACTGTGCACCCACTATTGTCAACATGATTGACAATAGAACCAAAATTGCGGAAAACGTTTTTACATAGCAGGTGGTGTGGGGCAGGAGTGCACTGCAGATTCAACTGAAGCATTCAGAAGGGAGTTTGATAATTAACTGCAAGAGCTTGTGTACTGGAATTTAGAAGGATTAGAGGGGATCTTATTGAAACATGTAAGATTATTAAGGGTTTGGACACGCTAGAGGCAGGAAACATGTTCCCAATGTTGGGGGAGTCCAGAACCAGGGGCCACAGTTTAAGAATAAGGGGTAAGCCATTTAGAACGGAGATGAGGAAACACTTTTTCACAAAGAGAGTTGTGAGTCTATGGAATTCTCTGCCTCGGAGGGCGGTGGAGGCCGGTTCTCTGAATTCTTTCAAGAGAGAGCTAGGTAGGGCTCTTAAAGATAGCGGAGTCAAGGGATATGGGGAGAAGGCAGGAACGGGGTACTGATTGGGGATGATCAGCTATGATCATATTGAATGGCGGTGCTGGCTCGAAGGGCCGAATGGCCTACTCCTGCACCTATTGTCTATTGACTATTACAATAATTTACAGTGACATAGAGAGAGGGCGGGAAGAATAATGATGTGGATTGATCCTGCGTTAAGCCAGGACAGTCTCAATGGACTGAATGGCTTATTTGTTCCAACAATCCTCCTGCCAACATCCTTTCAAGGCTGCTCTTAGAAATAAGTATCACGTAAAAATTGAATGAGCTGAGGTAGGGACAGTATTAGGCAATAAAAGATGAAATGAAGTATTCTCAGTGACAGGAAGGATTTTGTTTCATAGCTCACTTTGAGGACAAATAGTTCAGACAAGTTAAAGAGAACTATGTTGTTTGTAATGGAGACTGAAGCAATACATTTAATCATCCCAATATTGTGCCTCAGGAAATTAATGATCACACAATACCAAGTGACAAAATATCAAATTTGAAGCCATGCTATCAATCATAGGAACATGAGAAATAGAAGGAGTGGGTCTTTCAATCTCTTTGTAGCACCTACATTATTCAACATGATCATGTTTGAACATTTACCTCAGTGGCGGCTCACTGCAAGACTAAACTGTGTAAAGTGCGAGCAGTGCGGCCAGGAGTGTACCCGGCAAGTGGAGACGAAGTAGGTCTGTTCGCCCACCACGAACGTAGACAGAACCCAAGCTGCGAGAGTGATAACAAGAATGAGGTGGGTGGTCGGAGAGCGAGGTGGGCCGTTGCAGAGTGAGGAGGGCCATCAGAGGGTGAGGGGATCATCGAGGAGTGAGGAGGGCCATCGAAAAGACGAGGAAGCAAGAACAATGATGGATGGACCCCGGAGTGAGAGAGGGTGCTGATTATGAAAGGGATAACCAGTGGTGGGGGGTGGGGGAGGGGAGGGATTGTATTGGGTCACCGAGAACAAGAGGGACAGGGGGGGGGGGTAATCGAGAACGAAGGGGGGGACCCGCAGGGGGGTCAATGAGAACAAAAAGGGGACCCGGTGGGCAAGGGTGGGGAGGGGGGTGGGGAGGGGGTACCTACTGCCACTTGCGGCAGCAGGCAGATCATGGGGGACTGTTCAATGTACTTAGTTGGTGCCAAAACGTGGCGCCACTTGTGTACTGCCTGGGTGAGGGGGTCTGCTGCATGATTTTACCGGGTAATGCAAAACAAAGCATTTCACTGTACCTAGGTGCATATGACATTAAAATATCATTGAATCATTGAATTAAAAGAGAAGAATTTACTCCTCACACCTTGTTTGAGAGACCAAGATTGTGGGGATTTGATATGTTGACAAATACTCCCTTGAATTTCTACAAGTGTACAGTAGAAGCCATATTGACTGGTTGCATCACAGCCTAGTTTGGCAAATCGGACGCTCAGGAACGACGAAGGTTACAAAAGTTGGTGCGCACTTCCCAGTCCATCGCAAGTACCGACCTCTCCACCATCGAAGGGATCTACAGGAGGCACCAGCGTGCATAATCGGAGACCTACACCACCCAGACCATGTTCTCATTGCACTCCTGCCATCGGGAGGAAGGCATTGATGTCTTCACCACGGCCTTCAGGTTCAGGAACAGCTTCTTCCCAACAACCATCAAGGAATCGACCACTACAAACACAACTAAACTTCTAACTGCGAACTGCCTTAGTTGCTCTCAGCACTTTGGGTTTTTGTTTAGTTTTGCACTATATTGTGTTTTTTTATTTACTCAACTTTCTTTCATTTACTTATTATGCCATCTATTGAGTATTGTGCTTGGAAACGTGCTGCGGCAAGTAAGAGTTTCGGTGCAGATGACAATTAAACACTCTTGACACTCTTGAGACTAAAGCTCTTAATTTTAGATCACTAGCATCTTTATCTAGCTTCTTCACAATCTTATTTGTTTCAACAAGATTACCTTTCACTTTCCAGAATCCTGCAGGAAAGCAGCATTGGCTATTCTGCTCAGCCTTTCCTCTTAAGGCAATCCACATCCGAGGAAACAAACTTGAAAATCTTTGCTCAGTGTCTTAAATTAGTCTCAATGCATATCCTTCCTTAAAGCTGAACAATTTTAAAATACAAGTATACAAATCTTTGAATCATGCTGAACGTTGAAAAAAATAATGCTTGTCTTTAAATTTAAGATAAGATTTAGTTTCACAATTAAACTTATCACTATCAATCTCCATGAAAATAAAATTATATTACGATCCGTTGATATCCAGAAGATCCTTCGTTAAATGATCACCAATTCATCCTGTCTCACTAAATGAATCAAAGGATCAGAGCATTGCAGGAAGATTTACAGAGATCATTTTGTCCATTGAGATATAGGTAAGAGCAAGCCCTCTTACCTAGGTCACATTTTTTTCTATCATGTAGTTACCATTTATCTTCTAAGCCTCATGAATGCATCTAATCTGCTTAACATTTAGGGTCTGGCAGTACTTTTCAGTTTCTTACCTTGCCGGAGAAGTGATTCATTTTCGGATCGTATTCTCCGGTTGCTCTGCGGCCTACCATCGATGGAGCTGGAAGCCTCCTCGGACTGACCTTGGGCCCCACCACGGGGCGTGAACAAGTCGATTGGGATCACTCCAACTGCAGCCTGTGGTCTTTACATCGGGAGCTCGCAATCTCAGGAGAAGATGTAGATGTCAGGAGCTCCAACGTTGCAGAAGGATCGACCAGCCCCGACGCGAGGTTCGATCGTCTGGCGCAAGGGAGATGACACCCCCCAATGCAGGAACAGATCACCTCGACACGGAGGGCCCGCCGCCGGCTATGGGAGTCAAGATCATCCCATCAACGGTGGACTCGAGGCCCGCGACAGCGGGAGAACAAAGGGAGGAGATCAAACTTTTTTTCGCCTTCCATCACAGAGAGCAATGTGGTGGAGTCTCTATAATGGACGTTTATGTTCAAATGTGTTTTGTATATTCCGTTGCTTTTTATTTGTATAACTGACTTGGCAAATGAAATCCTCGTTTGTTGCAAAACATACTTGGCTAATAAAGTATTATTCTGATTGTGATTGTGAACTGCAGCCTCCTTGAAAATGTTTTCTTCATGGCACTTCAGGTTCAGTTACCAATAACCTTCATTCTATGTCCTTTAGTCCTCGATGGGAGCAGTTTCTTTTCGACCACTACATTAAGCCCCACTGTAAAAACCATCAGCAAATCCTCTTGAAACTTTCCTGTTCCAAAGAGAATGTCCAGTCAATCGAGACGTCCAAAGTTCTCATTCCTGAAATAATTCTAGTAAATCTCTTCTGCATGCTTTAAAAGGCCTTCACATCTTTTCAAAAGTGTGGGCTCCAGATGTGTCAAATCAATATTTTATAAAAGTTTGTTATGACCTTCTTACTTTAACTGCGTGCCTCGATGTATAATGACCCAGATTTTATATGATTTGTTCAACTGTTTTCTACCTCGTGTTTATGTATGTTTGCAGATCTCTACGTTCACACTCAGCATCACAAAGCGATACTGCATGGAAACAGGCTCTTCAAATCACCCACTCACTCTATGCCAAACATTTTAATGTTTCTCGGTATATTTTTATGTGGGGGAATAGGGGGAAACAGTTTTCGGTCACTTGCCTCGACGGAGATGTGATGTTTCTCCGTGTCATGTCTCCGTCTCTCCCCCCCCCCCCCCCCCCCCCCGCGGCCTAACAACTCAACTGGTGCGGCTTTTCTTGGGACCTTGCCTTAATTGTTTGCCGAGGATCGCTGTGGAAGTGCTCCGACCGCGGGGCTTGTGGACTTTAACACCGTGAAGTCGCGGTCTCTGGTAAGAAAAGGGACTCGGAAGCTCCATGCCGCGGAGTGTTTCCATTCCGTCCAACGGCAGAGTTACCACCATCCACTGCTCTAGGGGGAGACCAAGCGCACAATCGGTTGTGCCCTCGACGGTCACTGATTCCTTCGTAGACCCGCTGAGTTTCTCCAGCATTTCTGTCTGCCTTTGAACTTGTCTCACTGTTCAACATGCTTCCAAGTTTTGTGTCAAGTCACTAATATATATTGAGTTCAGCATAAATCCTTGTACAGTAGCTGAAAAAACACCATGATACATTTTCAATCTGGTTCCCCAATATCAACCTGGAATTTTGCATATGTCTCTGTTATTTTTTGTCTTTATCTCCTTATTCATAAGGAAAGCTTTAATAATAAATAGAGCACTGTACAGCACAGGAAAAGGCCCTTTGGCCCACATTGTTTGTGCCTAACATAAATGCCTGGATGAACGGATCGCTTCTGCCTGCAAATGATCCATATTGCTCTATTCCCTACATTTCCAGGCGCCTAACCAAAAGCTTCTTAAGCGCCAATATTGTACCTAGCTCCACCATCACCCCTAAAAATGCGTTCCGGGGTCGCACCACCATCTGTGTGAAAAATCCTGCCCTGTACATCTCCATTAAACTTACCCAATCTCACCTTAGAGCTGTGCTCTCCGGTGTTGGATATTTCCACCCTGGAAAAGGGGTTCTGATTACCTACTCCTTCCATGCCTCTCATAATTTTATATACCTCTATCAAGTCCCCACTCACCCACAGGCATTCCAGAAAAAAAAAAACCAAGTCTATCCAATCTCTCCCTGTAGCTGAAACCGTCTAATCTGAGCAGCATTCTGATAAACCTCCTCGGCATCTCTCTCCAAAGCTTGCACATCCTTTCCAGTAATGGGGCGACCAGAACTGCATGCAATATGCTAAAGTGGCCTAATCAAAGTCCTGTAGAGCTGCATCAAGACTTCCTGATTCTAATATTCAAGTACTTGCACTCTAAACCACGCTCTCCTTAAAGGCCATTTCTTTTTTCATTGCAATTTTGTTTGCTAAACCTCAATTCCAATTTACCTTGGTCAAATCTTTTATTATCTCCTAGAAAATGACCCTTTACTTGACACAATTCTCCAATTTTAACGTAAGCAGTTCTAAATGTTATGATACCATGATTGGCGAACTTTAAATGTTATCTCCATGTTCAACTTAATTTACTTCAATTCCCAGGGTGGCACAGTGGCGCAGGTGTAGAGTTGCTGCCTTCCAGCACCAGAGACCCGGATTTGATCCTGACTATGGACTTTGTACATTCTCACCGTGACCACATGGATTTTCTCTGGGAGCTCTGGTTTCCTCCCATACCCCAAAGGCATATAGGTTTGTAGGCTAACCGGCTTGGCAAAATTGTAAATTGGCCCCATTGTGTTTAGGATAGCATTAGTGTGTGGCGATTAATGTGAAGGGCCTGATTCCACACTGTATCTCTAAACTAAATATATTAACTAAACTATATATTATATTATATCATGTTATTATATATAGTTGAGGAATTTATTTATTTAATGGAATTATACGATTTCAGTGCTTCGGTTGTTCCAATGTTGACTCCACCACAGCAATATCTGTACAATTTCCCACATTGTGATTTTGCTTTGTATTACCACTCAGGTGGTAATACAAAGCAAAATCACAATGTGGGAAATTGTACAGATTTGTGCAGAAACTGTGTAGATTTGCTTTGTATTACCACCTGAGTGCTATCAGCTGGGGAGTGGCACTATGTGTGAGGAGAGTGGTGCATTAACTGGCAAACGTGAGCAGAAGCTGTGTTAAAATAGCAGGATGACCTTCATTGATTAAGGAGAACAGCTGGAACCTCGGCAGTACACCTGCTGTTGTTTAAAGATGCAAATGCAGCAGAGGTTGTGGGCAGGGTAGTGGTCAATTTTAAGTAATGAATTCCATAAATCAAAAGGAAAGAAAAACTGCAGTTGCTGGAAATTTGGAATTAAAACCAGAACTGCAATAAAGAAAAAAATAGCTCGTCAAGCTGAATATATGGAGAGAAATGAAGTTAATGATTCAGCTTAATGATTCAGCACCTGAAAAGCAAACTCAGAATTATTGTTTCTAGCATTTTACAATAATGTGATTGATTAATATATTGATTGAAAGATACAGCCTAGTCACAGGCCCTTTGGCCTACTCAGTCCACACTGACCACCTGTTCACACTAGTTCTGTATTAACCACTTTTGCATCCACTCCCTAGACACTAGCGGCAATTTACAATCAATAATCAACCTACAAACCCTAATGCCCAAGGGATGTGGGAGGAAACTGAGCACCCACAATGCCACCTGGAAAACGTGCAATCTCCACACATAAAGCACCCGAGGCCAGGATTGAAGCCAGGTTGCTGGGCATGTGAGGCAGTAGCTCTACCAAGCGTTCACTGTGCCACTCAGTGATACATGAGAGATACCTTTCATGAAACCTGGCGTGTCGCCTTCCTGACAGGGGTTCACAGGAGAATAAGGGTCCTAACTTTGTTAGGAAATTATCCTTCAGTGCTTCAAGCATTGCTGCCTGGTTTCCCAGCAGTCCATGGCAGGGTGCTGAGCGCCTGCTTACATTAGTGGTTGGGGGTCAGCAGTGGTTAGGTGAAAGGGTGATCGGTGACATTCTCTAAACTGGTGGGGTGAGAACAAATTATTTTGAAGTTTGAATGCAACAGACACTAGGATTCCCAGTATTCCAGATTAGCTCAGAGATATGGAGCTGGTGCAGAAAATGGTGCTGAATATGATCTTGGTGAATGGCAGAGCAGTTTAAAGGGTCTGAAGAGCAACTGTTGCTTGTATTCTTCTGTACAGTGGTTACAGGTGTGTGATTCCTTAACCAGAAATCGTGCAACATTCAAGTTTGTAAATTAAAGTGCCGAAACTTAATGCTTCTGTGCTTGGTTTGCGAGTCCCTTCCAGGATGGCCCAATTTCCTTGGCCACTCCATTGGGGCTAACTTCCTTTGGCTACTTCATTATTGACCTTTTCATCACAAGGTTATAGACATGTACTGTAAATATTCACTGTAAGACTCATTCTTAAAACAGTTGAAATGGGGCATCGATAAGGTGTCATGCACCATCAGCAAAAAGAAATGCATACAACCTCAATCCGTAATCTCATGACCCTCACTCTGCCATTGTAATTAAGCAATGGATAAACCGGTTCAATGAGAATGCAAAAGAGCATGTCAGGAGCATCAACAGCCATGGAACAATGAGATGCCAACGTATTGAAGCTGCAATATATAAATACATGCACGCTCCACTGCAAAAGGTGCATAGAATAGACAGCTATGCAATCTTACAGCTTGTCATTGGCATTTCGCTCCCACACTCAGACATGAATGTTGCTAAACAATTGAAGGATTAATAGTGACACAAAATGCTGGAGTAACTCAGCTGGTCAGGTAGCATCCTGAAGAACATGGAGAGATGTCTTTTCAGGTCGTGATGCTTCTTCAGACTGAATGACTAATGACGTTCAAATTCAGAGAGTTGATGGGACTCAGTGCGTGAGTACCAAAGGCAAAGCTGGAACATTCACAGCCATGTTCAGTCAAAAGTGCCAAGTGCATGATCCATCTTGGCTTTTTACTTGCAATCCCCATGATGATAGAAGCCAGCCTTCATCCAATTTGATTCACTTCTAGTTAAAATCAAGAAAGAGCAGAGAGAGCTGGATACAGGTAAGATAATGAGAGCAGATAACATCCTGGGTGTGGTGTGAAAGATTGGTGTGCCGGATCTGTTCCGGTGTTATTACAACATAGGTAATTATCAAATAACATAAAAAATTACTCAGGTATGGCCTGTTTCCAAACAGGTATTCAAATCCAATTCGGAAAATTGCTGTAGAAACAAGAAACTGCAGATGCTGGTTCACAAATGAAGGCTGGAGTATTTCAGCGAGTCAGGCAGGAGAACATGGATAGATGACGTTTCAAGTCAGAACGCTTCTTCAGGCTGATTGTAAGGAAATCAGGAGGAGAGGAGGGGTGGGACAAAGCCTGGCAGGTAAATTACTGACAAACTCTTTGGAAAGTTACTGCCTTGTCAGTTCACTTTCAATAAAGTGGATGGGCGATGTCATTAACAAGGCTATCAATATCAAGGTGCTCACTGATGCCCGTTTTGGGTTGGAGTAAATCAGCCCTCCACTAACTAATGCCATCCTGCTTCGGGGCTCATCATCACAGTGGTTGAAGCGAGCACCAAAGCCTGGCACTGTGTAGCAGCAGCTCTACCAGCTGCACCAGCGTGCCGCCCCATACCTCCAGCTATCTCAGATATAGGCAGAGACGGTAGAACAGAACATATTCTGTGCCTCCGGAACTCAAGCCGATCACAGGCATCCACTGTGGACATCTGCACTCCACCATCGTGAAAGGGAATAGTCTTCCAACCACCTTTTTATGGGTACAGTCAGCACACTTCACCATGGGACTGGACCACCCAAACCCTATTGAGTGCACTCACGAAAAATAGCATCAGTCTGTTCACTGTGTTATAACGTACACACAGTAAAGTTAATACTGAAAAGAATATTTTAATTTTGTTAATTAAAATATTTGCTTTGGACACTGCCTCATTTGGAAAACGGACTACGAAGTTTTAAAAGATGAATTCGAAAATGAATGCCTTGTGCAACAGTCCTTGTATGATTATTTCGACATTTAAAGTCACCGATGGACTCAAAAGCATGAAGAATCCTCTGAAATAATTGCCTTGCTTCAGTGTTGAGGTGATGTGTAATAGAAATCTTAAGTATACATTTTGTTAGTTGTACCCATTCCAACTCTGTGTTGGCCTCAGTTGCTGGATTGGGAATATTCCATTGCTTGTCTCGTGATCAAATAACATCTGACAAGATAATGATGAAAGTGAAAATCACATTGGCATTGTCTTGTGGAGGAAGTGTGGTTTTTCAGAGTGAGTCTGTCATTGAATGTGTACTTGTAAGTGAGACAAAAGCAAAATGGAAACTTTGAGGACCACCAACATCAGAGAAATCTTCAGCTTGATGTACCGTATGTAAAGGGACTTTCAAACATTTGGCCCAGCCAGAGGCATGTCCCGTTCACATTCCTACAATGACCCTTGTCACATTATTTAAACTGAAATCTAATGTCAGATGATTAAAACTTCCACTCCACTAGAAATCTATCCCTTAGTCTTGCTCGTGATAATGCCGCAAAGCTCAAATCAGAGCAATGTCGATGTATTAGTAGTGTCATGTGCTGAGGTGATTTACATTGCAATGCGGGCTTGGATTGCCTGATATGAAAATCAATGGCACTCAATGGTGCTTATACAGGATCGTGAGAATGGAGAAGTTCAGATGGCTTGCATTTCACAAAACTCTTTTCATGTGTTCTATCTGATTGATTTAAGGAGTTTGGTGCCGAGGTTGGACATTTTACTGGCTCAGCCATGATGCTTCTAGCTGGCATTAACTCAAACACTTACTTTGAAATAATCTCATGATCTGCATTAATAGCCTTAAGCTGTACTGGTATTTTACCACTGCACAAACACGTCGCAAAGAACATGCCACCAGAGCCGATTAGTTAAAACAATTGATTGGAATGTTAAAGGGTAACAATTTAATCCCAAGATGGAATGCTTCTTTTCCGCTGATTGATGCCAATAAGCGAAGACCGTGTGGATCAACGACATTCAGCCTTGTGACATTAATCTTCAGGGAACCCTCTCAAGTAGGGCACAAGCAGCATTAGCAACTGTTACGGTGAGAATTATCTTTATTATTATACTTCTCTGCATTACATTCAGCATCGGGAGAACAATAATGCTCAGTCCACAACTGACGATTCAACACTGGCCATCAAAATCCTTGTGTGATGCTCTGGAACATTTATCCTGAACAGAATAACATTTTTGCCATGCACTTGCCCATTTTAGTGCAATAATTTTATTTAACTTGCCCATTTTATTTATTACATATAATAATTTTTTTTCCCATCTATCGTTCGGAATTTTTATCAATAACTCTTGTTCCCAGTCCCTCCTAATTGCCTCTGTCGTTGGTGTTTCTCTATTTAGAATTGTATTATATAAGTAAGATATTAAATTGCTTGATTCTGCCTTTCTATTCATTACTTCCTCCAATAAATCTGGGCTACTCTGTAATAGATAGTTAACTGTTCATATCAATGTATGTACCATGATTTGCAGTGGATCAATTGTGTTGGGCGTTTATGAAGATAGCTGAACAATTAAGTTGTCTTTAATTGTCATCACGGGTACAGAACTATCAGCCACAGATGGGGTCTATAGATGGTGTTGTGTCGAAAAGGCAGCTTGCATCAACAAAGACCCACACCATCCTGGCCACACACTCATGTCACCCCTGCCACTGGGAAGAAGGTATCGGAGTCTAAAAAACATCACCACCATGTGCAGAATAGCTTCTTCCCAAAACCATCAGGCTTTGGAACAGTACACAATGCTAACCAATGGTATTGGGTTACACTAAGGATTTTGGGCTGTTTTTTTGCACTGGTATTGGGTGTATTAATTTATTAACTTTTTTTTGTTTATCATGTATTATCTATGTGTATTGTGTTAGAAGACCTTGATGCTGCTGCAAGTAAGAATTTAATTGTTCCGTTTGTCAGTACATACTGTATGACTATTAAACACTCTTGACACTTGACTATTGGACATACAGAATGGTCTTCCCTCCCACGGATAATTCCACAATTCTCATGTGGATGCATTTATTTGATCTTTTGTTAATCCTCCTTTTTGGCACTGATCTGCTCATCATATATATCTCCTCTTGCTCCTTTTCACCTATTGGCAGTGTTGTATAAAACACTATGCCAGAGGAGATTAATTTTTGGCATGGACATTGTGGACTGAAAGGCCTATTTAGTTTAATTTAGTGATACAAATGGAAACAGGCTCTTCGGCCTACTGCGTACACCAATCATCCATCGATCGCTCATTCTCACTATTTCTATGTTACTCCCTACACGCTAGGAGCCATTTACAGAGGCCGATAACTTACAAACCTGCACGCCTTTGGGATATGGGAGGAAACGAGCGCCCAGTGGAAAGCCACATGGTAATAGGGGTGATCCTGCAAACTCCACACAAACAGCACCTGAGGCCAGGATCAAACCTAGATCTCTGGTGCTGTAAGGCAGTAGCTCTACCAGCTACACCAGTGTGCTGCCATGTCACGCTGTTGCACAACCTCAAGGTTTGGACTTCCTCCTCTGTGACTCTTGTGGTTCTGGCCCAATGCCTGGTGGAATAATTGTAAAATGCCATTTAACCGCGATTGACATAATTGCCTGCATAGCTAATGGGGAAAATCTGTAATGTGTTTTAATAATTCTGTTAAATGTGTCATGGTTAGTAGTGCATGATCCAACCTGGAAAAAGGCTGCGATCATTTTCCATTCTGAAAATTATCTAATTTTTATTGATGAGGTGCAGAAAAGATCTCTACACAATGTGAATGCAGGAACATTCAGAGGCCGTAGCCACAAACATTTGGTTCAATTTGTGTTGGTAGGTCAGAAAAGGAGATCATGCATGTTGATGATATTGTCATATGTGTAAACGATGAAGGGCAAATAACACCAGCATTAGAGTGAACAGCAACTGCAGGCACGAAGACCGATTTCTCGATAGGTGAGACTTGCACTTAATAAGAAAGCACACACTTAAAAACATACACAAGGTGCTCTTTAAGCATAATTTATACATAAAATGGCACAAATAAATTTTCTGATGCATTTCTCGGCTTTTTAATCCAATAGTTATGTGAATAAAATTTTGACTTACTGTAACCAGTCACTTGGAAGATTAGTTATATGATTCAGTGCAATGCACGTGCAAATCAATGCAATTTTATGAAGTGAAATTAGCTTTTGATAAATCCCTTTTTGGCAGGGTAACTAGTAGAATGGATATGGGGAAATCAGTGTGTGTAGCATACACTGTTTGCGCCGCTAGGGACCTGGGTCCGATGCTGACCTCGGGTGCTGTCTGTGTGGAGTTTACGCATTCGCCCTGGGACTGCATGGGTTTCCTCCTGGTGCTCCTCCCACATTCGAAAGACTTTGTAGGCTAATTGGCCTCTGTAAATTGTCCCAGGTGTGTAGGGAATGGATGAGGGAGCGGGATAATGTAGAACTAGTGTAAATGGATGATCGGTGGTTGGTGTGGCTTCAGTGGGCCGAAGGGCCTGTATCTCCAAACTAAACCAAACATCTGATGATTATCGACATACGTTTGTTGAGATACCATACAAATGATTATTGCATTAAATTTGGTTGGGGCTTATGTATAAGCATTGATAGAAATTCAGTCAGTGCAGCGAATCCCCCTAAAAGAGACTATGTGAGTGTACCTATGTTTATTGCTACTGTGTGGTTAGGACATAGTATACAACAACACAGGAACAGGCCATTCAGCCCTCAATATCTGCAATGAACATGATGCCAAGTTGAACTAATCTCCTCTGCTTGCATGTGATCAATGTCCCTCCATTCCCAGCCTATCCATTTGCCGGTTTAAAAGCCACTTAAAAGCCACTGTCATCTGAGCCTCCACCACCACTCATTGCTGCACATTCCAGACAGTCACCACTCTCTTTGTTTAAAAAACAGATGCCCTGCACATCTCCTTCAATCTCTCACCTTAAAGTTCCGCCCTCTAATCTTTGACATTACAACCTGGGAAAAAGGTTCTATCTACGCCATGTATGCCTCTCATCATTTAATAAACATGTATTGGCTGAAGGTCTCTATTCTGCCTTTGGCATTCCATTGAAAACATCCCGAGTTTGATCAATCTTTCCTTACAGCTAATACTTCTAATCTGAAGAAGGGTTCTGACCCGAAAAGTCACACATTCCTTTTCTCCAGAGATGCTGCCTGACCCGCTGAATTACTCCAGCATATTGTGTCTACCTTCAGTATAAACCAGCATCTTCAGTTCCTCCCTACAGCATCCTAGTAAATCTCTTCTCTACCCACTCCAAAGCCTCCACATCCTAATAAGGTTTTGTCTCCATGTTCCAGAAGTGATTTTTAACGTGTAACTTCCCATCCTTCAGTGAGAGATTGAAAGCTCAGTGGATGTATAGCCACCGAGAACAGAACAGCTGTATGACAGAGAGAGTGCGAGTCGACTGTTAGACCTCCTGAAGCTTTACATTATCCACTGAACCAGCAATGACAATGTTGCCACAACATCAAGTCATCAAATCTGTGTTCAGTTTTGATAACGCTTTTAGAAATGTTAACACTTTTAAGTTGCCTGACTTCACGTAGCATGGGTTTGCCTGGTTTCAACAGCTATAAACAGGCGTAGGCAAATTTAAAAGCTCATATTTCCTCACCTAAAGCAATTATGCATGCATAATCCTATTGAACCATTTCACACTGAAAATGTGACTGAATCAATTCACTTTTACCATTATATTTGTTCATCTCGAATGATATTGTGATTTTGTACCATTTTAAATGGGGGTCAAAGAAAAAGCATTCATTTCGCGGCCTTGTTTTCACCAATCTTTCCACCACCACACACAAGAAGCGCAAGATGGACACCATTGTATGCAGATGCTGAGAAGTGTGTTCAGCTCTGGATGAACAACTTCTAATCTTGTGTGTCGACTCGACAAGAAGAAGACCATTTAAAATTGAATCAAACTGCTGACAGGGGCATCAGGCAGGACTGGAGAAGAGAGAGGTGACATGCTGTTTGCTCGTATTGGACGGCAGGGGTAGTGAGGTTCTGAGGTACTGCATCAAAGCAGAAGCAAAGCACAAACTGCTGGAGGAACTCAGCAGGTTAGGTCCAGAGGAGGTTTACAGGAATGATTCGAGGAATGAGTGGGTTAGCACATGGTGAGCGTTTGACAAGCAGTGAAGATTTTTAACAATTTTGGGCACTTTCCAGACATTGAGATATTGACCAGACTTGATGTGATTGAAAGGGAAAAAATGTTCCTCTTCATAATGAGTCCCAACATATACTTCTGACAGTCATTTGCAAAATGGGATCCATGAGAATTTAAAGTAGACATAGGAAGAGAGTAGGGACATTCTTTCAAGGCCGTGGCTTGTACCCAACGGAGACCTACTAAGGCTTCCTTTGAGTTCACTGATCAACTGTAGCCAATATACATATCTGTTTGGTGAGGAACACTGGGAGAGTTTGTACAGTTACAAGGGGTTCCTTAAATTATTGGCTGTGATTTCACATATTACACTCTGTTCTCTAGATTTTGATCCTGTAAATAATAAGACTAAAAGTTCAGTGCTGAGGAAAATGATCCTGCATATTGCCCTGCAGCAGATTGGTAAGGACACCCCACGGCCACTAAGGACAATCAGGGGGTAACTGGTGGGGGTGATGGAAGCAGCAGTATTGAAGTGACAACAATCTCAGATGGACACAAACCTTCAAAGAAATGTTCCATGGCAGCCTGACAACACCAGCACACGTATAGGCTGCCAATAGACTTGAAGCATTTTGGAGGGTGAGTATGGTTTGCACGTCTCCAGTGTTTTCAGGTACCTTCTGTAGATTGTCCAATGTAAAGGAACGTTGTGCTCCCTGCTATAGGCATTCCATGAGGCTGGTGCTAAGTTTCAAGTCTTGCCCGTTCAATAGTCTCTCAGTAAGACAAAAAGTGAAATGAAGGCAATATCTGTCTTCACTTTAGAGTGACTCCCAAGATGTTGAAAGTAGTGCATATTTCCAGGGTTTTGTGGGAGTTGGTTGTTATGCAGCAGAGAAGAATAGTGGACTACTGGTGTGAAGCCAAAAGAGAGCTCACATTTTCCTTTTGTTCCTGCAGACTGATTGCACTCCAAAGAGAATCCTGAACAAGATGAGATAGAGTAATCTCAGAAAATAAGTTTCAGAAGAGGGTCGAAGCGATAACAGAGCTGAACCTGACTCCAGTCTACATTTGAATTGGGTCAGTAGTTGACCTGCTAATTATCACCTAGTATTGTCAATGTGTAGCAGATGTGGAACAATGAACACATTTGGGTTGCATTTTCCATTATCCCTCACAATAATCATATTGGTTTGAAGTCATCATCTGTGCATCTGACACCAGATTCTCCAAAACAAGTATACCACTATGAGAAAGAGATATCCAAGAGAGAGAAAACATTTCAATGATGTTCTCAGAACCTTCTTGGCATAATGTAACATCCTCACTGGCTCATGAGAATCACTCGTTTGCAACTGGTAAAATGGAGATGGGGTATTTGGGATGGCACAGGGAACCATCTCTTCCTGGAGCACAAGAAAACCTGCAAAAACAGCAGAAGGAGCACATCACTTCCCATTTGACCTAACATCTTCCCGGTATGAGATGTCAAGCACCTCCTGCCCCATCCCTGACAAAGTCTACATTGGCTACATTTAAAGCCCTGACCCACTGTACGAGTTCATTCAAGAGCTCTCCCGAGTTTAAAAAAAATCAAACTCATGGAAGCACGTAGAATGTATGCAGTGGGTACGTCGGAGCTCGGGGACATCTCTTAGCGGCTCATAACGCTAACGGCAGGCACTCGGGAAACACGGTAAGCTTGGGAAGACTCGTGAAGATTTTACAACAGATTGAAAAATGTCCACGAGAGCCCCAGGTACCTACGAGCGGCCATTACCGTATATCTCCGAGTTGGAATCATGGCAAAACTCGGGAGAACTCTTGAATTAACTCGTACAGTGGGGCAGGGCATTATGCAACCTCACAACCCTAAGAACTGGGGTAGATGTAAGTTATCATCAATCCTGATGGACAAGCATGATGAAACATTCTCGAGTGGACCAAGAATATGAAAAAGTGAGGGCGAGCTCTGGAAGATTCACTGTGAGGAACAGCCCTAGTTCTACCGAAGATTGCCAAGGCAGCCAGCCACAAGACCTCCCAGAACATCATCACCAGAGCCCTGGGAAAAGGTGGCAGGTGTTGGCTCAAGCAGGATAGTAAATCCCTGTTTAATGGCAAAAGCCGACAGAGATTGAATGATTCCACACAATATGGTAAAGTGAGCTGCATGCCCGAGGAATGGCTGTTCTCTTATTCTCTCATACACGCATATAAGCATTGATCAAAATCAGTGGTGCAGCCTGAGCTATTTGATGCATCCTTGTTGAACTCATCCCTAGGAGGTTATCTGGTGTGCAATATCAGGACATTGAGATCCCCCCTTTGTGAGAACATAACTTTACTTTCCCCAACAGCTGCTCAACTGCGCAAGTCCTACCATGGTTTAACTTACCAAAATGCAACACATTGCACTTATCCAATATAAATTCCATCTGTCATTCCTTGGCTCATGGCTGCAGTCCATCTAGATCCTGTGATAATCTTAGATAACCTTCTACACTATCCAACACTACACTACTAATTTGGTTTACATCCACAAACTTACCAACAACGTTAACAACATTGCCAGCAAAATCATTAAGATATAAATGACAAACAAAAGTGGATCAAGCACCAATTCCTGTGGCACACCACTGGTCACAGGCCTCCTATCTGAATAACAATGCTCCACCACAACCTTCTGACTTTCATCAAGCTAATGTTGTAAATAATTCGCTAGCTCACCCTGAATCCCATGGGATCTGACCAGTCTATCATGCGAAAACCTGCCAAAGGCAAGTCAATTTGTGTGTGTGCGTGAGGGGGGGGGTCTAATTGTGTTTTGCATCAATGTCCTGTTTTTTTTCCCACAGTCATCTTTCTTTTACAAATGTTGTCTTGATGTTGCTGCAAATACGATTTTTGTTGCACCTGTACCTCACCATAATTGTGCAGGTGACAATGAACTAGACTTGACTTACTTGACTTGATATAGGCAATGTCTACCACCCTGCCCTTAGCCAATCCTCTTTGGCCCCTCTTCAAAGCACTCAAGCAACTTTGTGAGACACAAAATGCTGGAGAAACTCAGCGGGTGAGGCAGCATCTATGGAGAGAAGGAATAGGTGACGTTCCAGGTCGAGACCCTTTTTCAGACTTGAGACAAATGTTCCCATGCACTGAATCTTTCTAACTGCTAGTGACAATCCAATCAACATACCTGCAAATTGCACTGCACTGCGGTGCTGTGACTAACTAAAAGGTAATGGGACTACATCGGTGGATGTACGCAGTGATGATGGAGATTGGTTCAACACATCGTGACACTGGCTAAAGGTACACAACCAGATGGAGGTTTATTTTCCATTTCTTCATTTTTCAGGATCTGGTCATTGTTAGAAAGGTCAGCATTTATTCACTTCACTGATTTCCTTTGTAAAAGAACATTAGCAGTACCATTGTTTGGAGAATAATATGATCTAGAACTAGGCGGTAGAATTGTTTAAGAAAGAACTGCAGGTGCTGGTACAATCAAAGGTAGACACAAAATGCTGGAGAAACTCAGCGGGTGAGGCAGCACCTATGGAGAGAAGATGTTGGCGGCGTTTCGGATCGAGATCCTGCTTCCTGGCGACGTTTCGGATCGAGACCCTTCTTCCTGGTGACCTTTCGGGTCGTCAATTCCTTCTCTCCATAGATGCTGCCTCACCCGCTAAGTTTCTCCAGCATTTTGTGTCTACCTATAGTCGGTAGAGTTACTGCCTCACACTGCCAGTGACCGGGGTTCGATCCTGACTACGGGTGCTGTCTGTACAGAGTTTCTACATTCTCACTGTGACACTGTGGGAGCTCTGGTTTCCGCCCACACTCCGAAGACGTACATTTTTTTGTAGGTTAATTGACCAGTAAAATTGTAAAGTGTCCGTAGTGTGTGGGATATTGCTGGCGTGCAGTGTGATTCGCTGGTTAGCGCAGACTCGGTGGGCTAAAGGGCCTGTTCCTGCACTACATCTGTAAACTCTAGTGATAATGAAGGATTGTTGGCATTTTGCCAAATCAGGATGACGTGGAGGGTAACCTGCCGTGATAAGATCCCATGAGCCTGAAAGCATTGCCTTTCTTGGTGATAGAGATGGTAAGTTTAGAAGGTGCTGTCTGAGTAGCCTAGGTGAGTAAGTGCAGTGCTTTTTGTAGACGGTGCACACAATAGCCATTGTGTGACAGTGGTGGTGGGAATGAATGTTCAGATGGCGGATGGGGTACAGATCAAGCAGGCTTTCTATCCTGGATGGTGTCGAACTTCAAGAACTGTTGCCACAATGCTCATCCAGGCAACCATCATGCTCCTGACTTCTGGCCCCATGGAAGGCATACACTTTAACGTGCCAGGTGGGCTACTCACCACAGGATAACTCACCACTGGGCTGATAAGAGGAATGCAACATGTGTGTCAGAGAAGTACCACCTCCCAGTTTTCCACCATCAATATTTTGAGGGGAATCACCATTCAGCAGAACTTGTGCTGGATGTGACTGGTGAATGTTGACCCCCCCCCCCCCCCCCCGGGACATTGATGGCAGGGGACTTTGAGATAGCATTTCTCGCATGCATTTGCTGCGTTGCACTTACCAGCCCATGTCAGATATTTTGTCTAGCTCTTGTTACATGCAGAATGAGCTGGTTCATTGCAAATAGAATTGAACTTTGTGCAGCGATCAGTGAACGTTGACATTTTTGAATGATGGCGCTAGGAATGCCATTCATTAAGTAATTTGGAGATACAGCATGGAACCAGCCCTTTGGCCCACCGAGTCCACGATAACCATTGATCACCCATTCACACAATATTTCTATGTTGTCCTGCTTTCTCATCCGCTCCTTACAGCCCTGGGGCAATTTACAAAGGCCAATTACCCTACCAGCCCATGGTAGGAAATTGCAGCACCCAGAAGAAATCTACACAGTCACAGGGGGAACGTGAGAACTTCACACAGGCAGCATTCAAGGTGACGATCAAACTTGGGTCTCTGGCGCTTCGAGGGAGCAGTTCTACCAGCTGTGCCACTCTGCTGCCTTATAATGTTCTCATACTCCTCAATTTGGGATTCAAACATAGTCACAGGATTCAGGGTTAATAACAAGCCCCATCCTGCTGTACTTTGATGACTGCACACACAGACATAAGCCTCATGTATCTGAACTAATTATTCCAAAGACTCATTAATTATTCAGTTGATGTCACATTCGGGTGAAATATTATCTTGATGTCATGGGCATTCACTCATGTTTGGACTAAAAGGCCTGCCTCACGATGCGAGTTGACCCACGAGGGACCCCGAGTTTTCACTAGCGACTTGTGGCGCTAATGGCAGGTACCCGTGAAACTTGTTAACTCGTGAAAAAATTCAAACATGTTTGAGGTTTTCCACGAGTCAAATTTACTGTTCAAGTTAAAAATTGAAACTTTTAAACTCGTTGTAATAACGTAGTGGCCCGTGCGTTTTACCTTAGTGACTCGTGAGTCTACCGTGGCACCGTCAATGGAAACTTTTCATTTCCCAGGTGGGAATGGAGTTACCCGAGGCCAGACTCCAATAGTAGCAGCATTTAAAGTGACAGCAGAAGGCGGGAGCAGGAACCTTCATTTGAATTTGCATTGAGGTTAAATGGATTGTCATCCATGATCATAAAAAGTTGCATATTGGATGTAGTGGGTTTATTTACGGGTGACTGTGGCTACCGATGACTGTGACTGTGATCCGGGAAGGGGGGGGGGGTGGGGGGACACACACTATTCACTTTCCCACAAGCATTTACCAAGATTGTCTAATATTTTGTTGACCTCATGTACATACTTTCAATATTCATTTTACATCACGTATTGCGACTTTGTCGAGACCCTTCCGGAAGTCTGTATTCAGGTTGTTAAGGTTTGCCCTCAGCATTCATTGCTTCCTTTTGTTACATAACTCCAGCTTGCCTTATTTGGTTCTAATCTGGAACTAGTTGTTCCTCCCAGCTAACATCAATTTTCAAAGAGAGGAAGCAATCAAATGTATACACGACCGGGATTCATCGTAGCAAATGGGGGCAGGCAGCATCCCTGGAGAAAAGGAACAGGCGACGTTTCGGGTCCAGACCCTTCTTCAGACTGTGAGTCAGGGGAAAGGGAGACGAGAGATCATTTTCCCCCGACCCTCAGACATCAGGAATCACATTGTATTAGATCTGGACCATCTCCGCTGCATGGTGGTACAGCAGTTAATGCTGCTGCCTCGTGGTCTCAGGTTCGATCCTGAGCTCAGCTGCTGTCCGTGTGGAGTTAGTGACCAAGAGGCTTTGCATCAACTGTGGTTAGAAGCGTCTGTTTTTTGAATTCCCACAAATAGCACAAGGTTTAAGTCAACATTTAAAAACCATTTTAAACAACATAGGTTACAATACAGTAAAGGATTATGTTTAACCCAATCACTGGGCGCTAGTGTTGTACCATTACGAAAAAAATTGTTAAAACGTGCTGCGCCTCTGGTCAGTACAAATATCTCAGAAGTAAAGCAGCATTTATTTGAAATTGAGAGATATTTATACAGATTATTCCTGAAATATTTGAGGTTTATTTATTTGTAGACTATTTCTGCTCAGGAAGATATGCCAGAAAAATGGCTCTGGCTAAAATCAACACTTCACACATTAATAATAAGAGTCAAAGGCAAGTTACAGCAGATACAGAAAATCAGAAAATGATAGAGAAAAGAGTAGAAAATGCTTCACAACTGAGGCTGCACAGAGAGTGAGTCACGCACACACAGACACGGGTCAACGTCAATTAAATCTCAAAAGAACTTCAGCTGCTGGAAATCTGAAGTGAAAACAGAAAGGGCTGGAATTTCTGATGGTATTGGCTCGGAATTTTATAAAACATTTTATGATCTGATTGCACCACATTTGAAGACACTCTATGAATATATTTATACCCAGCAGAAACTACCAGAAACGTTAAATGAATCTATTATAACACTTATACCTAAAATAGACAAAGCTCTGGATGACCCAGGATCATTTAGAGCTATAGCTCTTTTAAATACTGATCAAATGATATTAACTAAAATATTAGCACAAAGGATAAGTACAGTTATTAATGAATTAATTCACCCCTATCAAACAGGATTTATACCAAAACGATATTCCCCATATAACCTGAGACGTTTATTCAATATTATATATTCGAAAAGAGGTATTAATAAAGATCTAGTAGTTATTTCGTTAGATGCGGAGAAAGCCTTCGACCATGTGGAATGGTCTTACTTGTTTTCGGTTATGGAAACTTTTAAGTTGGGAGAGAAGTTTATTACTTGGGTCAAATTATTATACACTAATCCAACAGCCAGAATAATAACAAATCAAATGCTATCAACTACATTCAATCTATCTCGAGGCTGCAGACAAGGTTGCCCTTTATCCCCACTACTGTTTGCACTTGCAATAGAACCATTAGCTCAACGTGTGAGATCACATCCTGAAATATATGGGTATGATACCAGAGATACTGAAAATAAAATCTCCTTATATGCGGATGATGTATTACTTTATATTACAAAACCGGAAATTAGTATCCAAAATTTATTCAAATTAATAACTGAATTTGGATCTTTTTCAGGATATAGTATTAATTGGAATAAAAGTGAACTCATGCCAATAATGGTAAATAACTTACATATATTACAACAATTTCCTTTTAACATAGCAAACGAAAAAATTAAATATCTTGGAATTTTATGTAACAAAAAGATTTGATTCTTTATTTAAATCCAATTTTCCACTCTTATTGAATAAATTAAATAAGAACATTTTATATTGGAAAACACTATCTATCTCAATGCTAGGTAAAATTAATGCAATAAAAATGATTTTTCTTCCGCAATTACTATATCTTTTCCAATTTATTCCGATATATCTTCCTAAACATTTCTTTAGGAGGGTGGATTCTTTAGTTACCAACTTTATCTGGGATTATAAGAGCCATAGAATAAATAAAAAACATTTATGTAAATCAAAAATAAATGGAGGTCTAGTACTACCAAACTTTATGTTTTATTACTGGGCAGTTAATATTAAAAATATGAATTTTTGGTTAGTAGAGACAGATAAACAACCAATTTGGTTAAAAATGGAAAAAGAAGATTGTTCGCCTTTTGAAATTAATTCGATATTATTTGCCAATATTAATCTAGTAAGAAAAACATATAGCGAAAACCCTATAATAGAAAGTGGAATACGTATCTGGAAACAAATAAAGAAAACATAAAAATTGGAATGTATACCACTAGCCTTTACCATTGTAAATAATGTTGCATTTAAACCCTCAATGATGGACAAAGGCTTTTTACAATGGAAAAATAATGGAATTAATAAGACGGGAGATCTCTACAGGGAAAATTCTTTCCTTTCATTTCAAGAATTACAACAAATTTATGGATTACATTCAAAAGATTATTTTAGATACTTACAAATTAGAGACTATGTAAAAGCAAACACACAGGAAATTAGAAACAGAAAGACAGAAATTTTAGATGAATGTCTAAATAAACATCCGAACACAGAAAAATTGATATCATATATTTATAATATTTTACTGGAAAATGATGTCCAATTGACAGAAATATATAGACAATCATGGGAAAACGAATTAGGCCAAATTATTAGACCAGAAGTATGGGATGAAAGTTTACAACATATACACCACTGTTCGTTAAATGCTGGACACTCTCTTATACAATTTAAAATATTACATAGACTACATTATTCAAAATTCAAACTACATAATATTTTTCAAATGTATCTGCCATATGTGATAAATGTCAGCACGTAGAAGCTAACTTAACACACTCATTTACAAATTGTGTAAAAATTACAACATTTTGGACAGAAATATTTAGGATAATTTCGAATGTTGTTAATATGAATCTGATTCCTGATTCAAAGTTAATAATACTGGGAATACTGGAAACAGATGAATTAATAACACCAAATCAAAGAATTTTTATTGATTATAGTTTAATAATTGGTAAATAATTAATATTGAAATTCTGGAAAGGTCCTACATCCCCCACAATCAAAATGTGGATTACAGGAATGTCGGAGACACTTCATCTGGAAAGATTGAGGCTTGTCCTAATGGACAGGTTGGATCTTTTCAGAGGAATATGGTCTCCATACATTGAATATCTAAAGGGTCAAAGTGGCTCGGTGCGAGAGCCTGACGGAAACCTGAATAATGGAGTAGATGAAGAAATACGTATAACAAATCATGGATATATCTCCAATGATGGATAACTTTTGAATACTCCATTCACTTCTTTATTTTTGATTTCATATTTCTATGTTATTTTTCTCTATCTTTTCTTACTTGTAAAAAAAATGTATAGAAATACAAATAAGTCTTAAATGTTAATATTAATAATATTACGAATGTATGTAAGAAGTATATTACTATTAATATGTACTTACAATTAATAAAAATATTTAACAAAAAAAAACAGAAATGGCTGGAATCACTGAATAGGTCAGTGCAGAGTACTCTTTCTCTTCTGCCTTCATTGCACAAACGTCCTTGCATGACATAAAGAGCTGCTGCATACAGCACTCAAATAGAAAACATCACCATCTTGGACTCCAATTGTCTGCTTGCAGCCATGTTTCCAAATGAACCGATTTAAACAAGGGAGGCTTTTTATAGTGCTAAAAAAACAGCATGGCACAAGAGTAACGCGGGAGAGGAACTTGGTACGCGGGAGACGAACTTGGAACATCGCAGAAATGACAAGTAAACGGCAAACTTAGTCATACCAGTGGGAACTCGGTTAAACTCTTGATCATACACTTGGAATCTCGTACACAACCACGAGTCTTTCACTCGGGGTACCTCGTGGGTCAACTCACACTGTGAGACAGGGCCATTAGGCATGGTGATGCCTCGACCTGTGTAATATTGACAAAACCCAAACTGGGCATTAGTGAAAGGCTACTGGTGAGCAAGTGCTGTTTGATGCCACTTTATTGATGACCAAGAGCAGATTGATTAAGTGGAAATGAGCCAGAATGAACTTGTCCTCCTTTTTTTTTTTAATGTACAAGATATGCCTGCATAATTTTCCACATTGTTGGATAAATGACAATATAGTAACAACTGGAACAGCTTGGCTACATGTGCAGCTAGTTGTGGAAAACAGATCCGCAATACTATAGCCAAAATGCTATCTGGTCCCATAACCTTTGCTGTATCCAACACTCGCAGCTGTTTCTTGATATCACATGAAGAATTGGCTGAATATTGGCTTTCTGTGATGGTGCAGAACATACTGTTTACTACCAGCCACAGCCTGCACTCTCTGGTAGGTTTCCAGGGTACCTGCTTTTTTTTCCCGTTCTGGCTTCCATTTGGCACCTTCAAGTTTGCTTTCAGCAGAAAACAAGAGCATCTAAATCAATATGCACATCAATCCTTCCCAACTAATATCATCTAATTAAATGATATTAATTCTCTCCTTTTTCTGGCATCCACTTCCCTGCTTTTCCCTATCAAGGTGGGTAACTTTACACATATTCACACTGTGCTGCTGCATATCATATATTTGCACATTTGCTCAACTTTTCTAAGTCATCTTTAAGCTTTCTTGCAGCTCACAGTTCCACGCAGATTAATGAAATCAGTGACCTACAAATTATGATATTCTGTAATCAGCATACATTATGAATAGTTGCTCAAGCATTTATCTCCGTGGTACCCAAGAATTTACTGCGTGCCAATTGGGAAATAAAAATATTTATCCCTACTTTGTTTCTTGTATACCAACCAATACAAGTGCATTGATATCACTGCACTGTGGGCAGTTCTCACGTTGGGAAGAAACATTACCTTGAATAAACTATCCTTGGCAGTAAATGTGGTATCCATCACTCTCTGAGTGAACAATGTGCTGGTTGTCTCAAGGACCTGACTGTTGGTGCTCCATTGGTCTCAGGTGATCCCAAAAGTGTTACTGAGAAATCCAAGGTCGAAGCTTTTAAACAACTACTTTGGTGTGAAATTCTTGGACATGCTTTCAAAGCCATAAAGACGAGTACTGAGGACACGTCTCAATCATTATGTTCAGGTTTGGCAGTTTGTTGTTCCAGAAATACAACATGCTGGGCAAAAGACACAGAGGGCTTTATAGACATTCAAACCTCATTGCCTCTCAAGGTTAAATGAGCTGGTAAAAGCGAAGCCAAGTTTGCAGTTGTGGTCCAGAGATATGGCTTTTGGGTCAGATATTGATATTCTGTAATAAGTCACTGCAATGTCAAGAAATGGGCTGCAGTAGTGGCAGATATTCCTCGACTGGCACTTACAAAAAGAATGATTGCAGGAGAGGTGAAATGAAAGCCAAAAGTAACGGTTGATGCGTTAAATAATCGGGGAATAAAAACATGCAGGATAAAATATAATGATTGGCATGGATAAAGGTGACAAAACGTGGTAAGAAGAGAAAATGAAGAACCAAGAGATGAGAAAGACATGCAGGGATTTAATCAAGAAGCTGAAAATTAATAAATGAGCTATGAAGCTGAAAGAAAGGAGGGAGGAATGTGAGAAGGTATGAGAGAGCAGACAGATTCCAAGTAAACATAACTTGAAACAAAATATTTTAAATGGCTCACTTTCAAAATTTCTTGACATCATGCGTACTAGTTAATCTTAAAGAATATCAACACACATGATGTATTTATATTGATATTTCCTAGCTCAATACAGTGTGATTCATTTTTCCACCTTGAACTTTGATAGATTTGCCAAACTTCATTTAATTTTCAAGCAACCTTTCCACATGCAATTAAAGTGCCACGTTGATTTTTGTTTTTTCTTGATTACAAAGCCTCCACACAAGCAATTAACAACTCTTCACTGTCTTCTCTCAGCTGACATCACTCCCACAAGTATCATTAGCTGCATCCCTTTTACCACATTCCCCTTACCTTTTCCACCCTTCTCCCTTCTTCATTTGTTTTCCAATTTAGCCAAGTCTCATAAAAGGCCATTCTCCTGAAATATTAAAAGGCCAGAAAGGCGCTATGACTCTTTGGGCGACTGAGGAGACTACGCACGACCATACAGGTGACACCCTGGCGACATGTCGCCTGTATGGTCGTGAGTAGTTGCCCAAAGAGTCGTACCTTGTTCTGGTCGCCGCTGGATTTTCAACATGTTGAAAATTTTCGCCGACCTGTAACGACCTATGACGGGTGCCGGCAGTTGCCGAAAAAGTCGCGTAAGTGGAACAGGCCCATAATTCTGCTCATCAGTCCACAGATATTACTTGATCTGTTTATTTTCCAGAGCTTTCTATTTTAATTTATGTATGAATTCTAAAATCCATCCAAGCCACCAGCATGTTTGAAATTATGCTCCTATTGGATTCTCCCCGACCTAACTATGCATCAATCGATTTGCTTTCTCCCAGCATTGGTAGGCTTAGTGGACACGTGTTTGTTGCTAATTGCTTCAAAGCCCTTGAAGCAATCTCTCAAAGATGAAGAGGGCCAAAATCATTCTGCTGTTTCTCTGCCATGCAGTGTGGAGCCTCCCCCAAGCAACCAAGCCAATTTAATAGTGGTATTAAAATCCCAGTTAATATTTTGCTAGATAGTGTTGAGGGCCTGTTTATACTTCTGGTCTTCTCACAGCTATCAAATGAACTTCAGACTCCTTACACATGGGACCGGATATTGGATTTTGGTGCTGAGGTGGTGATTCTGTTCAAAGGATCATTCACTAACGAGACCACTCTTTTGAACAACAACCACAGCTATTAAAAAAAAAAAACAGAAACAGGTTGAAGTCATTCAGACCCTCAAGTTAATTAATTTGAAGCATAATTCCATCTACACACTTCAGTTTCATAACACCCCATGCTATTGTCTATCAAAACTCTGTTAGCTTATTCTTGGAAATTCAGGCTTCTTTTGGGTGGAGAGCCTGCCAAACTTTTACTAATGTTTATCTTATCTGCATGGTAAGCTCTAATTTAGAATTTATATTATTTTGTTTTTGTTATCCTCAACAAAGCAAAAAGTTTACTAAAAATCATGATGGAATTAAAGAGGTCATGTCTATGTGAGATTGCAATTAGCTAAGAGAGGGAAAGCAGAGTAAAAATGGTTGAGATCTTGTCCCTGGTGTCATAAGGTCATAACTGATAGCAGCAGAATTAGGCCATTCGGCCCATCAAGTCTACTCCACCATTCTATCATTGCTGATCTATCTCTCCTAACCCCATTCTCCTGCCTTCTCCACATAAATAGATAACAGACAATAACAAGTACTAATCAAGAAACTATCTATCTTTGCCTTATTAATATCCATTGACTCGGCCTCCACAGCCTTCTGTGGCAAATAACTCCACAGATTCACCACCCTCTGACGAAAGAAATTCCTCCTCATAACCTTCCAATGTCCTTTAATTCTGAGGCTATGACCTCTAGTCCTAGACTCTCCCACTAGTGGAAACATCCTCTCCACATCCACTCTATCCAGGCCTTTCACTATTCAGTATGTTTCAATGAGCAAGTACAGGCGCAGTGCCATCAAATTATCATCATATGTTAACCCACTCATTCCTGGGATCATTCTAGCACAACTTCACTGGACCCTCTCCAGAGCCAGCACATCCGTCCTCAGATACGGTGCCCAAAATTGCTTACAATACTCCAAATGCGGCCAGACCAGCAGCTAATAGAGCCTCAGCATTACATCCCTTTTTTAAAATATTCAAGTCCTCTTGAAATAAATGCCAGCATTGTGTTTGCCTTCGTTGCCATCAATTCGACTTGCAAATAAACTTTTTGGGAATTCTACACCAGCACTCCCAAGTCCTTTTGCACCTCCGATTTTGAATTCTCTCCCCATTTAGAAAATGGTCTATGCCTTTATTCCTCCTACCAAAATGTATGACTCCACACTTTGCTACACTATATTCCATCTGCCACTTCTCTGCCCAATCTCCCAACCTGTCCGAGTCCTTCTGGTGTGTGAGAGAGTGGTAGAATCTGGGGGGATTGATGGCAATGCGGAGAATAAAAATTGGATGAGTGTGAGCTGCGTGGCTGATGGTTGGTTCTGCCAAGGTGAGCCGATGGGGCCGTTTACATGCTATGCGACATATGGCTCAAAGAGGCAAAATATAGAAACATACAAAGTAGGTGCAGGAGTAGGTCATTTGGCCCTTCGAGCCAGCACTGCCACTCAATGTAATCATGGTTGATCAAATAGAATCAATAACCCATTCCGAATTTGTCCCCTTATCGCTTGATTCTGTTAGCCCTAAGAGCTAGAGTATATCTAACTCTCTCTTGAATACATCCAGTGAAATGGCCTCCACTGCCTTCTGTGGAAGAGAATTCCACAGATTCACAACTATCTGGTGAAAAGGTTTTTCCTCATCTCAGTACTAAATGGCCTACCCCTTATTCTTAAACTGTGACCCCTGGTTCTGGACTCCCCCAACATTGGGAACATTTTTCCTGCATCTTGCCTGTCCAATCCCTTAAGAATTTTATATGTTTCTATAAGATCCCCTCTCATCTTCCTAAATTCCAGTGAATATAAGCTGAGTCGATCAGTTCTTTCAACATATGTCAGTCCCGCCATCCAAGGAATTAACCGGATGGACCTATGCTGCACTCCCTTAATAGCAAGAATGTCCTTCCTGAAATTAGGAGACCAAAACTGCACACAATATCCAGGTGTGGTCTCACCAGGGCCCTGTACAACTGCAGTAGGACTTCCTTGTTCCTACACTCAACTCCTCTAGCTACGAAGGCCAACATGTCATTTACTTTCTTCACTGCCTGCTGTAGAGGCAATCTAATGAAAACTTACAAAATTGTTAGAGGGCTTGACAGCATGGATGTAGGAAGTATCCTTCTCCAGAATGATGAATCAAAGACCGCCACTACTTGTGCCAATTCAATCTCTCTGCCCCTTCACCCTATCACCAATCTTGATTATTTTGATTGTATTAATAAATCATTCCCAATTCTAGATGAATTGTTGACATGCTTTCTTACTCCACAGAAACCTCCAACCAACAAGATCTCAACGGCGGACCAGGCGGACAAAGTTATCTTGAACTCAACGGCTGTAAAGGCGGATGAAGGCTGCAACAGATCTATCAGGTCCAATCGTCTTGGTTCCCTTGCCATTGGAATTAGTTGATTGATTTGTGAAGGACCGTGTGCTTCTTGGAGTGCAACATCAAGTACACGTTAAACAAACACACGCACAGGCATCTTCATTCTGTGAGCAGCACAAAACTTCTCAAGACTTTCGGCGATCGGGGAAGGGCAACGGGAGCAGGCCACGTGATGGCTGGAAGCTCCTAATCAAGAACGGGCACGGAAGCGGTGAATACTTGATTCAATCGCTCAACTTTGGACAGAAGCAGGAAACTTGTTCGGTAGTGGTATTCATGTCAGAGCAGCCCTATTTGGGATCCACTCTGCTCACCCTGAACTGGGGTGGGGCTAGAAAAGGTGCCCTAAAAATGGTCTGCCTTGCCTCGTCCTGCCTGGAAAGCCGCGTCCAGAGAGATCACCAGCATGCGGTCGAAAACCATCAAGAAGAGGAATTATGAAACTTGGAACGTGGAATATACGAACTCTGATGGACAACCCAAACTCAGACCGACCAGAGAAAATAACTGCTTTTGATACTCGGGAACTTTTAAAATTCAGCTTTGGCATTGTTGCTCTGAGAGAGACTCGCAGAGCTGGAGAAGGGCAACTAAAGGAGGAACAAGGTCAATACACCTTTTTCTGGAAAGGTCTTGATCCTGAACAACCGAGGATCCACGGAGTAGGTTTTGCCATCTGAAATAGCCTACTTCAAGCTGACAGAGCAATCACTGGGTATTAACAAACGTCTTATAACTCTACAAATCCAGCTCGTCAAGAACCAATACACCACCATCATCAGCGCCTATGCTTCAACCCTGGACACTGAAGATGAAGTAAAGGAGAACTACGCCCAACTTGACGACGCCCTTTCCTCTGTTCCCAACAACGCCAAATCATTCTCTTAGGAGACTTCAATGCCAGAGTCGGGAAAGATCATAGGCTCTGGAGTGGAACAATCGGCAAGGAAAGAGTTGGCAAGGTCAACGCCAATGGAACACTCCTCCTCACCAAATGTGCTGAACACAACCTGGTGATTACAAACATCTTATTTCACCAGAAAAACAGGCACAAAGTCTTCTGGCAGCATCCACGTTCCAAACACTGGGACTTCATCGACTACATCATCACACAATCCCGTGATCAACAAGATGTACTGAAAACAAAAGCCGTTACTGGTGCCAACGAGTGTTGGATAGACCATCGTCTCATCTCGTCCACCATGAGATTCAAGATTCGGCCCTAAAGGAAACATCAAAACCAGAACACCATCAAGAAATTCAATGTTGACGTACTTCAAGGACATCAACCATGTACGGAAGTTTCAACAAAAACTTCAAGAACAACTGCCTCAACAAATCCCACCATCTGTCGAAGAACATTGGTATCTATTGAAGAACATTATCGTCGCCTCCTGCAGGCAAAAAATTGGGTTCAAGTTAAAAAAACATCAGGATTGGTTCACCGATAATGATAAACAACTCCAACAACTCATCGATGAAAAGAAAAAAGCTTTCATCACCCTACAAACTGACCAACAGTCGGCTAACAAAACAAAGTCCTGAAGTGCACCTGAAACCTGAAAAACCAATGGTGAAGGGAGAAAGATCAGGAAATTCAACATCTAGTAGACGCCAACGACGCTCAAGGCTTTTTCAATGCCACCAAAGCCATTTTTGGTCCATCCACTCACGGTCAAGCCCCTCTCAAAAGCAAAGATGGGTCAACCATCCGGCTCGGCTTTAATCGCCGCGGGACATTCTAGCACCCGCCGGGGGCTCCAACTTTGTGACTTTGGGCCTAGAGCGGGGCCGTACATCGCCCTGCGTTGCCTCAATGGCCGTGGGACTTAACATCGCCCGCCTGGGGCTTCGACATCGGGAGAGAAATAATGCGGGGGAGAGAGAAGAACTTTGCCTTCCATCACAGTGAGGAGGAGATTCACTGTGATGGATGTTTGTGTGAATTGAATTGTTTGTGTGTTTTTTTATGAATTGTTCTGTTTGTGTGGCTTGTAGAAACGGAGTTTCGTTTGAGCCTCTATGAGGTTCGAATGACAAGTAATAAAATCAAATCAAATCAAAGAATAATGCTGACATCAATTCTAGATGGAGGGAGCACTTTGAAGATCTTCTAAATCAAACCACCTCATTTGACAGGAATGTGATCAACAACATTCCAAACCAGCCTATTGACGACTCCCTAAGCAGATTAACATCACTTGAAATCGTCAAGGAAGCCATCAGAAACTTGAAAAGCAACAAGGCAGCTGGACTCGACAGAGTACCAGCCGAGGTCTACAAAATTGGAGCTAGCCTGCTCCATTATCATCTGCATGAACTTCTCATCAATATCTGGATAAAAATGAAGACGTACCAGGAGACTTTAGAGACTCAGCAATCGTTACCATCTACAAAGCGAAAGGTGATCGATCTGACTGAGGAAACTATTGTGAAATTTCCCTATTAGCAAAAGCAGGCAAGGTCCTCGACCGCATCATGAACAACTGACTCCAAATGCAGCCTAACCAAAGTCTTATAAAGCGTCATGACTTCCTGCGTTTTTTACTCAATGACCCAACCAATGAAGGCAAGCACACCATAAGCCTTTTCTACCACCCTGCCTACTTGTGTGCCACTTTCAGGGAGTTATGGACTTGGAAACTACCAAAGAAGCTGGGCAGTCTTTCATGCTGACAGATTGTGATGAAGTTGCGCAAAAACTGGTTCAAATGTTTTGTATCCTGGGTGAATCTTGGGAAAAGTGAGCTGGTGGCACTCATCTTCTCTCCAGGATAACAAGGAATCACAGGTTATGGAAACCGGGCTTAAACGTGATGTGACACTAGGATGAGTCATCTATAATCCTATTGAATGCCAAGGTACCACACTTCTTCTGCCGCTACGTCTTGTGTGAAACTTACTGCACTTGATTTCTCTTAGACTTTCTCCCATTCAATACTAACCAGGCTCAGGTTTGATCAACCTCCGAGATCTGAAAGAATCTACCATTTTCCAGACTAATAGATTTTGGTGGATTACGCAGGCACAAAACATTTTCATTGGCAGAGAAACATACATTAAAAGCAATTGGTAAAAGAGTCAGAGTGGCCATGAGCTAATGTCTTTTCACATATGATCTGAAAAGGTGGTTGATGTAGATCAAACAGTATTACAGTTTGCACAGTAGATACTGATGTTTTTAAAAGTGAACTGAATAAATGCATGAAGGGAAATATTTGGGGAAGGAACATGGTAAAGGAGTAAAATAATGGAATTGGATAGCCTTTTAAAAGGCCACCACTGACAATATGGTTTGAATAGGCATTTATGCAGTGTTTTTCTATTTTTATGTGATACCTTAGCAACTCTATTTATCACCATAATACTTAGCTCACCCCATAGAAATCTACAGGCATTGTGGAAAACTAGTCTAATCAATGCAACCTGCTCCCATAATTTAACCTGCAAGTCTCAGTTATAAAACCTGCTGTAATGCTGCAATCAGACAGCTGTCAAGTGCATTAATATGTGGGAATTAATTAATTGTGCTCTATCGACCACCGATACATTTACACAGGGAATATCTTTGCAGATGATGTTTCCAATAGGATTGCCAAGGGGTCAAGGGCATTCCAATCTTAATATTTCTTTAGTTTTGATACTCATTTTATTACAGGGGACGAAGTGTGAAACAAAAGTGTTGAACATCTGTGGAAATGCATTTTTATTTTATAATGTATCAAAGCCTGAATACATGAACAAAACCCTCTGGCTAATCCACATTGTGAGAAAAGCCATACTGTTCACAGGCACTCAAAAAGATTCCATGTACAAAAGTGAATTTTGACCCCTCTTTACTGTCCAATAATTTTCTCCCCAGTGTAGCATTGTTCATTCTCTTCTTCCGTTATTCTCCTCTTCTGTTATTCAATAAGGCAAGTAACAACCTTAAAACTTCTAAACAGCAAACCTTTATGACAGATACAGCAGGCAGTGAAGAAAGCTAATGGCATGTTGGCCTTCATTGTGAGAGGATTTGAGTTTAGGAGCAAGGAGGTCCTACTGCAGCTGTACAGGGCCCTAATGAGACCACACCTGCAGTATTGTGTGCAGTTTTGATCTCCTAATTTGAGGAAGGACATTTGTGCTATTGAGGGAGTGCAGCGTAGGTTCATCAGATTAATTCCCGGGATGGCGGGACTGACGTAAGAGGAAAGAATGGGTCGACTGGGCTTGTATTTACAGGAATTTAGAAGGATGAGAGGGGATCTTATAGAAATTCTTAAGGGATTGGACAGGCTAGATGCAGGAAAAATGTTCCCAATGTTGGGGGAGTCCAGAACCAGGGGTCACAGTTTAAGAATAAGGGGTAGACCATTTAGGACTGAGATGAGGAATAACATTTTCACATGGAGAGTTGTGAATCTGTGAAATGTTTCTGCCACAGAAGGCAGTGGAGGCCAAGTCACTGGATGTTTTCAAGAGAGTCAGATTTAGCTCAGGTATAACAGAATAAGGGGAAAAATCAGGAATGGGGTACTGATGTTGAATGATCAGTCATGATCATATTGAATGGTGGTGCTGGCTCAAAGGGACGGATGGCCTACTTCTGTACTTATTTTCTATGTTTCTACATATTCTATAATCTATAAACAAAAAAATTGCTGATGCAATATATAGTATCTCACAACACATAATGCAGTAAAACTTAAATAATGTGCTGTGCGACCCTTTGGGAATCTCGATAGTTTCTCCAGGTAATGCTTGCTTTTCTCCAATTCCACCCATGAGGGATACAGTTTACTTTAGTTCAGAGATAAAGCATGCAAACAAGTTATTTGGCCCACCGAGCCACACCGACGATCAACTACCTGTTCACAATAGTTAGGTCATAATCTCATGTGATAGGAACAGTATTAGGCCATTTGGCCCATCAAGTCTACTCCACCATTCAATCATGGCTGATCTATCTCTCCCTCCTAACCCCATTTTCCTGCCTTCTTCCCATAACCCCTTACACCCGTACTAATCAAGAATCTATCTATCTCTGCCTTAAAATATCCATTGACTTGGCCTCCACAGCCTTCTGTGGCAAATAATTCCACATACTTACCATCCCCTGACCAAAGAAATTCCTCCTCATCTCCTTCCTAAAGGAGTATCCTTTAAATCTATTATGACCTCTAGCCCTAGACTCTCCCACTTGTGGAAACATCCTCTCCACATCCACTCTGACCAAGCCTTTCACTATTCAGTAAATTCCAATGAGGACCCCCCTCATTCTTCTAAACTCCAAGAACAACAGGCCCAGTGCCATCAAAAGCTCATAATAGTTCTATGTTATTCCACTCCCTGCACATTAGGGAGTGTTTTTCTTGAATCTTGGAGGCCATGGTTCCCAGGCTCCTTTACCTTCTTCCTGATGGTAGTAGCAAGATAAGAATATGACCAGGATGATATGGGTCTTTAATAATATTAGCTGCCTTCTTGAGGTAGCTCTTCCTGTAAATCCCTTTAGCTGTGGAGAGTTTAATACCTATTATGGACCGGGCAATGTGTACCACCTTCTGCAGCTGTCTTCGTTCTTGGGCATTCAAGTTACCAAACCAAGTCATGATGCAACCAGTCTGTATGCTCTCCACCACATAACTGCAGAAATTCGACAATTCGGCGAACTAACGGATGTCTTCAATTTTCTATGGAAGTAGAGATCATATCAGTGTGCTGCGCCCAGGACACATCTTCAGAGATATGCATGCCTAGGAAAATGAAGCTGTTAACTCTCTTCATCACCATTCCATTGATTAAGACAACTTCGTACATCCTTGGCTTTCCCTTCCTTAAGTCAACAATCAGCTCCTTGGTCTTGTGAACGTTGAACGCAAGGTTGTTGTTCTGGCACCATTCATTGAGATTATCAATCTTCCTCTAACTTGTCTTAGAATAGAGGACAACACTGGCGCAGAAGTGGAGTTGCTGCCTTACAGCGCAAGGGACCTGGGTTCGATCCAGTCTACGGGTGCTGTCTGTATGGAGTTTGTACGTTCTCCCTATCTGCATAGGTTTTCTCTGGACGCTCCGTTTCCTCCCACACTCCAAAGACATACAGGTTTGTAGGTTAATTGACTTGGTATAATTGTAAATTGTCACTAGGGTGTAGGATAGTGCGAGTGTACGGGGCGATCGATGCTCAGCATGGTCAAAGACCCTGTTTCTGCGCTGTATCTCTAAAGTCTAAAGTCTAATGTTTACCAGTTGGTCATCTGAGAATGGTAGTATTATCAGTGAATTTAAAGATGGCATTGATCAACACATGATCATCACATAAATTTAGAGATTCATAATATTATTAATTTTCTAATTTCTCAACTCAAGGGCACCCATAGTAGAGATGATGCCTTACAACTCCAGATACCTGGGTTAAATCCTGACTTCAGGTGCTGATCTGTATGGAGACCTGCGTGGGTTTTCTCTGGGATCTGCAGTTTTCTCCCACACTCCAAAGATGTACAAGTTTGCAGGTTAATTGGCTTGGTATCATTGTAAATTGTCCCTAGTGTGTGTAGGATAGCATTAATGTGCGGGGATCGCTGGTCGGCATGGATTCAGTGGGTCGATGGGCCTGTTCCCGCACTGTATCTCTAAACTAAACTAAACTACAATACGATAATCAGAACTAAACCTAACAATTCAACAGTATACAATCCTGGTAGCAACAAATCTGCAAATTAATTTCTCCAACATGTTTCACATTCTGTAACACTGTATCATCTGTATATATATTGTCTTAAATAGTTATATGTAATTAATCTAAATATCAATTGTAAAACCCAGATTTGACAGAGACCAGTAAATTCAATAACTACAACAGAAATTGAAAATGTATGTTTTTTTATTTTTTTTCCTAATTACACAAATCTAGCAATGACCAACTTAATGTTTCTGACTGCTCCTCATCTTCTTGCCCTCACGAACATTCAGTTTAATGTTGCAACACTCACTCCAGCTCCCCTGGTGCTCTCACTGGACCTTTACCAGTCAATGTTAATATATCCGTCTGAGATAAGATCTGGTATAGGATCTTCAGACTCTTTTAAATCAACTCGACCAAGCAAAACAATCCTTCTTCAAGACATCCAGTACAGTGTGAACCTGCTGCAGGCTATTTAACAACTCTATTAATAGCAGAAGCCCCATAGACACCAAACCCTTCTTTCCAATAATTGCAAAGCACACGCTCAGCTTGATTTGGTTCCTTTGCCTCACTTTGAGCCTCTCACTCTCCTAAATTCAAATTACTCAGCAAGGATGTTCTCCATTCCAGGGCATCTATCTCTTTTACATTTCTGGCTCCCTGGAAGTTCTGCTCTGAAACATCTCACTTCTAGTTCATGTGTAGGAAGGAATGGCAGATGATGGTTTAAACTGAAGATAGAGACAAAAAGCAGGAGTAACGCAGCAGGACAGGCGGCATCTGTAGAGATAAGGGATGGGTGACATTTCGGGTCGAGTCTGAAGAAGAGTCTTGACCCGAAATGTCACCCATTCCTTCTCTCCAGAGATGCTGCCTGTCTTGCTGTTACTCCAGCTTTTTGTGTCTATCTTCACTTCTAGTTCATGATGGTCTCTAAATACCATGGACAGCTGCCACACCACCATTACACTGCCGTGTCTTTTCATCTTCCCCCCCCCCCCCCCCCCCCCCCCCCCCCCCCCACCCTGCATCAGTCTGAAGAAGGGTTTTGGCCCGAAACGTTGCCTATTTCCTTCGCTCCATAGATCCTGCCGCACCCGCTGAGTTTCTCCAGCAATTTTGTCTACCATTACACTGCCATTGTACTGCAGCGTTTGCTTAATTTGCATTTGCTTCTTTTCCCAGCAAGAAACTGGGCACACTAACAGCTCCTTCTGGCAGACACTCAAACACTCTGCACTCAAAATTCCCTTGTTTTGTATAACATTTTAGCTTTGATGTTTTAGAATGTTTGTATATGTATGTTCTTCATTAATGTTCCTCACCATTGCCTCATGTCTGGGAATATCACCTTTCCATCTAATATAGTCTGATCATTTTACAGATTTACTATTGGGTTTTCTCAGAAATCTTTTGTGTGCACAACTTTCATGTGCATTAAGCCAACCTCATTTTTTGTCTCTTCTTGAGAAAATGGTGCATTTGCTGCCTTCTTATTTACTGCCGTAGTTCCTCGCTGCTCATCAGGTGAGTTCTCCTCAGACTCAAGGTCTACCTATTGTACTTGAGTTTGACATAGAGTCATAGAGTCATACAGCACAGAAACAGACCCTTCAGCCAACCTCCCCCATGCTGACCAAGATGCCCCATCTAAGTTAGTCCCTTTGCCCGCATTTGGCCCATATCCCTTGTATTATTTAAATGGCTTGGTTGGTATTTACAATCAAGTCATTTATTGTGCTTAAGATAAATGACTGATATAATTGGAGATCATGCAAAATAAAGGTTTTCACTGTAGCTCGGTGCACGAGAAAGTAATAAATCTAAACCTACTGGCACATGATCACCATCATCGGCGGTCACTTCGAAACGAGTATGACTGTCCTCTCCATAGGGTGATCTACTTGTGGGTCTGCAGATGTCTGTAGAGGCCGATCCACGATCCACACACCTTGGTGCAACGTGGGCTGTGGAGACTGGTGGTGGTTGTCGTCTTTGAGCCCCCTTCTCTCTCTCTCTCCTTACGGTGCTGTCGCTTTGTCTCTGCGACACGGCGTAGTTCCATTTCGTGAAGTGCAGCTCC
The DNA here is from genome assembly GCA_035221665.1 of Okamejei kenojei. NCBI lineage: Eukaryota > Metazoa > Chordata > Chondrichthyes > Rajiformes > Rajidae > Okamejei > Okamejei kenojei. The sequence goes on along the minus strand of CM069131.1, from coordinate 16,401,869 downwards.
TTCCTGCACAGATTTCCTCTCGGAGCGCCTGTCCAGTGCAATGTGCTCCCAGTCGCTTGATGTGATGTGGAATTTCTTCAGACTGTTCTTAATGTTGTCCTTGAAGCGTTTCTTTGGCCCGCCGGGGGTTCGCTGACCTTCCTTCAATTGAGAGTGCATGATCAGCACACTTACTTACATGGCGCTTGTCAACTATCTTAACCACACTCCGCTCCGAGGGTTTATCTTCCCTTATATTCCCAGACTGTGGAACAACAGCAGCCAATTCCACAATGTCCATGACTACACAATAGAAAATTACAAAAAAAGTCCTGGTGTGGCCACATCTGTGCCATCCAGAGTCCTCGGTGCCTCTTCAGTTCATACAACCAGTGGTTTTCTTTGGCAAAGGCAATGCAGAACTCACCACTACATAACATTGCACTTATTTGAGAAAGATCAGTCTCTCAACTAAAGCAGTTTGATCCGATCGATACCACTGACTATATGCCATACGGCTATAACCTCATTGGCAACCTGACAGAAGACGGAAGGTCCCTCCTCCAAACGTACCTGATATTTGTTTACAATTAAAAATGTTTGAGATCTTTAGAAATTTGGAAACATGTTGAAGCTTAGATGCCAACACATCTGTCCTCCCTTCTGCTCAACTCATTTTCGAGTCCAGTAGCAAACTCACGGAGGAGCTGAATACAATTTACATTTGGCACTTAGCTTTCTGGCAGGAATGTCTGTGTTAAGGAGTGATCCATTCACAGAAGTCTGTTGAATTTCTTTAAAAATGCTAACTCTATTTATTTTGTTATTTAACTTTACTATCTGTATATTTGTGATTTTAATTAATTTACAGGCATTTAACTAAATCTATGTAGTTTAAAGTTTTTTTATTTAATCCATTTAAGCTGCTTTTGAATGTACCAAGCCTGATGACCTACGTCCTAATATTTTGAAAAAGGTCGACTTAGCAACGATAAATGAATTGGTTGTCAACTCCAAAATCCGAGTGATTCTTGAATGGTTCGCATAGATTTAGAGGCAGCAAATGTAATCCCATTAAGGAGAGGATAAATGTGAAACTACCGGGTAAATCTCGCTTCAGTAATGCACATTTGCTAATCTACAATTAAGGAAGTGGTAACAGGGCACATTAATGAAGTGGAATCAATGAGGCCACACCTTACACCAGGATGTTAAGCAACCAGATTGTGATGAATGGGGAAGTGACTGGATGTGGACTTAAGGAGGAGTGACTGAAGCAGACTTTAGGAGGAGAGGAACACCCCTGTCTGCATCAATGGTGTGGATGTGCACTTTACTTTGGAGTACAAGTACCTTGGAATTTACCTGGACAGTAAACTGGACTGGTACAGGAACCCTGAGGCCCTGTACAAGAAGGGACAGAGCCGGCTGTACTTTTTGAGGAGTCTTCATCATCTGCAGTAAGATGCTGCAGATGTTCTACCAATCGGTGGAGGCCAGTGCCATTTACTTTGCTGTCGTGTGCTGGGGCAGCAGGGCGAAGGCAGCAGGATTAACAAGCTTGTCAGGAAGGTTGGCTACGTTAATTGTATGTGATTACCACGAGTTTAATTTGTTTTAAACTCGGGGTACCTCGTGGGTCAGCTCGCACCGTGAGACAGGTGATTTAGTCCCATATTTCCTTCCATCCCATCTTTCCCTTCCCCCATGTTCCTGTCCACCCATACGCCCCCTTCTCCTCACTCGCGGCTTTACATTTCACTCCTCTTCTTTCCTTATCTGACATCTGTTTGCATCTGTAACCACACCCCCCCCCCAGCCTTTGTCACTATCTCCGCCCATTTTCCAATCCTACTCCCTTACCTGTACCTATCACTTGCCCCTCCTCTCTTTCCCAGCTTCTCTCCCCATACTCCATCAGTCTGAAGAAGGGTCTCAGCCCCAAATGCTGTCTGCCAATTTCCTTCGACAGGCATAGCCTGACCCGCTGAGTTCCCCCGGAAGTAGAGAATTGGAAAGAGAAAGAAATAACAGGCGAAATCTGTGATAGGATATACAACAGGAGAGATTTATATGGCAGAAGGGATGCGAAGCATAGGTGTCATCATAAAGAATCATAACTTGGGGTCTCGAGTAATTTAAAAGGGGACAGCAAAAATAGGACAAACTGCTCTTATTGAAAAACACAGGGTGTGAAAATAATCTGAAATTGCTGAAATCGATGAGTCTCTTAAGTGCAACAGAGTATGAAATCCTAATCTGGATATTTTGCGTTTGCATTAGATTGAATGGCACAATGTTGGAAGCTGGACAGGGATAGGCATGTGTAGGAAGGAACTGCAGATGCTGGTTTAAATCGAAGATAGACACAAACTGCTGGGGTAACTCAGCAAGACAGGCAGCATCTCTGGAGAGAAGGAATGGGTGACAATTCAGGTCGAAGACCCTTCTTCAGACTCGGGGATAGGTCATGGTTGCAATAGTACATAGAAGGAAAATGAAAGCTTGTAAGTGCTCCATTTCACACTTATTGCCCAAATGGAGGTGTTCCACAATGCAGTTACCAAATTGGTGCCCGATTCTCACTCATCACAACCTCAAATCCACTGGTTTTGAAGGGACAGCTTTATGTCCTGCAAACACAGTGTGCTAAATTTAAATCACTGTTTCACCCAAATAAATGTTTAGGCCCCTGAACGGTACAAAATCAAGACCTCTCATGCTTGCACTGGAGATGCTCTAGTTTGGAGAAACTATTGAATAATCCAGTTATTCTGTAGTCATGGCACAAAGATTACCAGTGTTTGGTTCAAAAAGTTCAATGGAGCTGCTTCAAACCAGATATTGTGAAACATGTCCATGATGTATTTGCTATGCATGCAGTAGTGTAAGAGAGAATTTACAAGGTCCTGACAGGCATCTCAGAGTCCTTGCCTGGCCTTGCTAGATATTTTTCAAAGAGAAACACTTCCACAGTGTTACAACAATAAAGAGCTGGAAACACAATAATTCTAAGGTACTACTCCTTTTACTCCTTAAAAACGTATTTGATGGCAATGTTTTGATGTTGCATATCCAGGAATGATATTGAAATATTACACAGACATTGCTTCTTTAATATCTAACTGCTGCTGAATTTAACATGGGGCTATCATTAGAAGAACTATGATGAAGACTAAATCTATCTATATAAAATTCTCATCTTGTTTGTTTGTTTGCATGCGTGCGCGTGAGATCCCAAAACCCCACCAAAATGGTACACAGTAGCACTACAAGTTTTGGCCCACCTTACTCACCATTGTCCTGGGATGTAAATGAAACATGTTTCGTTCAGATTGATGGTATATTTTACAACTTTACAAAAATATCTTTTCAAACCACTTTTCCACTTGCCCTGCCCATCTGCCGCACTCAACATCACAATGACATCACAATGGGATTCCAAATTTCTTTTTTTTTTTATAAATCTCAATTATTTTTGTTTTCGTGTGTACTTGTCACACAATGGGGACCCAACAGCTCTGTTTTAATCAAATTCTTCCGTTTTCATTAACAGCTAACAAAATGTTAAAGTTATTTTAAAGAAAAAACACGATTTTACTTCGGAGTCACGTGAGTGACTACGTGAAGAAGCCCCACCAGGCGCATGCGCGTCATTACGTCCGCGCATGTCGCACTGAACGGGCTGGAGGGCGCAGCTCCACCAGCGGTAAGTAGAAACTTAAGTAAGTGGTTTTGGAAACTTTGCCTGCAAGTACTTAAACTCCGTCAAGCTGGCTCGAGCAGTCAGTAGGAGTTGGAGAAATGGAGCGGTCAGGTAGGAGGGTGCGTAGTAAACGTGGGTCTAGTGAGAATTCATAAAATCGATCGGGTCGGGAGATTAGCGCGGCTACTCCGGTTCCGATACCGGGTGCCGTTTTACCGGCAGCAGTTATGCTAGAGAGCGAACCTCCTACATTAGCTCCAGAGGCTCAGCAGCCTGAGGCTACTGATAGCCATAAAAAGGCAAAAGTGAAATCTAACAGACCAGTGTTGTCAGACGAGTCTGACGAAGATGGTGACTCTCCCCCACATAATAAAAGAATGTGGGGGAGGATGCAGAATATGGAGAAGATGCTCCAGACTTTAATTAAACAAGGGTCAAAGGCCCCAGTGGTTCCCCATACAGCTGTGCAAGAAGGCCCATATCAAGAGGACTATATGGAGTACCAGCAACGGGATTTCTTTTTTTTTGATGAATATTTTTTTTATTATAGAAACATATGTATGAAAATTGCAATATTTTACATAAACAAAAATACATCATTAAATACTTTCATAATATTAATATTATTACTAATATTGAGATTTAGGACTATATGCTTCTATACACTTTTTAAATTATTTTTTATAAAGTAAGATAGAGATAAATAATGAAAAAAATATGAAAACGAATGGAGTATTAATCGTTATTCCGTCATTGGAGATATAGGCATGATTTATTATATTTCTTTCTTCATCCATTCTAATATTCAGGCCTCAGTCAAGCCCTCGTACCGAGCCATTATGACTCTGTAAATATTCAATATATGGAGACCATATCCCTCTGAAGAGATCTAACCTGTCCATTAAGACAAGCCTCAATCTCTCCAGATGAAGAGTCTCCGACATTTCTGTATTCCACATTTTGATTGTAGGGGATGTAGGGCCTTTCCAAAATTTTAATATTAATTTTTTCCCAATTATTAACCCATAATCAATAAAAATTCTCTGGTTTGTTGTTACTATTTGTTCTGTTTCCAATATTCCTAGTATTATTAGCTTTGAATCGGGTGTCAAAGTTATATTAACAACATTCGAAATTATTCTAAATATTTAAATCCAGAATTTTGTAATTTTTATACAATTTGTAAATGAGTGTGCCAGATTGGCTTTTAAATGTTGACATTTATCACATATAGGGGATACTTTTGGGAACATATTATGTAATTTGGTTTTTGAATAATATAATCTATGTAATATTTTAAACTGTATAAGAGAGTGTTTAGCATTTAGCGAACAATGATGTTTATGTTGTAAACTATCATCCCATATTTCTGGTCTAATAGTTTGACATAATTCATTTTCCCACGATTGTCTATGTATTTCTGTTGATGGACATCACCTTCCAATAAGATGTTATATATATATGAAATCATTTTGTTCTGTATTCAGATGTTTATTCAAACGTTCATCTAATATTTCTATCTTTCTATTTCTGAGTTCTTGCGTATTTGCTTTAACATAATCTCTAATTTGTAAGTATCTAAAGTACTCTTTAGATTGTAGTCCATAAATTTGTTGTATGTCTTGAAATGAAAGGAAGGAGTTTTCCCTATAGAGATCCCCAATCTTAATTTTTCCATTATTTTTCCATTGTGAAAAAGCTTTATCCATCATTGAAGGTTTAAACGTAACATTATTTACAATGCTAAGAGATAGTGGTATAGATTTTAATTTTAATGTTTTCTTTATTTGTTTCCAAATACGTATTCCACTTCCTATTATTGGGTTATCACTATATGTTTTCTTAGCTAAATTAGTATTAGCGAATATTATAGAACTAATTTCAAAAGGGGAACAATCTTCTTTTTCCATATTTAACCAAGTTGGTTGATTATCTATTTCTTCTAACCAAAAATTCATATTTTTAATGTTAACTGCCCAGTAATAAAACATAAATTTGGTAGAGCTAGACCTCCATTTATTTTTGGTTTACATAAATGTTTTTTGTTTATTCTATGGCACTTATAATCCCAAATGAAGTTAGTGACTAAGGAGTCCACCTTTTTAAAGACATTTTTAGGGAGATATATCGGGATTGATTGGAAAAGGTATAATAATTGTGGAAGAAACACCATTTTTATTATATTAATTTTGCCTATCATCGATATAGGTAAAGTTTTCCAATATATAATATTCTTATTTAATTTGTTCAATAATAGTGGAAAATTAGCTTTAAATAAGGAGTCAAATCTTTTTGTTACAAAGATTCCAAGATATTTAAATTTTTCATTTGTTATCTTAAAAGGGAATTGTTGTAATATATGTAAATTGTTTACCGTTATTGGCATAAGTTCACTTTTATTCCAGTTAATACTATATCCTGAATAGGATCCAAATTCAGTTATTAATTTTAACAAATTACGGATACTAGTTTCTGGTTTTGTGATGTAAAGTAGCACATCATCCGCATATAGAGAGATTTTATTTTTAGTGTCTCTAGTATCGTATCCATATATTTCCGGATGTGATCTCACCATCAGAGCTAACGGTTCTATTGCCAATGCAAACAATAAAGGGGATAAAGGACAACCTTGTCTGCAACCACGAGATAAATTGAATTTAGGTGACAACATTTGATTTGTTATTATTCGAGCTGTCGGATAGTATATAGCAACGGGATTTCCTTCCAGCGCCTTGTTTAGGACTGGAGGATGCCTCCCTACAATATGAATTGGGAGAAGCAGGGCAGGATGCAGCTGACATTGATTCTGGTGTCCCTGCTGATGTGCAAACACCAGAGCACAAGAGCCACGTTCCGGGTGTTCCGGAAATATCAATGAGCTTTGCTATTCCGGAGGAGACTGGTGAGGCAATGGACAAGTACCTTGCCAACAACATCAACTATTTAGTGTCTCACCAGCTCCAGCAGTCTATGATGACAGAGACAACAAACAAGTATAAGACACCTGTCAACTGTGCATCGCTGAAAGTGCCTACGGTGAACCCAGCAATATGGGCACCCATGAGTCCTTCTATAAGGGGACAGGAGGTTCGATATCAACACGTCCTCAAACAGGTGGCGGCTACAATCACTGCATTTGGCACTATGGTAAAAGGGACAATGATAAATCAAATATAAAAAGATATGTTGGCTATGATATGCAATGCCTTTTTTGAGGTTAATTGTATTAGAAAAATCGCCATCAGGCAAACTCTCAATCAGAAATTTGCTGCTCTGTGTAAGGCAACGAATATTCAAACGCCTGAATTCCTGTTTGGAACGGATCTTGTGAAGCAAATTCGTGAGATTGATGAGGAGGCAAAAACTATTGGCTTAATGAAGCCAACCACCTCTCAGCCAACTATTCAAAAGCCTGGGTTTACGTACCGTAGGTCGGATCCAGGTGCTGGGCCCAGCAGGGGGAGGCCAGTGGGGCAACGAGGATACCCACCAAGACAGATCGGCTACAACCCCAATATGGGCAGACAACAGGCTTACAGGCCAACTGGAGAGGTACAGGGACTTTTTGTTAATGATAATGTTTCTGGTGGACAAGCTCCTATTGGAGGTAGATTACAATTGTTTTATAATGAATGGTGCTGTATAACGTCTGATATGTTTATACTAAAGACTGTGTCAGGTTCTACCATTGAGTTTATCTCAGGGACAGATCCACCTCATCAGCACAAGCCTAACAAAATGTTGGTGTTTTCTGCTCCCGAGACTGAACAGGTAAACAATGAGATTAAGAATTTATGCCAAAAAGGAGTGCTTGAGAAAGCCATTAATCATTCTCAACAATTTGTGTCTAATATATTCCCCAGGCCTAAAAAAAGATGGGGATTATAGAGTAATTATGGACCTCACTCACTTAAACTCTTCAGTTCTCTACAGGCACTTTAAAATGGACACCTTTGTTACTGCAAAGCAGCTGGTATCACAGGGTTGTTATATGGCAACTATTGATTTGCAAGATGCATATTATTCGGTGCCAATTCATGCTCATTATCGCAGGTACTTGAAATTTAATTGGATGGGACAGCTGTGGCAATGCAAAGCATTGCCTAATGGATTAAGCTCAGCACCTAGGCTATTTACTAAATTGTTAAAACCTGTGCTGGGGCTATTGAGGGCCCACAATCAAATTATCATGGCCTATTTAGATGATATCTTAATTATCAGCAACACTAAAGAGTGAGCTGAAGGGTCGGTTGCAGTAACTAAAAATGTGTTTGGAACATTAGGGGTTTTGGTTCATCCAACTAAGTCCAAGTTACAGCCAACCCAAAATATTGAGTATTTGGCTATGATTATCTTTAGTCAAATCTGTTGATATGACAGTACATTACCAACAGACCCAAGGTTGTGGATATTGCTAAGGTGTGTCGCTGTATTTGCAGCGGGTGCCACACACAAGCTTTATCCTCCATCCAAAAGTTGGCACAGGCTTTGGGAATTGGGCTTGCAGCAGCAGGCCTGGTTGCGCTAGCAACGACTCTTCCAGCAGTCACCAGTTCACCCACATTTGTGCTATCCCGCTCCGACATCTACCTGCTGAACCTCCGAAAACATCTCCCGCGACCATGCCCTGGTTCCCCGGTCAGCGACTCATGTCCCGAGTCACGAGGCCCACGGTCCCGGTGTCTCAGCAGTCCCTGTCCCCCTCCGCCTTTAAACCTGCCTTGGGGAACGCATTGCCGAAAAACACAGTATCCAGAAGCGTTCCCACGACAGGTCCTGCCGTGTCCTCTGCCCTCTTCTCCCGGCCAGGTCGTCCGTATGTGGTCCTTAATAAAGTACTGAAGACTTTAAGGTGTCTGTGTACCTTCTCTACACCAACCACAGCTCTAGTAGAATTGCAGTGGTGGATTGTTAATGTTAGTCAAGCTACCAATAATATTTTGGTGCATGAACCTTCAGTGATCTTACAGACTGATGTAAGCGCTCTCGGATGGGGAGCTACAGACACCGAGTCTAACTGTGGAGGTAGATGGAATGAACAAGAAGGTTTGATTCTCCACACACAAGGGATAAATTATTTGGAATTATTCGGGGCATTTTATGGGTTATAAGCATATTGCTCCACAATGAATAATTTACACGTTCAACTCCAGATTGATAACACCACAGAAGAGGCATATATTAATCATATGGGAGGAGCAAGATCAGTATCCTGTGATAACTTGGCTAACCTCATCTGGAATTGGTGTATTTCAAGGAACATCTGGGTTTCAGCCACCTATCTATCAGGTATAGACAATGTGGTGGCAGACCATAGGTCGAGAAAGCTCAATGATAACATAGAGTGGATGTTGAATGCTGAGATTTTTCAAACAATTGTCACTCGATTTGGGTTGCCAGATATTGATCTGTTTGCATCCAGATTGAATCACCAGTTGCCTAAATATGTTTCATGGGAGCCAGATCCAGGAGCAGTAGCATTCTCGTTACATTGGGGGCACTCATTCTTTTATGCATTTCCTTCATTTTGTCTGATCACGAAATGCCTCACCAAAATAGAGCGTGACTCCGCTACATGTGTTTTTTGGTGGTCCCAGATTGGCCAACACAACCATGGTTCCCGTTAGTACTCAGAATGATGGCTCAGCCATTCATGATGATTCCCAGCTGCAGTAATTTGTTGGTGCATCAAGTTACAGGAGAAAGTCACCCGTTACATGACCGTATCAATTTGTTGGTCTGCAGGTTCTGACCAGACCATTCCAAGGCCTTGGATCGTCGAACAGGACCATGGAGGTTATCACTATAGCCTGGAGAAATAGCACTGAAAAACAATATGTGGTTCACATAAAGAAATGGGAGATGTTCTGTATTCAAGCATATGTGGTGTGTTGGAGTTCCTTGCTAAGTTGCATTTTGATGAGCACTTGAGTTATAGTGCCATTAACAGTGCTCGGAGTGCTTTGTCCTCCTATTTAGGGCAGTCTTCAGAACAACAACTTATCGGGTCTCATCCATTAGTATCCCGATTTATGAGAGGAATTTTTAACAAAAACCCTCCTAAACCTAGATATACAGAAATCTGGGATATCAGTATAGTTCTCACACCGCTTTGGCAATGGACTCCAATTACGTCATTATCTATGCAGAGATTAACTCTTAAAATGGTTATGTTAATGGCGCTGGTTTCAGCACAACGTGTACAAACATTACAGTTGTTACGAATAGATTGTATGCATTTGTCTGAGATGACATTACATTTTATGTCTATGATTTAATCAAACAAAGCAGGCCAGGTATGGCAGGAACCAAGGTGACGTTTAAAGCATATCCTGTTGACCAAATGTTATGTGTAGTTAAACACTTAAGCCAATATATTGAGTTAACAAGGAGTCTCAGAGGTTTTGAGACAGGACTGCTCATTAGTCACAAAAAGCCATATAAAAGAGTTTCAGTACAAACTATTTCTAGATGGTTGAAACAGCTTCTCAATTGTGCTGGAGTCGACACTCATGTATTTAAATCTCACTCCACCAGGGCTGCATCAACATCCACGGTGAAGGCTCAGGACGTGCCTCTAGACCAAATCCTCGCGGCCGCAGGATGGTCTAGAGAGTCAACATTTTCTCAATTCTATGATGAACCTGTACAGCCAGTGCCAGGGTTTGGGCATGCTGTTTTGTGTTCCATTTAATTTATTTGCTTTGTTTATATATCATTGTTTGTAATTTCCCCCTGGGACAGAGGGGTTATTACTGTTTTTTGTTATTATTATTAAAATAGTCATTGAATAATTTGAAGCAATGTTCAATATATTATTTATTCACTACTGTGTCAACCGAAGCAGATTGTCGTATGGAGTGTATCTATGACATGGAAACACAGAGTTTTGAAATCTTCACGTAGTCACTCACGTGACTCCGAAGTAAAATAGTAAGATTAAAGTAGAACTTACCAGTTCAAAGTTTGATCCTTATTTTATGAGGAGTAACGTTGAGGGATTACGTGCCCTCCGCTCCCACCCTCATAATCTAAGAGATCATCTGGTAGTTCTAGTCTTCTTAAAGCCTTACTATGTTACTTCGGCTATTTGCTTTCTGTGTTTTCACGCCGCTGCTTTGAAGTATGATGCGCATGCGCCTGGCGGGGCTTCTTCACATAATCCCTCAACGTTACTCCTCATAAAATAAGGATCAAACTTCGAACTGGTAAGTTACTATTTTACTATTTTCATTGAGAATTTCATTTAAAAAAGAACCACAATTTTCATTGTGGGGGGTGGGATAGGGGGGAGGTTTCATTTTCAAAAAACCATCATGATTTTCATTGTGGAGGGGTGGGATAGGGGTGAGGTGAAGAGTGTGGTAGTAGGGCCATAGAGGGTGAGGAAGGGGGGTAGGGATGGAGAGGGAGGGAAAAGTGGGGGGAGGTGAGGAGGGAGAGTGGGGGAGGGGGATATGGGAGAGCAGTGGGGGAGGTAGGCAGCGTGGGATAGAAGGATGAGGGCAGTGGGGGAGGTGAGGGAGGAGAGTGGGGGCTGGGATAGGGGAAGGTGAGGAGTGGGGGAGCAGGGGGAGAGGAAGGGTGTAAGGAGGGGAGAAGAGCTATGGAGGGAGTGAGGGAGTGACTGAGGGTAGAGGGAGGGAGAGGTGAGAGGGAGTGGCGGATGGGAGGAGGGATGGGGGAAAGAAGAGGGAGGGTGAAGAGGAGGGAAGAAAGAGGGTTGGCGAGGTAATGGGGAGCGTAGGGGGAAGAGGGAGGAGGGGAGGGAGGGGGTGGGGGAGGAAGCAGAGGGTTGGTGGAGGGTGGGGAGATGGAAGATACTGGAGGAGGGGAATAGGGGACTGAAGAGGGAGAGTGAGATGCGTTCACATGTTTTTGCCACTTTAAACTTTAAAAACATCAGTCGCGCCTGCGCAGTTGGGGGCTATGGGTGAGTGGTGGAATATTGCGTTGGGGGTAACGGGGCCCAACAGGTCACACTTGGTGTAGTAATCATACAAAAACAGCATCGTGATCAGTACAACTGTGACAAGTGATTCTATACATAATTTTCTTCTATTAACAGGAACTGATGAGACAAGAACAATAAGATTAATGCCACAGTCAAACATTCTGGAGCTTTGAATTCCAGTCCCACGTCAGTCGAGGGCACAATCTGAGGAGATTACTGAGGTGTAATTTTTCAAATAAAATGTTAAATCACCTCGATACGAAACATCACTCATCCCTTCTCTCCAGAGATGCTGCCCGTCCTGCTGAGTTACTCCAGCATTTTGTGTTTATCTTCAGCCACCTTATTGTGGATTTAAAAGATCCAATGACATTATCTCAAAGTAAATGGCCTTTTCCCTATTCATATTTATCCATCAATGAATATCAATAAAGCGGATATTTGATCATGATCATTTCACTGGGGAATCTTACTGTCAACATACTGTATTCCTTACTTGATCACAGTGACCACATTTCGAATGCCCTTCACTAAAGGATTGGATCATTTGAGAAAACAAACATTTCTTATCCTAATTCTCCATCATACTGTAAATAATAGAATTAATTCCCTGCAAATAGCTTGTAATTCTGCAGTCTGATGAGCCTTCTCCACCTATAGTAATATTATCATAATGGTCACATACTCAAGGTAAACACTGTTTTGCATGCAAATGATTTATAATGTCAACATGATAGCCATACATCCCAGTAAGAGATGTAATCCAATAATTTTAATCTGCAGCAATTTTTCACTTTTCCCAGGGGAAGCCACGACACAAAGTGCTGGAGTAACTCAGGGCACTTAGCTCTGAAGAACACTTATAAGAGATGTTTCGGGTTGGGATCTTTCTTCAGACTATGAGAGACCCCAACCCAAAACGTCAACTATCCATGTTCTCCAGAGATGCTGCCTGACCCGCTGAGTTACTCAAGCATTGCAGGTCTTCTTTCTAAAACCACCAACTGCAATTCCGCATTTGTCCCAATTAGTCTGACCAAATGTTCAAACCCAGATTGTCACCTATCTATGTCCTCAAGAGATGCTGCCGAACCCACAGAGTTGCTGCAGCTCTCTGTGTCTCAACATTCTGTGTTCCAAGCAATGCTTCCAGTGGGTATGAGATAATTTTACTGAGGTGAACAGCAAATGTGTTGGCTATTGTGACTGTCATTCTTATCATGGTGGAAAACTATGTGCCAGAATGAAGACATTTGTCTCATCTGCAAAATTTACTTTGTCACTGGCAATTCCCTAAAAAGGGAAGTTTGCTTCCTTGAATAGTCGAAGGGATTGTTTTATTGTTGCTGAGCTTGGTTAACAATTCACACTACTCAGCTGATAAGATACATTTGTAACCAAGGGATGCAATGAGTGGTAACAGCAAGGATTTATAATCAAGAGGTTGGTAAACACAAGGTAGACAGAAAGCTGGAGAAACTCAGCGGGTGAGGCAGCATTTATGGAGCGAAGGAATGGGTGACGTTTTTAGGTCGAGACCCTTCTTCTGACTGGGGGGGGGAGCGGGAAGAAGAGAGGAAGAGGCGGAGACAGTAGGCTATCGGCGTGCTGGGAAGGGGAGGGGAAGGAGGGAGAAAGCAAGGACTACCTGAAATTGGGGAAGTCAATGTTCATACCGCTGCGGTGTAAACTACCCAAGCGAAAAATATGAGGTGCTGCTCCTCCAATTTGCAGTGGGACTCACTCTAGCCATGGAGGAGGCCCAGGACAGAGAGGTCGGATTTGGAATAATTGAAGGGGGAGGGGGAGTTGAAGTGCTGAGCCACCAGGAGATCAGGTTGGTTAATACGAACTGAGCGGAGGTGTTGGGCGAAGCGATCGCCAAGCCTGCGATTGGTCTCACCGTTGTAGACCAGTTGACACCTAGATCAGCGGATGCAATAGATGAGGTTGGAGGAGGTTGCAGGTGAACCTCTGCCGCACCTGGAAAGACTGCTTGGGTCGTTTGACATAAAGCGACAAGTGTAGCATTTCCTGCGTTTGCAAGGATAAGTACCTTGGTGTATTGGTAAATACAACGTGGCTTTGTCTTTGTCCAACATCCTTGCAATTCTCTTTTCCCATTGTATTACAAAGATATCTGAGACTGGGAAAGAGGTGATGAAAGAGGGCATCCACAGATAGGACTGTTGTAGGTGTTGTCGCGTGAGCTAATAATTAGTAAATGGAGATGCGGAGTATGTAAATGTGGTGACAGGAAACCGCTGACAAAGCCTAACAGGAATTTAATTCATTATGCATGCACCTACAGTATCATTGTAACAGAATTTTGGATCTACTGTTAATGAATTTAGACTTGTGGATAATCATCTCATTCCGTTTGTGACCTACTGTAACTAAGTCTTTCTGAGTTCCATTCTGTAATTAAGTGTTGTATTGTTAATCACGTCTCTGCAAAATCGTGTTACTGTTAATTGGGTTTCTGAGCAACCTCGCCATCTGAGAATATAAAAAATGTACCAGAGTCACACTTGGCAGGTCAGCTTTGGTTGGACCACATGTTCCGTGTGGCCTTTCCATTTTTGCTCCTACAGGTCAGAGTAAGAGCGAGATGGAGAATTCAAGTGTGTATGAAGGAACTGCAGTCGCTGGTTTAAACTGAAGATGGACACAAAATGCTGGAGTAACTCAGCGGGACAGGCAGCATCTCTGGAGAGACGAAATGGGTAAAATTTTGGGTCGAGACCCTTCTTCAGACTCAGATGTCAGGAAAGTGGGAGGTACATAGAAAATAAAGTGTATAGATAAGGAAGTGTAAGCTGTGGAGAATCAAAATGATGGGTAACAGGAACGATCAGGGTCGAATCTGTGAACGAAATGCAAGTGATCCACAAAATAGTCACCCAATCTACATTTCAATCCCCAAAGAAGAGACCACATCATGATCACTAAATGCAGTACACCAGATCAAAAGATTAAACATGCTGAAAGCACAATCTATTATCATTTGGGAAACTAATATTTAAATTCATAAATTTAGCTTTTAATCCATAATGAAATAAAAGGACCAACATACGATGGGCAGGGTTGTGGTGGCTTCTTCTTTCCTTTTCCTTTCTTCGAAGTTGCTTCACCACCCTTATCTTGTTCAATCTCAAACAAGAAGATGACAAGGAAAAGTAACGGTTTGATCAGCACCATTCTCAAAGTGGCTGCTCCCATGCAATGCTAATCTGGAATAGGAAAATTGTCAACAAATTATTCTACGAACCCCATTTTGCAAGTGACAAAACAGAAAAAAACGCTGATTAAACTCTACCAGATGTGTGCACGCGCCCATGTCAGAGAAGGTGTAGTGAATGTGGCTCCACACAAGAGTCAATATTGAATTGAATGTACCAAATCTGGATTGCCATCACTCATTCCCATCTGGTGCAAGGTCTATGTTCAAGATAAGAACACACTAACTATCTAAAAGCCTAGGGTACACAAAAGGCTTGAGAAACTCAGCGGGTGCAGCAGCATCTAAGGAGCGAAGGAGATAGGCAACGTTTCGGGCCAAAACCCTTCTTCAGACTGATGGGAGGTGGGGGGGGTTGGGGGGGGTAGGGAGAAGAAATTCTTACAAATTACTTACAAAATTCTTAAGGGGTTGGACAGGCTGGATGCAGGAAGATTGTTCCCGATGTTGGGGAAGTCCAGGACAAGGGGTCACAGCTTAAGGATAAGGGGGAAATCCTTTAAGACCGAGATGAGAAAGACTTTTTTCACACAGAGAGTGGTGAGTCTCTGGAACTCTCTGCCACAGAGGGTAGTTGAGGCCAGTTCATTGGCTATATTTAAGAGTGAGTTGGATGTGGCCCTTGTGGCTAAGGGGATCAGAGGGTATGGAGAGAAGGCAGGTACGGGATACTGAGTTGGATGATCAGCCATGATCATATTGAATGGCGGTGCAGGCTCGAAGGGCTGAATGGCCTACTCCTGCACCTAATTTCTATGTTTCTATGAAAGGAAAAAGGAGGAGGAGGAGCCCGAGGGCTGAGGGAGCGGTGGGAAGGGGAGGAGACAGCAAGGGTTAACAGAATTGAGAAAATTCAATGTTCAAGTCCAGAAGCTTGTTTCATCATAAAACAACCGTAAATACTGGAAACAATCAGTTGCTCAGGTAATATATTTGGAAAGGAAACTGTCAACATTCCAGATCAAACAGGGAAAGTATGAAAACAAGTTGGTTTTAAGTCACAGAAAGGATTAGGTGGATGGATGGGACCAGACAATATCTCTGATAGGCATGGTCAGGTTTGCTGGTGAGGGGAGGGGGGGAGTAAATTGTCGATGAAGTAATTTGTTTGATTGATTAACATAGCCAATTACAGAGTTAACAGAAGCAATTTAAAATCTGGGAGATGAGGAAAGTTAGAGACAGAAACACAAAGGAATGTAAAAAATTCAGAGCTGGAGAGAATGCTAATCAGGACAGGCTATGGTAATACAGAGAGTAAGCTCAAGCTAACATTTCACATGGATAACCTACTACAGAACTGTCCAGTTCTGAAACATAGATATTAAGCTTCTTGTAGATGGTGAATTTAATATTGAGATCTGGAATATCCCCAGACAGAAGATGGGTGCTGGTCCTCAAGCTTACATTGCATGTAATTAAACCAATGTAGGAGGCCCTCAATAAATACTGTAAGTGCAAGTGGGAGATGGAGAATTAAAGTGGTGGGCAGCAGGACAGTTCAGGATGAGTCCTGTGAACTAAAAGTAAGTAATCCACAAAATGTCACCCAATCTGTTTGCTTTCCCAAATGAAGAGACCACATCATGAGCAGCAAATGCAATGCACTAGATCAAAAGATTCAGCTTATCCTATGCCTCATTTAGTTCTTTAACAAATGACTTTTTTTATTTATTTCAGAGTTCTTTGAACATCATCCGGTTGACTATGGAGGGTACGCAAAATGCTGGAGAAACTCGGTGGGTGCAGCAGCATCTATGGAGTGAAGGAGATAGACAACGTTTCGGGCCGAAACCCTTCTTCAGACTGATGTCCCCCATCAGTCTGAAGAAGGGTTTTGTCCCGAAAAGTTGCCTATCTCCTTCGCTCCATAGATGTTGTTGCACCCGCTGAATTTCTCCAGCATTTTGTGTACCCTCGATTTTCCAGCATCTGCAGTTCCTTCTTTAACATCCCGTTGACTATATTGTATTCAGTGCACAAAGTGCAATACCTCTCCTTTTATCTCTTCTCATGATCTAAGGGCCCGGACAATCCTACCAGGGGAAGAAGTGTACTTGCCCTTCTTCCAATCATGTTTAATGCTTTCTGTATCCATTTGGGACTCATAATGTGGTTCGCCAAAAATTAATGCGGTGTAATTTTGGTTCAGTTCTTCTCTTTGCATTAACATAGTCTGACCTGCTTACCATTCCTTACAACTCTGTATTTATAATCCTTTGTGGTATCATATACAGTGAAGATAGTTATCAAAAATCACAGCAGGTTCCTGATCAGCTGGGAAAGTGGGCTAAGGAATGGCAAATAGAGTTTAATGCAGATAAGAGCAAGGTATTGTATTTTGGGTCATCAACACAAAACAGGATGTTCACAGTGGATGGTAGGCACTGGAGAGTATTGTAGAGCAGAGTGGCACAGTTTGCTGAAAGTGGCCACACAGGTAGATCGAATGGTCAAGAACATATTTGGTACATTGGCCATCATTAGTCAGGATATTTAGTATAGAAGTTGAGACATTGTGTTAGTTGTTCAAGATGTTGCTGAGGCTACATTTGGAATATAGTGTTTAACTAGACTAAGTGGGACCCATTGGGTACCATGTTCACATGGGAGGGCTGGTCCCCCAACGCAATATTCCACCTCTCCACCAATTCCAATATTGGTGGCCAGTGGTGGGGGGGGGGGCTTTCTGGAGCGCTGGTATGGGTGTTGTGGGCTGAAGGGACTGGTCTCCAGAGGGCTAGTATGGACATTGTGGGCCAAATGGATTCAAATGGATGCAGCTCAGTCCCTCAAGCCTGATGTGCTGGCAGCTCACTCATGGCTGGTGGGCTGGCAGTTGACTCTCGGCTTTTACTTGAAATTCCATTTCAAGCAGGGTGCAAGGCCACCACATTCAAATCCATTTTCCTACCATTTCAAGCAGGGTGTAAGGTCACCAAATTCAAGTGCAGTTTCTTACCACTTCAAGCAGGGTGCAAGGCCACCAAATTCAAGTGCAGTTCCATACCACTTCAAGCAGTGTGCAAGGCCACCAAATTCAGGTGCAGTTTCCTACCACTTCAAGCAGGGTGCACGGCCACTGAATTCAAGTGCAGTTTCGTACCACTTCAAGCACGGTGCAAGGCCACCAAATTCAAGTGCAGTTTCCTACCACTTCAAGCAGGGTGCAAGGCCACTCAATTCAAGTGCAGTTTCCTACCACTTCAAGCAGGGTGCAAGGCCACCGAATTCGGGTGCAGTTTCATAACACTTAAAGCAGGGTGCAAGGCAACCCAATTCAAGTGCAGTTTCATACCACTTCAAGCAGGATCCAGGGCCACCAAACTCAAGTGCAGTTTCATACCACATCAAGCAGGGTGCAAGGCCACCAAATTCAAGTGTAGTTTCATACCACTTGAAGCAGGGTGCAAGGCCACCAAAGTCAAGTTACCACTTCCAGCAGGGTGCAAGCCCACCAAATTCTAATGCAGTTTCATACCGCTTCAAGCAGGGTGCAAGGCCACACATTCAAGTGCAGTTTCATACTACTTCAAGCAGGGTGCAAGGCCACCAAATTCAAGTGCAGTTTCATACCATTTCAATCAGGGTGCAAGGCCACCAAATTCAAATGCAATTGCATACCATTTCATGCAGGATGCAAGGCCACCACATTCAAATGCAGTTTCATACCATTTAATGCAGGGTGCAAGGCCACCACATTCAAATGCAGTTTCATACCATTTCAAGCAGGGTGAGACCACTATAAAACCACACAAAACACCACACTCACAGTTCAGTAGACATTCGGTGTGTTCAGTTGATTCACAGCTCAGACAGAGTCCTGACCTCTCCCTCCCCCATCATGCAGAGACTGAGCCACACCCACACTTCCGAGTCTTATAATCCCTCACCCCCCCACCGGGAAAGGTGTGGCCTGCAGTGCTTTTTACTTCAATACCAAGCCCCACCAACCATTTGCAGTGCTTTTACTTCAATACCAACCACATTTTTATTTTCAAACCATATTAAGGGCATTCAAGGTCAGTAAAACCACACTCACAGTTTAGTAGACATGTGTTCAGTGTTATTCGCAGCTCAGACTGAGAGACATGACCCTCTCACTTCCCCCATCTTGCAGAGACTGACTGAGGCACAACACATCCGGGTTTTATAGCCCCTCCCCCTCCCACCAGCAGGGGCAGCAGAGAGAATCTCAACATTTTTAAAACATTAATAACTCTTTTATTTTTCATCGATGGGAAAAATCCTCTTGTCCTGCACAGCGGAGGGGGGGACTCTTATTGGCCAAAAATCACAGCCGTAGGTGGCAGCATTTTTGCTAAAATCATGAAACAGAAAAACAGGAAGTGGTCAAGATCAGACTTTTAGTAATATAGATTTTGGTCCAGCTGCTATAGGAAGGTACTATTGGGAAGGAACTGCAGATGCTGGATTAAACCGAAGATAAGACACAAAATGCTGGAGTGCCTCAGCCAAACAGGCAGCATCTCTGGATAGGAATGGGTGACGTTTTGGGTTGAGCCTATGTACCTGTATTCCATTAAGCTGAAAAGAGTGCACAGAGGATTTACGAGCATGTTGCCTAGATTTGAAGGCCTGAGCTATAGGGAAAGGTTTGCAGGTGAGGACTTTATTCCTTAGACTGCAGGATGCTGAGGGGTGATCTTATCGAGGTGTATAATATCGTGAGGGGAACAGACAGGGTGAATGCTCAGAGACTATTGCCCAAGGTAGGGGAATCAAGCACTCAGAAGATGGTAAATATATATAACATGTTGTTTAAGAAAGAACTGCAGATGCTGGAAAATCGAAGGTAGACAAAAGTGCTGGAGAAACTCAGCAGGTGCAGCAGCATCTATGGAGTGAAGGAAATAGGCAACGTTTCGGGCTGAAACCCTTCTTCATACTTCTTCAGAATATATATAACAAGCTGCTACAGGAGTAGAAACAAAGAACTGCAGATGCCGGTTAACGCACAAAAGGACACAAAGTGCTGCATTAATTTGGCAGATCAGGCAGCATCTCTGGAGTACATGGATGTGACATTTTAGGTGGAAACCCTTCTTCATACTGATTGTGGGAGGGAGAAGAAACCTGGAAAAGCAGCGAGGCAGGACAAAATGTGGCAGGCAACACGTCGAAACAGGCGGAGGGGGGGGGGGTGGAGGGGGGGGGGTTGACAGGCCGATGGTTAGAACAAAGGTCAGAGACTAGAACAGAAGGTATGGAGCATTTTTGAATTGATGTGGATGTGAAGCCTCAACTCTGCTAAAGGAGGTAGTTGAGGCAGGTACTATAACAACATTTAAAGGATACTTGGACGGGTACGTGGATAGGAAAGGTTTCGAGAGATATGGGCCTAAAGTGGAAAATTGAACTAGCTTAGATGGGGCATCTTGGTCAGCACGAACAAATAGGACCAAATGGACTGTTTATGTTTCTCGTTCTATCTCCCCTCATCTGACAGATTTTAAATTCCTTTGTCTATGTTATCTCTCGCTCTCGCTCTCTTAATAATCCATCAACCAGGCTACTTCATCAACATCTTGTCTCTATGGCAACCCTGACTTCATACATCACATCAGCGACATCCTCTTTCTCCCGTCCACACATCATAATCCTCTTTTCAACCTACTCACTCTCCTGGATCTGGCAAAGTCTTCAATCGGAATCATTCATACTGTTTCACTTTCTACGGATTTTGCTTGACATGATGAATGTTTCCAACATTTTCTGTTGCTATTTTCAGACATCCAGCATTAGGTGTTTTTTGATTCTCATATGTTCAAATTTCTGAGCCACACAGGAGATCATTTGGTCTCTTGAATCCGTGCTGGCTCTCACAGCAATTCTATCATTCCCATTCTCCAGCTTACTTCTCTGTAACCTCTTTGCTTTCACAGACCCATTAACAATTCTTTATTTCACATTTGTATGTCTCACCATTACTAAACCAAGGCCTGGATTTTCCAAGATACTACAGCTCATAGAACTGCAGCCACACAGAGAGTTGTCAATCTGTGTAATTCTCTGCCACAGAAGGCAGTGGAGGCCAATTCACTGGGTGTTTTCAAGATAGAGTTAGATTTAGCTCTTAGGGCTAAAGGAATCAAGGGATTATGGGGAAAAAGTCAGAACAGGGTAGTGATTTTAGATGACCAGCCATGATCATATTGAATGGCGGTGCTGGCTCGAAGGGCCAAATGGCCTACTCCTGCACCTATTGTCTATGTTTATGTTTCCAGTGGCTCAGGTTTAATCATGATCTCTAGTGTTGTCTGTGTGGAGTTTGCACATTCTCCCTATAATCCCGGTTTGTTTCCTCCAGCACCCAAAGTTCTAAGGGTTGGAAGGTGAATTGACCAGTGTAAATTATCATATTGTGTACATGAGTACGAGAATATGGAATAAATTGATGTGAATGCAGTGAGAGTAAAATATGATTAATATATTTATTTCATTTATCGATAATTATATTTAGGGCATAAAATTATAGGACAAACATAAATTTCATTATCTTGTGCTGAAGGGTGACTTAATAGAAGTATATAAAACTATCTGGGACATAGGCAGGGTAGCTGGTCAGAGGCATTTTCCCAGGATGGATATGTGAAATGCTAGAGGGCATAGGTTTAAGGTAAGATGTGGAGCAGTTTAAAGGAGATTTGTAAGGCGTTTTTTTTTAACATATTGTTGTAGGTGCCTGGAATGCACTTGCAGTGGTAGAGGCTGATACTATCATGTTTAAGGGGCATTATAACAGGCACGTGAACAGGCAGGGAATTGAGGGGATACGGACAGCTACAGGCAGATGGGATTAGTTAGGTTTGGATCGTGGTCGGCACAGGCATGTGGGCTGAAGGGCCTACTCCTGTACAATACACTTTAATGTAAACGCGTGAATGAGGTCCTAGTAGACTCGGTGAACCGTTAATCGTGCTGGTATAACTCCGTGACTATTAAAGATTCGTGAGAACACATTTCTATTTGGATCTTCAAAGACAGCAACCAATTAAAACCCACAAGCTTTAAAACAAGCATTACGAATGATCAACACGAGCAAAATATGAGACTGGAGCACCAAATGAAATGCACACTATGTGTACTGCGGCTGAATGTTGTTGCACTCTCCTTAGATGTCTCAGAATCTTATCTTTCATAAATTTAAAAAAAAATAACCATTCGAACATTAAACCTCATCCAGGTCCCAGGCTGTGGGACCAAGACCAACATAATAATCCTGTTCCACCATCCCCTGCAGTCTGTGGGGACTGAGAGCAGGGCAAGACTGCCTCGTTACAGCCTGCAGTGTGTGGGGACTTCGACCAGCACAACCGAGTCCCACCACAGCCTGCAGTCTGTGGGGGTTGAGACCAGCACAACACAGTCCCGCTCCATCTGCAGTCTGTGGGGACTGGGACCAGCACAACACTGTCCCACCACAGCCTGCAGTGTGTGAGGACAGGGACCGGGACACGGCTATTTAGCAGCGAGAGCCATGGCGCCTGGACAGCTCCTGTCACTGCTCAGCGCCCATACAATCGTGCGGCGTGAATCGGAAACAATATCCCAGTGTTTGTTTGGTTGTTTCTACTCACCGTGCATGTCGGTGCAATTGCTTTATTTTACGGAGATGCCGCTTCAGGTCCCGGGGACTGCTGTACCTTGATTTCGCTGCGCTGGCTGGCGCTGGGTCTGGATCCAGCTCCCCCCCTCCACCCGCTGCCTGCTCACCGCGCCGCCGTCACTGCTCGCCCCTGCGCCTTCACCACATCTGCCACTATTGTTATTGTTTTATTAAAATGTATTTTGTGGATGATACTGTCCCTCAAGATGGAGGAGCGTTGCCTGCACTTGCTACATGCGCAGTGGGGACGCTGAAAATTGGAAGGGTGGTGGGGGGAATGCATGCACGCTGATTCTACATCAGCCTTTCATGTACCCTGCCCTTTGCTTGTCAAAGGGGTTTGAAATTTATATTCTAAAGCATTACCGTACAGTGCTGGCCAGCGGCTCGATCATGCTTAGCGCTACATGGTATTGCCCTGGGGACGTTTTTAATATTATTTATTTCCCCTTGCACCAAACCTTGAGGCTAGAAGTAATGTCAACATTGTGGCCTTAATTTATCATCGGCGACGTCGTTAACATAGCATCCCGCGCACCTTACAGCGCCGATAATATTACTTGTTTTATTAAAATGTTGGTAAAATTCGGGAAGTGTTGTTGCGTTCCTCATGTCTTCGCGCATGTCTCATGCCTAACACACATTCTTAATGTCATCAGTTTTATCTCCATAACATTCTGCTACCGCCGTTATTTTTGTCAACTCCATTGGTAGGTGAAACTGCAAACCCCGAACGGTCGCAATGATAGCGGTCGCCTGTCAAAATTTCAGCACCTCATTTATTTCAATAACACCGAATAGACGGTTTCATGGGCAGAAATGACAATCTCCCTTTCCTGTTCTGGTCATGTCAATTTCACTTCGTGCCCCCAGCATTAACAAAATATCTCAATCTCCCTCCCCCTTCTTTTAGCCACATATTTATGACAATTATTTGTTGAATAACCAACCTTCTCAGCGGCATATGGATTTGGAATTTGATATCGTTATCTTCTCTATCTTGATTGTAATTTGTGCATTGAATGTGAGCAGGATGAGTGTTTATTTGTCCCTATAAAATGCAGCTTCAATTCACAATGACATCTAATTTGGTGAGGAGTCAAGAGCCAAGAACCAAGATCCTTGCCTTCTGGCTGCACTTCAAACCCGCCATCCTTACCTTTAGACACCCTGTGCTGAGGGGATTGGGTGGAGCTGAAGTTGTCCTGGTTCGGTTGCTCCTGTGCCTGGCCAAGCTGGCCATCCGCGAGTCACGGCACCTGGCGGAAGTGGGCTCTGCGCCTTTCCCGGGGTTACATCCGTGCCTGGGTGGCACTAGAGGGGGACTTTGCGCTGTCCATGGGCACACTGGGGGATTTCCAGGACCGCTGGGGTGGAATGTATCCTTGACAAGGATTACATAGAAAATAGGTGCAGGAGGAGGCCATTTGGCTCTTCGGGCCAGCACCGCCATTCATTGCGATCATCCACAATCAGTAACCCGTGCCTGCCTTCTCCTCATATCCCTTGAGTCCACTATCTCCAAGACCTAGAGCTCTATATAACTCTCTTTTAAATTCATCCAGTGAATTGGCTTTCACTGCCTTCTGTGGCAGAGAATTGCACAAATTCACAACTCTCTGGATTAAATAGTTTTTTTTAAATCTCAGTTTTAAATGGCCTCCCCTTTATTCTTAGACTGTGCCCCTGGTTCTGGACTCCCCCAACATTGGGAACATGTTTCCTGCACCTAGCTTGTCCAGTCCTTTTATCTATATTACTAAAAGTAAGATGGCTGCCACTTACGGCTGTGATTTTGGCCATCTTACTCAGAGTCCCCCTCCGCCGCACAATACAAGAGGATTTTCCCATCAATGAAAAATAAAAGAGTTATTAATGTTTAACCAATGTTGACATTCTCTCTGCTGCCCCTGCTGGTGGGAGGGGGAGGGGCTATAAAACCTGAAAGTGTTGTGCCTCACTCAGTCTCTGCAAGATGGAGGAAGCGAGAGGGTCACGTCTCTCTGAATAACATTGAACACATGTCTACTCAACTGTGAGTGCCCTTAATGTGGTTTGAAAATGAAAATGTGGTTGCTTTGAAATGCTGCACTGCAAAAATGGTTGTTGTTGGTGGTGGTAACTGTTTGAAATGCTGCATTGCAAAAATCGTTGTTGTTGGTGGTGGTAACTGCTTTGAAAAGCTGCACTGAAAAAAAATGGTTGTTGTTGGTGGTGGTAACTGCTTTGAAATGCTGCACTGCAAAAATGGTTGTTGTTGGTGTTGGTAACTGCTTTGAAATGCGGCACTGCACAAATGGTTGTCGTTGGAGGTGGTAACTGCTTTGAAATGTTGCAATGCAAAAATGGTTGTTGTTGGAAACTTGACAACTTCCTGTTTGCATTGTATATTGATTTTTGCCCATCTTACTCAGTCTCCCGCCGCTCATCAGGTGCAGAGGATTCTTCGTATCAATGAAAACTAAAAGTGTTATTACTGTTTTAAAAAATGTTGAGAATCTCTCTCCTGTCAATCACGCCATGGCCATGCCCCTTCTGGTTGGAGGGGGGAGGGATTATACATCCCCGAAGTGTGGATGTGACTCCGTCTCTGCAAGATGGGGGAGAGAAAGGTCAAGACTCTGTCTGAGCTGTGAATCAACTGAACACACTGAATGTCTACTGAACTGTGAGTGTGGTGTCTATATGGTTTTTTATGTGGTGTTTTGTGTGGTTTAATAGTAGTTTTATGGTGTTTTCACCCTGCTTGAAATGGCATGAAACTGCACTTGAATTTGGTGGCCTTGCACCCTGCTTGAAGTGGCAGGAAACTGCACTTGAGTTTGGTGGCCCTGTACTCTGCTTGAAGTTGTAGGAAACTGCACTTGAGTTTGTTGGTCCTGCACCCTGCTTGAAGTGTTATGAAACTGCACATGAATTTGGTGGTCTTGCACCCTGCTTGAAGTGGTCAGAAACTGCACTTGAATTTTGTGGCCTTGCACCATGCTTGAAGTAGTAGGAAACTGCACTTGAATTCGGTGGCCTTGCACCCTGCTTGAAGTGGTCAGAAACTGCACTTGAATTTGGTGGCCTTGCACCATGCTTGAAGTGGTAGGAAACTGCACTTGAATTTGGTGACCTTGCACCCTGCTTGAAATGGTAGGAAACTGCATTTGAATTTGGTTGCCTTGCACCCTGCTTGAAATGGAATTTCAAGGAATAGCCGTGAGTCAACTGCCAGCCCACCAGCCGTTAGTGAGCTGCCAGCACATCAGGCTTGAGGGACTGAGCTGCCACCCCAAGTATCCATTTTGCCCATAATGTCCATACTAGCCCTCTGGAAACCAGTCCCTTCAGCCCACAATAACCATACTAACGCTCCAGAAAGCCCCACCCCCTCCCTACTGGCCACCAATATTGGAGTTATTAGAGAGGTGGAATAATGCATTGGGGGACCAACCCTCCTGTGTGAACATGGGACCCAATGGGTCCCACCTAGTCTAGTAATTTTATATGTTCCCATATGATCCCCTCTCATCCTTTTAAATTCCAGTGAATACAGGCCCAGTCTTTCCCATCTTTCCTCATATGACAGTCCCATCATCCCGGGGACTAACCTCGTGAACCTACGCTGCACAGCCTCAATAGCAAGGATGCCCTTCCTCAAATTAGGAGACCAATACTGCACACAATACTCCAGATGTGGTCTCACCAGGGCCCAGAACAACTGCAGAAGGACCTCTTAATCCGAAACTCAAATCCTCTTGTTATGAAGGCCAACACACCATTAGCTTTCGGCACTGACTGCTGTACCTGCATGTTTACTTTCAGTGAATGGTGTACATGGACACCCAGGTCTCGTTGCACTTCCCTTTTTCATAATCTGACACCATTGAGATAATAATCTGCCTCCTTGTTCTTGCTATCAAAGTGGATAACCTCACATGAATCTACATTATACTGCATCTGCCATGCATCTGCCCACTCACTCAACCTGTCCAATTCACCCTGTAACGTCCTAGCATCCTCCTCGCAGTTCACACTGCCACCCAGCTTTGTGTCATCTGCAAATATACTAGTCTTACTTTTAATTCCATCATCTAAATCATTAATATATATTGTACATAGTTGCGGCCCCAGCATCGAGCCTTGCGGCACTCCACTCGCCACTCCCTGCCATTCTGAGAGGAACCCGTTTATTCCCATTCTTTGTTTCTTGTCTACCAACCCATGTCCAGATACACTACATCCACTGGCTCACCTTCATTCATTTTACTTGTCACATCGTCAAAAAACTCCAGAAGATTAGTCAATCAGGATTTCTCCTTCATAAATCCATGCAATCCTTTTACTGCTATCCAAATGCGGCATTATTACTTATTTAATAATTGTGACATGGTTGTTGAATACCCAATATATTTGTTATTTAAGAATATTTGTTTTACTTTGTACTATGGTGGTGGGTTTTGTTTTGAATTATTTAGTGTTATAAATAGTATTGCAAATACTTGACTAAATCTATTTTTTGTTTAAAGAAGAAGGATGTTTATTTGTCACATGCACTGACAGCAGAATTGTGAAATTCTCACGCGCATAATGGCCTACAATCATAATACACATAGAATATATACAATAATTACAAATTCAATAAACGAAGAACTACAATTCTAGTGCGAAGTATTTTCATATACTTGCTGGCCTTGTCCTTTCATATGAAAGTTTTAAGGGATTTTTTGAACTATTGTAGGAATCTTGGTCATTTAATGATGTCCATTTGCAAACAGTCCAGGGCTCGCAATATGTTTTTATATCTGGAGTAGATGTAAAACATTCAAGAAATGCAATGTGAAAACCAACAAAAGAGGAAAGAGATAAGAAATAATGCTGAATATGTGAGATAGAAGACTGGAACATCAAACCCAACAATTTCAAATAATCTTACATTCCAGACAAATCTGTTTTGCCACCTTTCCACCAGCACCACCTCAATTTATATCAATCAATCTCTCCCAGTATTCACTCAATCACTGACCTTCTCTGTAAGTTGAAACTTGTTTCATTTCTAATGTTTATATGCAATGACAAGGAACTGCAGATGCTGTTCTATACCAAAGAAAGACATACAACGCTGGAGTAACTGCAGGTCAGGCAGCATCTCTGGAGAACATGGATAGGTGACATCTCGGGACGGGACCCTTCTTCAGACTGATGGCGTGGGGGGGGGGGGGGGGGGGGGGGGGGGGGGGGGGGGGGGGGGGGGGGGGGGGGGGGGGGGGTGAGGGTGACAGAGGACAAAGCATGTGTGGAAAGGAAGTGCAGATGCTGGTTTATACCAAAGATAGACACAAAATGCTGGAGTAACTCAGCTGGTAAGGCAGCATCTCTGGAAAAATAATATTTATCGATCTGTTGTGTAGGAAAGAACTGCAGTTGCTGGTTTAAACCAAAAATCCAGAAAGCATAGATGTAGATAAGCTGAAGAGAGACACAAAATGATGGAGTAATTCAGCGGGACAGGCAGCATCTCCGGAGAGAAGGAATGGGTGACGTTTCTGGTCAAAATCCTTCTTCGGACTCCAGCATTTTGCGTCTACCTTCTATAGATCTGCTGTTGCCAGACCTGAAGATAGTCAGAGACTGAGCCTTGATAGCACTGTTGGCAAGTAAATTTCAAAGATTCATGGTTCTTTATATAAATTTATTCATTTCTATAAATGAGGTCACCTCCCATTATTCTAAAGTCAAGCCAGTGCAGACCAATCTGCTTAATCTCTCCTCATATCCCATCCCGGGAATCAATCTGGTGAATCGTTTCTGCACTTTCTCGCTAGCAAGGATCAGATAACCAGGATCCTTAACTAGGATCAGATCTCTCAAAGGCTCCCTGTAATTGTAACAAGATGTCACCACTTTCATACTCAAATCCACATGCAATAAAGGCCAGGATACCATTTGCCTCTCTGATTGCCTGCTTAGCCTGAATATTAACCTTCAATGATTGATATACAAGAACATATAAGTGCCCCCAAATACCAACGTCTTTCATTTGCTCACCATGCAAACAATGTTCTATTGCTATGCATTTAATTTTTCTTCTAAAATGGACTGTCTCAATTTGTTTATCACATTATCTTCCATTTGGTCTTTCATTTCTTGCCCACTCATTGAAGATTGACATCAATGATAATGGAGAACCCTGGGGGAGGTTGAGAGAGTCATCCATGCAGTACATTTAGCAGGAGATGACTATGAATGCGTTGGCCGTGTTTGTTCTACTCATGTGGCAGCTTCGTCCAAAACTGAAGATGAAAATGTTAATGGAGGATCACCTAGTGGTTTGTTCAATAATTAATCATCAATTTCCTGTGACAGCATATAGCAGCAGTGCAGAACTTTGAACTTATTTCCGTATCGTGTTTGCATGTTACTCTGTGTAAAGAATTTTGCTTCTGCATTTTCTCATGAAAATATTTCTTTGTTGTTGGTATAGTGTTCAAATGGCACAGTATTTTCTCCTCGACAAGGAAGTGACAGTGTAGAATCAGTCCCTTCCAAAAAAACCACCCAATTTTCCATCAGACCTGATTCAGTGGAAATAAAAACCAGTTAATGTGCATGATAGGTGCATGAACAAAGCAGGCAATTAATGTTCTTACCAAAGCTAAAAGTTACCCACGATCTTAATTTATTAATTCTTCATAAAATGATCCTGAAATCAATTAAAATTTGATATATTTGTAATTCATTTAAACTTTTCCGTGTGGGTTTCAATGAAGAGGAATATTGGTTGAGTTGTAGGATGCATGTCATCTCTCTATCACCTGCATGTTATCAAAAATCATGGGATAATATCAATTTAAGGTACAGAAGGAAACACTTCAGTCCAGTATGTCTCCGGACTGAAGTGTTTTCATGCTCGTCTTCAAGCTCATTCTACTTCCCAGCCTTCAATCTTGTGGATACAAGTGTTTATCCATGTATTAAAAAAAATTCTTTGCACTCACCTAAATCATTATTTTTCAGCTCTCATATACACGAAGGACTGAATGGCCCCTTCTTTGGTATGAATTCAAGTAATTCTATTTCTGTCTCCCTTCTAAGCAATGAGTTCAAGACGTCCCACTCTTTTACACGTGCGCACACAAACACACATGCTCACGCACACACATGTCATAAGGTCATAAGTAATAGGAGAATTAGGCCATTCGGCCCATCAAGTCTACTCTGCCATTCAATCATGGCTATTCTATCTCTCCCTCCTAACCCCATTCTCCTGCCATCTCCCCATAACCCCTGACACCCATACCAATCAAGAATCTATCTATGTCCGAAGAAGGGTCTCAACCCAAAACATCACCCATTCCTTCTCTCCAGAGATGCTGCCTGTCCCGTTGAGTTACTCCAGCATGTTGTGTCTACCTTCAATTTAAACCAGCATCTGCATTTCTTTCCTATACAAGAATTGTCTATTGTCTAATTTCCTCGATAACAATCAGTACGTGAGCACCTCAAGGCTGCGTGCTCAGCCCCCTGCTGTACTCACTCTATATCCATGTCTGCATAGTCGGTCATAGTGCGAACACCATCAACAAGTTCGCTGACGACACCACTGTTGTGGGACATCACTGATGGGTCGAGTCAGAGTATAGAGGAGAGATCGACCGACTGACCAAATGGTGCCAGCACAATAACCTGGCCCACAACACCAGCAAAACCAAGGAACTAATTGTGGACTTTGGAAGGGGTAGGATGGGGACCCACAGTCACATTTATATCAATGGGTCGATGGTGGAAAGGGTCAAGAGCTTCAAATTCCTGGGCGTGCACATCTCTGAAGATCTCTCCTGGTCCAAGAACACTGATGCAATTATAAAGAAAGCACATCAGCGCCTCTACTTCCTGAGGAGATTATGGAGAGTTGGTATGTCAAGGAGGACTCTCACTAACCTCTACAGGTGCACAGTAGAGAGCATGCTGACCGGTTGCATCGTGGCTTGGTTCGGCAACTTGAGTGCCCAGGAGCGGAAAAGACTACAAAAATTAGTAAACACTGCTCAGTCCATCATCGGCTCTGACCTCCCTACCATCGAAGGGATCTATCGCAGTCGTTGCCTCA
The DNA here is from genome assembly GCA_035221665.1 of Okamejei kenojei. Taxonomy (NCBI): domain Eukaryota; kingdom Metazoa; phylum Chordata; class Chondrichthyes; order Rajiformes; family Rajidae; genus Okamejei; species Okamejei kenojei. The sequence continues at coordinate 16,371,264 of CM069131.1, read as the reverse complement.
AAAAGGCTGGCAGCATCATCAAGGACCACACCATCCTGGCCACACACTCATCTCCCTGCTACCTTCAAGTAGAAGATACAGGAGCCTGAAGACTGCAACGTCCAGGTTCAGGAATAGCTACTTCCCCACAGCCATCAGGCTATTAAACTCAACTCATACAAAACTCTGAACATTCATAGCCCATTATCTGTTTATTTGCACTTTATCTGTTTATTTATTCATGTGTGTATATATTTATATAATAGTATATGGACACACTGATCTGTTCTGTATTCATGCCTACTGCATTCTGTTGTGCTGAAGCAAAGCAAGAATTTCATTGTCCTATCTGAGACACAAGACAATAAACTCTCTTGAATCTTGAATCTTGAATCTATCACTGCCTTAAAAATATCCATGAAATATCCATGTCATGCACATCCATCATAGAACTTTAAAATAACTTTACCTTTTTCATTCCAGGAAAATGCTGCTTGCAAAAAACACTTACGGCCACACACTGGAGGTGTTTAGTGGAAGCCACAGGCACAATGGATAAATGAGTTCTCCTGATCAGCATTTGTGAGACCGGCGCTGCAGATAAAACTGAAAATCTGACAGGTGTACTGGTAAACAAGTATTTTCTGAAATATGAGGTGCAGCTTCTCCAATTTGCATTTGGCCTCACTCTGACAGTGGAGGAGGCCCAGGACAGAAAGGTCAGTATGGTAATGGGAAGGGGAGTTAAAGTGTTTAGCACTTTCCAGTTCTCCCGGTTGCTAAACAGTTTAACTCCCCACCCCATTCCCACACTGACCTTTCTGCCCTGGGCCTCCTCCACTGTCAGAGCGAGGACAAGCGCAAATTGGAGGAATAGCACCTCATATTTCGCTTGGGCATCTTACAACCCAGCGGTATGGATGTTGAATTCTCTAACTTCAAGTAACCCTTGCTTTTACTCTTTCCCCATCCCTGCCCCAACCCGAGTTTGTTGCAATATCTTGCGGTCTTGGATGGAGCTGTTCGCAAACCAAGCTGTGATGCATCCCGATAAAATGCATAAAATGGAGCATCTGTAGAGGTCGTACATACAGAACCATATCTTACAGACATTGTACCAGAAGGGTCCCGATGAGCTGTGGGGCAGAAGGGTCCCGGCAAGCCACGTGGAAGAAGGATCCCAGTCAGCTGCGGCTCGTTCACCCTGAACCCACCTGAAGAGGGAAGCTGCCGAGGCAGTGCTGTGCACCTCCATGGTGGAGAGGGCCGCTGGAGGCCCTGCAGCAGCTTGGGGCTTGGCTGGATTGGTCATGACCTACAGCGACATGGAGCGGTAGAGCAGCAGTAGAGGACACCAACGGCTACGATTGGACACGCCGACCCTACAAGGCTGCCAGTATTACTGGCCTTCATGGCCAGGTTAAGAAACACTGCACCTACAACAGCTGGGACTTGAAAATGGTGGCAAATCTGGCAATTCGTATACTGTCTCAATGTACTATTTCTTCACTTATACCGTATTCAAGATATGCATTTGTGTAGTAATACCTGTACTGAGCTGTATGCAACTATGGATTACAATATACCTCGGTACATTTGACAATAAAGTACTATAGAACCATTGAACCACCCCAGTCACAAACCCTAGACATGCCATGTCCCACATGCAGGTCAGACCCAATGAAGGTGATACTATAGAAGTAAAAGGCAAAAATCATCAACCTTGACTCCCAATGCCATGTCTTCTCATGGCATCTAGTCGGCATGAACAAATAAACCTTTATCATCGAGTGATACAGTGTTGAAACAGGCCCTTCGGCCCAACTTGCTCACACCGGCCAACGTCCCAGCTACACTAGTCCCACCTGCCTGGGTTTGGTCCATATCCCTCCAAACCTGTCCTATCCATGTACTTGTCTAACTTTCTTAAATGTTGGGTTAGTCCCAGTCTCAACGACCTCCTCTGGCAGCTTGTTCCATACACCCACCACCCTTTGTGTGAAAAAGTTACCCCTCAGATTCCTATTAAATCTTTACCCCTTCACCTTAAACCTATACCCTTTGGTCCTCGATTCACCTACTCTGGGCAAGAGACTCTGTGCATCTACGCGATCTATTCCACTCATGATTTTATACACGGTTTTCGATTGCCACCTCCTGCCCTCTCCCAAGCTGATGTATCAATGCTCCTTAATCTTGAGCAACCCTTGCAAGAAATGCTGAAAGTCACAAGAAAACCAGAATGTATACTATGCACTCAAGGTGGCTTGAAACACTACCACAGACTGAGCTGGGCAAGTACTTAGACTGCTGTTAGACTGGGACTGCAGGAAGTAGCAATTGGTGCAATGTGAAGAATAAGCCTGATTGATCTCATCCACGGCAACCTATTTGTTGTCTATGATATATTGGTAATAGCGACCATGTGCAGTTTCATGGAGACAAAACCACCTTCACACCTTGTTTTGTGTTATGTGCTAAATAGGATAAACTCATAACTGGCAAATGAAAACTGTAACCTGAACGTTTCCTGTCGCTAGTTGTGCTGCCCTGCGTGACAAGACGCAATGTATTCACTGGGTTCAGATCAGGTTGACCTTACATGAGATGCAACATCAAAAGTTATTGCTGAAAATAACGGCTCCTGGTCTTCTTCTTGCGTATGGCGTGCACAGCCTCAAGTTATAGATCAACTTGACCTATTTGATCTTGTTTGCGCACATCGGGTTGATTGCATTAGTTGAAACAGGGTGGAGCACGTGAAGGTTGCAATCTCCCACCCCACTGCTCCCGGTATAAATCACATATTGGCATGGGTGGAAGATCAGTTCAACAGGAAACAGAATGCAAACATAAATTGGGTTGCTTCTGGCTGGCAAAATAGATTGAATAGTATGCCACAGGAATCAGCACTGAGACCTCAAATGCAAAGGACCAGATAATGAGGAATCCCACTGATAACAATTTTCCAGTCACAAATTACCTATTAACCGTTATCATTGAGTTCTTGCTACTGAGCCAGATTTGAATCCAGTTTGTGTAGGAAGGAACTGCAGATGCTGGTTTAAACCGAAGATAGACACAAAATGCTGGGGTACCTCAGCGGGTCAGACTACAACTCTGGAAAGCAGGACCGGGTGATGTTTTGGTCACGACCCTTCTTCAGACCTGAAACATCACCCAGTCCTTCTCTCCAAAGATGCTGTCTGTTGGATCCAGTTTGCCGCTTTCCATTCAAGCCTGTGGACTTTGACCTTTTTAACCCGCTTGCCACATGGGACCTTGTCAAAATCCATCTAGACTGTGTCAAACACACTGTTCATATTGATCATTCTTGTGACCTTGTCATGAAGCTCAATTAAGTTATCCGGACATAACCTTCCATAAGACATAAGTATAACCAGACATAAGCCAGTTTGACTGTCCAGATTGATCTGTGCTTTTTAAATGAAGGTCTCTGCTACCTTGAAATTGATTTAAATATTATCCCTATCATCAAAGTTAAGCTGATTTAGTTTAGTTTAGAGATACAGTGTGGAAACAGACCTTTCGGCCCACGAGTCCGCACCAACCAACGATCTCCGCACATTAACGCACGCCTACATGCACTAGGGGCAAGTTACACTTCTCCCAAGTATACAAACCCAAGCCAATTAACCTACAAACCTGTAGGTCTTTGGAGAGTGGGAGGAAACCGAAGATCTCGGAGAAAACCCACGCGGTCATGGGGAGAACATACAAACTCCATACAGACAGCACCCGTAGTTGGGATCGAACCCGGGTCTCTGGCGCAGCAAACCTTTAAGGCAGCAACCTTACCACTGTGCCACTGTGCCGATCTCTGTCTTAAACTTAAGATTGTCTTAAACATTTGGTTAATCTCTTTCTCTCTTTATAAAGAATGGTCCAAAGTTTGCAGATCTCCAGTTTTCTAGCACCAGCTCATGTGCTCAAGGAAGATCGAAAAATGATGGTTGAAGACTCTGCAATTTCCACCCTTACCTTATTGTAATAGCCTGACGTTACTTTAAAAATGTTAAGATGTTTAGCCTCTTCATTCTTCTCCAACTATCCTTATCCTATCCAATATATCACCCATTTCTCCTTTCAGAACAATGTCAGCATTGTTGCCTTTTGTGGAAGCAGCTAAAAAAGCATCCATTCTAACCCAAATCCTTTGCTTCCACAAATGGGTGATGTTTTAAGTCTACAATATGTCCTTCCCTTTCCTTATTCTCTCAACTCTTATACACTTTTGAACATCTTGGGATTTTCTTTGATTATACTTGCCAGTATTTTATTAAGTCCTGCCATTACTTTCCAAGTTTCACTTTAATTTCTCACCTTTCCTTCCTATACATTTCTTGGATTTCTAGCATATTAAGCTCTCATAAACTTTTATTTATTTTTTCTTATCTTTCCTTAGTGCAACTTCTTATCCAGATGGCTCAAGATTTGTCAGTTCCCGGCATTTTCCATTGCTGGAATTGTTACGTGATTCAGTTTCTGGGCAATTGCATTTATTCACATAATGTTAAGCACAAACTTTGTGACTCGCAAACCATAGAGTCATAGTCATAGAGTGATACAGTATGGAAACAGGCGCTTCTGCCCAACTTGCCCACACCGATCAACATGTCCCAGTTACACCAGTCCTGCATTTGGTTCATATCCCTCCAAACCTGTCCTATCCATGTACCCCTCTAACTAAAGATAGACACAAAAAGCTGGAATAACTCAACGGGACAGGCAGCATCTTTGGAGAGAAGGAATGGGTGACGTTTCGGGTCGTGGCCCTTCCTCAGATTGGTTAGGGATAAAGGAAACGAGAGATATAAATGATGATGTAGAGAGATAATGAACAATGAATAAAAGATATGCCAAAAATTAACGATAACAAAAGGAAACAGGCCATTGTTAACTGTTTGTGGGGTGAAAACGAGAAGCTAGTGTGACTTGGGTGGGGAAGGGCTAGAGAGAGAGGGAATGCTGGGGCTACCTGAAGTGAGATAAATCAATATTCATATGACTGGGCTGTAAGCTGCCCAAGCGAAATATAAGATGCTGATCGTCCAATTTGCATTTAGCCTAAAGGGGCTGTCCCACTTGGGTGACCTAATTGGCAAGTTTAGAAGAGTTTAATAAAATGACATGTTGAAGACCTCCTTCGACTATGTTGAAGACTAGCTTCGACTAGCTATGACTAACTTCGGGAAAATTGGACTCCGAATAGTGGAGAGTGAAGACGACCTCCTTCGACCACCCTTCGACCTCCCTTCGACCTCCCTTCGACCTCCCTTCGACTTCCCTTAACTATGATGAAGACTATCTACGACTACCTTCAACTACCTTCGATTACCTACGACTAACATGCCGACCTACTACGACCTACTATGACTAAACCTACGAGTAAAAAAAGTATCGATTTTTTTCCACGGAGACCTTTATTTACTCGCGGGCATTTTTTAACATATTGAAAAAAATGCCGCGACCTAGCTGAGGCCTCGAGTACACGGAGACCACTCTCAAGCATAAAGGAGGGTTACGAAGACCTCCTACCACCTCGTGTCGACCATGCTGCAAGTACGAGTCGAGGGCAAACTCACCAGAACTCGTGGATTAGGTCGCCCAAGTGGGGCAGGCCCTTCACTCTGACAATGGAGGAAATGTAGATCAGAAAAGTCTGTGTGGGAATGGGAAGGAGAATTAAAGTGTTTAACAACAGGGTAGATCGGGTAGGTCAGGTGGGCTGAAGCACTGAACTATCTCTTAAATGTTGGGATATTCCCTGCTCTCAAACTAGTTAAAACTGAACTGATCTGTCATATAAAAGTCAATTCACTGTTTTAAGAACCTCAAATGGAGGTGAAATTTCAATGAAGTGTGACTTCGTCATTGGTTCCGTCAACATTTTCCATGTAGCAAAGTGTATGTGAGCATTTCTTCTCACCACGTGCATTTGGGGAATTTATTGCAAAAGTGGACAGGTATTTCCAAACCTTATTGCCATCTTCATCAGCATTGCTTGCAGTGTTGATGGCAAAACCTTTAGCCTTCTGACCTGCAATCTGAGGCAGTTTCTTGGGATTGAGGATGATTTGCTTTACTTATGATTTGTGGGTTCTGGGGTGACTGATGAGGCCCACGTGGGAATCATAGACTCTTCGATAGTTGGGTTCCAAAGTGTCCAATGTGACAGGGGAATCGATAGTTTTGTGTTTCTGTTTGCTTCTTCTCCCATTAATGCAGGACTTCCATATTTCCCCATGCGTTGACTGGAGATCCTCAATAGCATCCTGATTGCTTTGAGTGGTCAATGACCAAGAATTCCCCCATAGTCAGTGAAAATATTGCAGTTTTTCAAGGAGGTTTTGAGCATGATCTTGAACCCTCTCCTCTGATGGCAGGTATCTCTTCTAGTAACAGAGCGTGGAATAAAGTGCATTTTTGGAAATCTGATAACAAGGATCCAAACCACATGGTCTGGCCAAAGGAGCCAAACCAAGTATAATTAGGGCATCAGTATAAGCATGAGGAAGACAGTGAGGTTGATAGGCTCATCCATCCAATGAGACTTGTGGCATCTTACCAGTGTCTTGGCCTGCCTGCTATATAATTTCCAGGTCTTCAAACTATATAGGCGGGCAGGATTCATGGCTCCCAGAAAAAAAAGGTATTGCGGAAGGTCTAAGGTCTTAATCATAAAACACCTCATTTTCTTCAATATACCAAAGGCATTGAAGGCAATGAAGGTGGAAGATTGCAACCTTCACGTGGTCCACCCTGTTTCGACTAATACAATCAACTTGACATGCACAAACGGAAGATGAAATAGAACAAGTTGTCCAACAACTTTAGGCTGTGCACGCCACACGAAAGAAGAAGAAGGCAATAGGGGATTTCATCACTGATACATAACCTCACTAAACGATGGCCTCCAGATATGGAAAGTGGCCCAAATTTTTAAAAAGTTTCATTATGAACCATGAATGTACTGTTATGCAGAACAGAGTGGATGCAGGGAGCAGCATCAATGGCATTTCCTAACCTTACTAAAAAAATTGAACTCCAGAAATCAATCAGAAGGGATGGAGAATAAGTAACTTTTAGTTGTCCATGGCAATCTATCACATATCACATTTGCTTCAGACCAGCACGGAAGCCACGATTCAAACCAATGGATCTAAAACAGAAATAAGCTTAATGACAACCAGTTTCGATCAAGGCAGGTCATTGCCCTATCATTTTCTTAATTTTTCTTGTCACAATCTTGGTTTGGGTTTAGGTTTATTATTGTTACATGTACCAAGGTTTGCTTTGCATGCTATCCAAACCGATCAGATATACCATATATAAAAACAATCAAGAAAACTCAAGTACAATAGATAGAGCAAGGGGTAAGATATGGAGTGCAGAATATAGTTTTCAGCATTGTAGCGCACCAGTCCCATAGACAAAGTCCAATATCCACAATAGGGTAGAGGCTAATCGGACAGTACCCTAGTTTATGGAGGGACCATTCGGGAGCTTGATAACAGAGGGGAAGAAGCTGCTTCTGAGAATGGTGATCCATGCTTTTAGGTTTCTGTACTTTCAGATGGATGGGAGCAGGAAGAAGAAGGAATGACCGGGTGCAACAAATCTTTGACTTTACTTCAATCACGTGAATGACTACATGGAGGTCTCAGTGCTGATTCCTGTGGCATACTATTCAATCTATTTTGCCAGCCAGAAGCAACCCAATTTATGTTTGCATTCTGTTTCCTGTTGAACTGATCTTCCACCCATGCCAATATGTGATTTATACCGGGAGCAGTGGGAGATTGCAACCTTCACGTGCTCCACCCTGTTTCAACTAATGAAATCAACCCGATGTGCACAAACAAGATCAAATAGGTCAAGTTGATCTACAACTTGAGGCTGTGCACACCTTACGCAAGAAATTTCTCCAATTTGCATTTGGCCTCACTCTGACAGTGGAGGACTACATGCTTTAAAAATACATCAACAATACCGGTGCCTAAGAAGGGTAAGGTGGCATGCCTCGATGATGACCGACTGGTGGCATTAATGTCCATGGAACTGAAATGCTTTGAGCAGTTAGTTATGATGTATATCAGTTCCTATCTTTGTGAAGACCTGGACCCATTACAATTAATCTATTGCCACAATAGATTACAAGCATGTAAGCTCACTGGCTTGCCACTCTGCACTGGAACACGGACAAAAAGAACACATAAGCCAAGCTGTTGTTCATTGACATAGCTCGACGTTCAATACCATCATCTCCTCCAAGCTTATTATCAATCTATGAGAACAGTGTCTCTGCTCATCACTAACTAACTAACTGGATCCTCAACATCCTCACCGGCAGACCACATTCAGTATGAATTGGTAACAGTACTTCTTGATAATCACCAGGACCGGAACACCTCAACACTGTGTGTTCAGTCCCCTGCTCTAGTCACGCTATACCTATGCCTGTGCAGCCAGACAGTTCCAATGCCATCTTCAAATTCACTAGCAATACCCCACTGTTGAACAGGGCACTGATTGTGGATGATCAGCCATGATCATATTGAATGGCTCGAAGGGCCAAATGACCTACTCCTGCATCTATTGTCTATTATCTATTGTTGGATGATGAATGGGTAATGATGAATTAATGGTGAATAATGTGCACTGAAGGGAGATTGACAATCTGAGGTGATTTGGTATGTCGGCGAATCTTGAACCTCTGCAGTGTATGGGAGAGAGCATATTGATTGTTTGCATCACGGTCTGGTTCGGCAACTCAACTGCCCAGGAACGAAGGAGATTACAGAGAGTGTGGGCTCTACCCGGTCCATCACAGGTACAGATCTTCCCATCATTGATGTAATCTGTAGGAGGCACTGCCTCAAAAAGGCAGCCAGGACCCATGCTACCCCAGTCATATCTCCCCAACCTTCAGGAAGATGGTACAAGAGCTGAAAACCATGAAAACCAGCTTCAAGAATACCTTCTTCTCAAAAACCAATAGGCTCTTGAACTTTACATAACACCACCATCAGCAACTATGAACTTACATGGACCGTCTGTGGACCGAGTATTACAGTTATTTAAACATTAATATATATCATCTGTATGTATACTAGAAACCGTCGGAAACCAGCACCACTGCGTCGCTGATGTTTTCAAAGATGATGTGTGTTGTGTGAATCTGTATGTAATGTGTTTACAGGCTGGCTAAGCTGCTGCAAGTAAGAATATCAACATTCCATTATCAGTACATATGCAATTCAACACTATTAACTCTGCTAATGTCTTAATCATGCAGTTTACAGTAAGCCCAAAGTAAACTTCTTAATCATGAAGATAGACACAAAAATCTGGAGCAACTCAGCAGGACAGGCAGCATCTCTGCAGAGAAGGAATGAGTGACGGTTTGGGTCGAGACCCTTCTTCAGACTGAAAGGTCTGACCTAGCAAACAGCTAACAATGGCCTGTTTCCTTTATCATTGTTACGCTTTTGCATATCTTTCATTCATTTGTTTTCCATATCTCTCTACATCATCGTCTATATCTCTCGTTTCCCTTTCCCATGACTTTCAGTCTAATGAAGGGTCTCAATACGAAACATCACACATTCCTTCTCTCCAGAGATGCTGCCTGTCCCGCTGAGTGACTCCAGTATTTTGCATCCATCTATGGTGTAAACCAGCATCTGTAGTTCCTTCCTTCACATTCTTAATCGTGAATATGTTCTGCAGAGCAGCATTGGGCACCTCCACAGTGCAGTCTGAACAATAGAATCACTGTATTAAAGAAGGAACTGCAGATGCTGGAGAATTGAGGGTACACAAAAGGCTGGAGAAACTCAGCGGGTTTCTAAGGAGCGAAGGAGATAGGCGACGTTTCGGGTCGAGACCCTTCTTCAGACCGAGGGACAACAGAATCACTGTTGTCCCTCCCCACTTTTGATTACTTTCACAAGCAAACTTCTTTATGTAGGTGTTAAGACAAAATACCCAGCACAACATTCCCTGTAAATGTTTGGATCTTAAAATATCCCTAAAAATAAATAAAAATCTGCGTAGAATTGAAGCAATAGCCTGTAGAATCCAATGAGCTAATAATGAGTTAATAATCTTCAATCTGAAGAAGGGTCACGACCCGAAACTTCACCTATTCCTTTGCTCCAGATATGCTGCCTCACCCGCTGAGTTTCTCCAGCATTTTTGTCTGCCTTTGTGTGTGTGTAAGGAAGAAATGGTGGAAGGAATTTGATCATACCGTCTGCTGGACACATAGCATTTAGTGTGAAGCATTTAGATGTGATGTTACTTGGAGCATGTAACAATATGAAGTGCCAATTTGATATTAAATCAGGATTATATGCAGATACAATGCCGGAATCATGAGCAAAACATCGAGTGCTGGAGGAACTCAGTGTGCCAGACAGCCTCCCTGGAGGGAATGAACACGTAATATTTCAGGTTGGGAGCCTTCTCTAGGTTGCAGATTGATCTGACTGTTGGCAATTTTTAGCAACACATAACCAGCACCCTTGCCAATGTGGTGGCTAGGCCCGGTTGTTGCCAAAAATAAATGATTGCTTTCAACATATTTTGTATAGAAGTCGCGTGAGTGACTACATGAAGAGCCCGCCAGCCCGCATGCGCGCCAATACGTCGACGCATGGCGCGAGAATCAGAGCAGTTTGAAACTGCTCCGGCAGGTAAGGAATTTTGTTTCAGGAACGGGCCGCTTCTCCGAAAATAGGGGCAACGGGCTCGGAGAAGCTAGCACAGCTTGTGCAGCTACCGTCGTGGAGGCTCCATAAAGGAGCTGGCGGCCGAAATTTAGCGGCTGATGGCGCGGCTGGGATAGCGACCGCCGTGGAGGCTCCGTAAGGAGATGGAGTCGTGGATTAATCAGCTGATGGCTCGGCCGATGCAGCGACCGCCATGGAGGCTCCATAAGGAGCTGCCGGCTTGAATTTATCAGCTGTCTGCGCTGCCGGTGCAGCAACCGCCGTGGAGGCTCCGTAAGGAGCTGGCGGCTGAAAGTAATCGGCTGACGGCTTGGCCGGGAGAACCGCAGTGGATGCTCTGAAAAAGGAGCAGGCAGCCTCATTCAATAGGCTGATGGCTCGCCCAATGCAGCTATCGCCATTAAAGCTCCGAGAGGGAGCAGGCGGCAGGATTCAGTAGGCTGACGGCATGGCCGGTGGGTACCGCCATTGAGGCTCTGACAGGCAGGGAGAAGGCAACTGGTTGAGGCTCAAAAAGGGAGCCAGCCAGATGCCTGAAGGAAGCAACACCTGGCTCAGGGTTACGTTATATTCCTCCCTTCTAGACGGCGTTGAGGCTCCAGAAGGGAGCAAGCCCGGACTCCCATTAGCAGGCACGATCTGTCCAGTGCGTATATAATAGAATTATGCTACTGGCTCAGGAGACACAGGAAGCTCCAGTCAGATTTCTGTGGAAGCAACACCTGGCTCAGGGTTGCATTATATATCTCCCACTCAGAAGAGGGGAAGCAATACCTGGCTCAGGTTAGTGTTATAATATCTCCCGCTCTGAATAGGGGAAGCAACACCTGGTTCAGGGTTGCGTTATTTTATCTCCTGCTCAGTAGAGGGGAGTACTGGAGATTATTACATAAGTAACTCCGACTATGGGGATGTCGTCAAGGAATTTGAATACCCTGAACCTATGGGGGATATGCTGCAGTTTAATAATATGAAGGAGTTCCGGCTCCGTCACATAATTTGCCATCCCTTCAGGGATAGGAGATCCACTGGAGGAGATCTGGCTAAGAGAATCAGTGATTTAACTCCTCATCAGCTTAGGAGGTATGTGTTGGATACGGCTGGGAAATATACCAGTCCAGATGAACTGCCAGACTTTGGATGTTCCAAATGTCAATCTCACCATTTGGGATATCTCAGTGGTGATACCTGGGCAAGAATTAAAATTTCAGCGTATACAAAGACTATTAACTAACGTCATTTCGGCCTTTGCAAGGGCAGTAGATGGGTTCAGCTCTCGATTGTGCAGAAATTGCTTTAGCACTTCAATGTAATACACAGTTGGAGCTAAATTGCCTTTGCAAAATGCTAACACAAAATGTGAAAATGCTAAAATGCTGAGGTAATTCCCCCAAAATGTGCTTGTTTATGCAGGGCCAGTAACATGCAGCCTGCAATGTATCTCTTTGAAGAGGACTTATGTTAGCAAGGTTAAGACTTCCAGGGAGAATTTTAGGTGGCTGCAGGGGTGGTAGAACCATCCTATGTGGGTAGGGCTCCAGTATCTTGGTATATCACCTCTATATATAAACTAACAGCTGGAATCGCTGCTCTGAGGCTGGTTGGAACACCAGGCCTACTCAATTCAGACCTAGCCAGAGGCCTTTGTTCGGCCCAGGGCCATCGCGCTCGCCTTGGTTAAGAGAATGTGTTGTGCTCTCCGGCGACTGAGATAGGTCGTTCCAGGCAGAGGACTGCAGCAGCAATTCCTGGTTCAGGGTTGCATTATGATATTTTCCACTCTGAGGGTGACTCTGACTGTGAGGAGTTGACAGGGAACTAGTATTCCCTCACCTACACTTCAATTCTAGTCGCATAAGGATCTGATGTATGTTCTGATTCAGTCAGACACTGGAGGTTGTAGGATAATGCCATCAGTTGAGGCAAAATTTAAGTCGAAATGCTTTAACCCCGGAAAGTTTTGAGACAAGGTCAGTAGAGGGTCTTCTGTGTTATACGCAGTCTAAACTCAATTTGGCTAGGATGGTATATCCCTGAGGCCTATCCAATTTATGCTAAATATTCTCAAGAGTAAGAGGATACCGCTCCATGGAGGCTGGTTGGAGCACCAGGCCTACTCTTCTATCAAAGCCAGAGGGCTTTTATCCGCATGTGTTATCCGCTTTTATTCAGCGTTCACCATGGTTGCTGTGCTCTCTTCATACACAGTACTGTCCCCAGCGGGTCATGATGTATGTGCAAAGGGACAGAGCAAAGTCTGGGATCAGCTGACTGTTAGTCTTCTGTTTGAGGCCAAGGATCTTCTTGGTGGATTTTATAGCAAGTGCTTTCTCAGAAACTGCCTTGATCTCATCTTCAGTCATCGTTTGTCTTCTCATGGACAGCAAAGCAACATTGAGCTGGAGGTGGTTTGAGTATGCAAATGTTATTATATTAGTCACATGAGAGCTGCTGTCGATATTTAAGTCGGGATTCGACAAACAGGTGGGGACAGGTAACCTCTGGAATTTTTCCAGTTTACAAATCACAACTGATTATAAGGTTCATTTCTGGTTGATTAATCCTCCACGGCAAGAGTAGCCCAAATTTCCGTTTGTTATGGTCAATAATGGAAACTATGGTATTCCAAGTGGAAACAGAGACATCTCACAAAGGATGAGTAGTCTGCCCAAGAACAAGAGGCGTATAGTTCTAATATTTTCTCAAGGTTGAAGAAAAGTGGAACATGCCAAATCAGGTTAGGATTTGGCTAGTCTGATCATGTGTTTGGTTAACCAGTTTAAGATGGATAATTATCTTTCAGCAACTTAACTGATTCAGAGGATTTAGGGCCTCAATCAATCTTGAAGATGCATACTTTTCCATATCTATTCACGAGAGGCACAGATATATCCAGATGACAAAGCCAGTGGTGAAAGGTTTAGGCTCTACCTAGGGGTTGGCTTCAGGCCTAGGCTATTTACAAAGATTCTAAAGCTAATGCTGCCCTACTCAGATCAAAAGGGAGTTTATGGACAACATGCTTTTGTAACTGATAAGACTCAGGGATTTTATCAATAGATGCCTCTTACAATATTAAAGATGAGGCGACATGAATTTTAATAGTGCCAATTTGGCCTACTCATTCAGGGTGTCCATTGCAAAAGGCGGCTGAAAGAAGCTCCTACTTACTCAGTCACGAGTGATGGCTAGTTCAGCCTATTTCTCGTCCAGCTAGTTCTGCATGGTTGTATGTGAAGAAGACACATGTGAGCTACTTTTAAACAGAAGTAGCAGAGGTTTGTGTTTCTTTCAGTTTGGGCTTAAAGAAGCGATTGTGTTATAGCACAATTGACACTGCTTGTGCTGGTTTGTCATTCTCTCCAGTACAATAAGTGGGACAATAAATGATTGGTTATTCACCCACGGTTGACTATCATTATGAGAGGTGTATTTTATATGAACACTTTAAAGCCTAGACTCATAGTAGTGTGGAATGTGTATCAGTAAAATTTATTATGCAGATATTCATCTACTGTATTCCTAGTGGGAGCAGTATCTTTTAAGTTAATTATGCTTTTAGCAACTGATTTCAGCACAAAGAACAAAGTATTTACTCAATCTCCAGCTCGGTCTCTGGGTCATAACTGACTTGAAGGTAGCTTGTTATGGGAATGATCCCATAAAGCAAAACAGGCACGGTTGGGTACAATTTGGAGTTGACAGCATACCCACCAGATCGGAGATTGGGGGTTATTATGTATACAGGTACACTGAGCTTGCTAGTATCTATGAGATGAAGTATAGTTTCTTCATTGTTATTTAATAATTTTCTCAAAAGATTGCTGGTGCTGACTATCTCAACATGAAGAGAGTGTAATCAGCTAATAGCGGGTGTGAATTCAAATAATTTCAAGTCTCACTCTTCCAAGGGGGCTGGCTCATTAGCAGCCAATAGAATGGATATTCCCATTTGATCATCTTCTTCCAACAGCAAGAGACTTACATAGTGCACTTTCAGAAGTTATAAAATTTGGTTGAATATGTCTGGATGATTGCAGATAGAATTCTGAACAGTGTTGCATGAGTTATTGTCTACCTCAAAGCCATTTGGGACTGTGGTCTGATTAAGAGCAAGGGACATGTATGTAAGATAGCATCATGCTGTTAATAAACCATGTCTTTTCTACCATTTATAATTTATCTGTTTAAGTGTTTCACACACAGATTGGTTTACTGCATGAAACCACAGAGCTTCGAAAGCTTCACGTAGTCACTCATTTCGATATAAAATAGAAAGAAAAATAGAGAACTTACCGTTTGAAGTTTGATCTTTATTTTATGAGAAGTTGAAGTGAGGGACTATGTGCCCTCCACTCCCAACCCTGAATCTCATAAAGATCATTCAGTAAGTCAAGAGTTATTAATCTTTCTATAGTTTAAATTTGTGCAAGTGGTCTGTGGTTTCATACAGTTGCTCTGAAGATTGACGTGCATGCGGGCTGGGGGGCTCTTCACGTAGTCCCACACTTCAACTTCTCATAAAATAAAGATCAAACCAAACGGTAAGTTCTTGTTTAATCTTTCTATCTTGCACACCTTGCGATCAAAAGGCACAGTGTGCCAAATGCAGTTTCCTAACTGTGGAAGCATTAAGTAGGAAATGGTAAATTCAACACTAAATTGGGTGGATAAAGAAAATAATAGAGGAAAAGAAAGGTTATATTATTGGAGAGAAAAATGCAATAAAATAAAGCATTTAAAAATAATTATAAACCACCAATGTTTACTTTTTCATTTCTCTTATCTTCAAGCACTTTTATTTCCCTCTCTTTTCTATCTATCTGCATCTGATATTTTATTGAATTCCCCCATTTTAAACCCTCCCCAGTTTGCCAACTTGACATGGTTCCAACCTTTGTGGTTACTTCTTCAAAGAAACGTTTTTTGGCTGAGGGGTGTTGCAGAAAAAAGACTCCTATTATGACTTAATCAGTCTGCGTTACTGGCAATCTAGCAATTCTGCAAATAATTCCCTCTCACATGTCATAAACTCATCATTGATGTTTTTGCCATTTTACCACACTGGGGAAATTTCATTCACCCATTACAGCTCCATCTAAGACCGCAGGGAAATTTCAGAGAGGGTGGCATAACCCAGACCATTACGCAAATCAACTTCCCTTGCATTAGATGGGATTACATGGAATCCAAGAGCCAATTCTGCAGCCAGTTAGCTAGCCCTTCTTGGATCCCATATAATCTAACCTCCAGAACAGCTTACCATGCAGAACCAAAAGCCTTGCTGAAGTCCATATGAACTATGTCTGTGGCTCTGCATGAAATCATGAAACACAATTCCTATGCACAGAATTATGCTGACTATTTCTAATCAGCCCCTGTTTTTCCAAATGCATGTACAACCTATCCCTCAGAATCCTCTGCAGTAAAGGGGCTGTCCCACTTGGGCGACCTAATTGGCGTGTTTAGGAGAATTTGAAAAAATGTCATGTTGAAGACCTCCTTCGTCTTTGTAGAAGACCTCCTTCGACTATGTTGAAGACTAGCTTCGACTAGCTATGACTAACTTCTGGAAAATTGGACACCGAATAGTGGAGAGTGAAGACGACCTCCTTTGATCTCCCTCGACCTCCCTTCGACCTCCCTTCAACTATGATGAAGACTATCTACGACTACCTTTGATTACCTACGAATAACATGCCGACCTACTATGACGTACTACAACTAAACCTACGAGTAAAAAAAGTATCAATGTTTTTCCCATGGCGACCTTTTTTTACTAGCGGGCATTTTTCAACATGTTGAAAAATACGCCGCGACCTAGCTGAGGCCTTGAGTACACGGGGACTACTCTCGAGCATGAAGGAGAGTTACAAAGAAATCCTACGACCTCGTGTCGACCATGCTGCGATTATGAGTCGAGGGCAAACTCGCCAGAGCTCGCTGATTAGGTCGCCCAAGTGGGACAGCCCCTTGACATTCCTACCATGGATTTTAGATTCACTGGTCTATAGTTCCCAGGTTTTTACTTGCAGCCCTTCTTAAATAGAGGCACAACATTGTCCACCCTCCAGTGCTCCGGCACCTTACCCATGTCTAATTATGATTCACTTATCTCAGCCAGGACTCCAACAATTTATTTTCTAGTTTTCTACAGTCTTCCACGATATACCTAATCAGGCCTGGGAGATAGAAACATAGAAACATAGAAATTAGGTGCAGGCGTAGGCCATTCAGCCCTTCGAGCCTGCACCGCCATTCAATATGATCATGGCTGATCATCCAACTCAGTATCCCGTACCTGCCTTCTCTCCATACCCTCTGATCCCCTTAGCCACAAGGGCCACATCCAACTCACTCTTAAATATAGCCAATGAACTGGCCTCAACTACCCTCTGTGGCAGAGAGTTCCAGAGACTCACCACTCTCTGTGTGAAAAAAGTCTTTCTCATCTCGGTCTTAAAGGATTTCCCCCTTATCCTTAAGCTGTGACCCCTTGTCCTGGACTTCCCCAACATCGGGAACAATTTTCCTGCATCTAGCCTGTCCAACCCCTTAAGAATTTTGTAAGTTTCTATAAGATCCCCTCTCAATCTCCTAAATTCCAGAGAGTATAAACCGAGTCTATCCAGTCTTTCTTCATAAGACAGTCCTGACATCCCAGGAATCAGTCTGGTGAACCTTCTCTGCACTCCCTCTATGGCAATAATGTCCTTCCTCAGATTTGGAGACCAAAACTGTACGCAATACTCCAGGTGTGGTCTCACCAAGACCCTGTACAACTGAAGTAGAACCTCCCTGCTCCTGTACTCAAATCCTTTTGCTATGAAAGCTAACATACCATTCGCTTTTTTCACTGCCTGCTGCACCTGCATGCCTACTTTCAATGACTGGTGTACCATGACACCCAGGTCTCGCTGCATCTCCCCTTTTCCTAATCGGCCACCATTTAATATGTCCCCCTTCATACATTTAGGACATTCAACACCTCCTTGACTGTAATAGAGGCCTCACGACATTGTCATTAACTTTTTTAAGTTCCCTAGTCTGCATGTCTGTCTCTGTGGTAAAAAGCAGAGGAGAAATAGTAATTGAGGATCTTGCATTTCTCCTGTGGCTCCGCATATAACTCATCAATTAACTCACCAACACGTCTTTGGAAAGTGGCAGGAAACGGAAGCACTGTGGGAAATCAGCATCATCACAGGGAATTGGTGTAGACTCCACATGGACAGCTTCTGAGTTCAGGATCAAACTAGGGGCTGCTATAACCATTGTGTGGCCTAATGCATGTCAATGGTGAAGCACGTATTCAATCCACGTCACCCAAAGATCTCATAAACTTTACACTTAAATAGTACAGAGTATCATTGTGATACAAAGCTTACAACAGAGTGTCACTGAGATAGTGCAGTAAAATATGTCTTGGAAATATTGGATATTATGACCAGATCATATGTTATTCAGTAATGTTTGTTATAGGCAATGATTGGCCATGGGAATGGTGCTACTGATCTTTGAATCATGATATGTGATCTTATAATACATACGACTGTCTTAAAAAAAAGTACAGCCTTTGCACGGCAATCAACGGCCACATGTCTAGTGTGAGACTTGAAACTATAACTTTCTGCCTTAAATGCAAGAATGCTAACACTGAGCTAAGACTGACACCTAGTAAAACAGAGAAGTGGAATTCAGGACTGCTGTTCTGTGGTTTTCATGGGAAATGAACTGAGACGTATTATAGCTCCCAGAGGCCAGTAAGAAGTCTAGCTGGCAATACATTTGAATAAAAATTGATTTTATTTATTGGAACAGTATAAAACTCTGACCATAAGAATTATCTGTGCAAGAAGTGAAACTCTTATACTGGAGCATTTTAGGCTGGATTTGGAACACAATGTTGAAAAAGTCAAAGAGAAGTTTTAACTTGAATCTAACCTGACCATGAAATACAATCTGCTTATGTTAGCTGCAGAGCGTGGAGAACATTGATTTATTTTGTGAAAAGTTTTTTTTTTCAAGGAAGCTACTTTCAGGTCATTCATCCCATTAACTTTTTTTTATGTGATTAGAGTATCTGTTATTTCTTTCCTCTGACTTTTTGTATTCCTTTTCCTACTGTATTGAAGCACTAGTCTTTCTTTTATTATATGTTGATAAAAATGTCTTTTCTCTTAAAAAATAAGATTGCATTTTAAACATTTGCTTTATCCTGTTTGATTTAGTTATTAATTAGATTGGTCCAAAACATGTTTAGTTTTTTTTACTTTAGAGATACAGTGCGGAAACAGGCCCTTCCGCCCACCCAGTCTGCGCTGACCAGCGATCCCCCCACACACACACACTGTCATCCTGCACACTAGGGACAATTTTAGCAAGCCAATCAACCCACAAACCTGCACATCTTTGGAGTGCGGGAGGAAACCAAAGATTTCGGAGAAAACCCACATGATCACGGGGAGAACGTACAAACTCTGTACAGACAGCACCCGTAGTCGGAACAAACTTGGGTCTCTGGTACTGTAGGGCAGCAACACTACCGCTGCACCACCAAATGGTTAATATTTTATTGAATAAATGCTTTGTAGTTTTGAGAGTCATGTGAATGACCAGTTAAAATAATGAACCAATCTATGTGTATGAAAGGCCAAAGCTTTTCAATTCTTGCGCTCTAGAACCCAATCAATTACTCAAATTGTACTTCTGCAAATTAATATTCTCTGTGATCTCAAACAATCATCATTCAAATGTTACAAAGTAACAGTGCTAAACAAATCCTCCTTTTTTCATTCTAGATTCTAAACCTGCTCGGGGATTGTTTGATTATTACATAGTATCACTTTTCTTTCTATCACAAAGTATTCATCAAATGACAAGACAACTGTTTATAATACTACATCCATTTGCAGCAGGAACACATTGTTTTCTTAATTGTTAATTACAATTAATTGAGCATTTTTAAAAAAAATAATCATCATTGACAACTGTAGCATGTTTTATGTTTTCCTTATTGAATTTGTTTATAAACTAGAGTGTTCACATAAAGAACCTGCTGTGAGTTCATCTTTTCCTTGGGTCTTAAATAAAAGTTTATGTTGATTATGCTTATTTTACATTTGGATTGCTGGGATTAGTATAATTACTTGGGTATAACGATATAAGAAAAGTGGAAGCAATGTTGATTACATTTCAGCTTCAACTTGCTGAACTGCAGAAAAAAAGGGGAAAATCTTGTTTTTATTGTCATTATCGTCGTCGGGACATCACAAAATATTTTACAACCATGATGTACTTTTAATGCAAGACGCACAAGGGTTCAGAAAGTCTAATAACTTGTGTAGGAAGGGACTGCAGATGCTGGTTTAAACCAAAGATAGACACAAAATGCTGGAGTAACTCAGCGAGACAGGCAGCATCTCTGGAGAGAAGGAATGGGTGACGTTTCGGTTCGAGACCCTTCTTCAGACTGATGTCCGGGGAGTGGGAGGTACGTAGATAAGGAAGTGTATAGATAAGGAAGTGTAAGGTGTGAAAACAGGACAACGGGAATGGAGGTCAAGGAGAATGTAGAATAGATCATTGGAGGGTGGAAGGTAACACCAAAACAAACAGAGATAAAATGTAGTTGTTCCCGATGTTGGGGAAGTCCAGGACAAGGGGTCACAGCTTAAGGATAAGGGGGAAATCCTTTAAGACCAAGATGAGAAAGACTTTCTTCACACAGAGAGTGGTGAGTCTCTGGAACTCTCTGCCACAGAGGGTAGTTGAGGCCAGTTCATTGGCTATATTTAAGAGTGAGTTGGATGTGGCCCTTGTGGCTAAGGGGATCAGAGGGTATGGAGAGAAGGCAGGTACGGGGATACTGAGTTGGATGATCAGCCATGATCATATTGAATGGCGGTGCAGGCTCGAAGGGCTGAATGGCCTACTCCTGCACCTAATTTCTATGTTTCTATGTTTCTATGTAGTTAGAAATATTAAAATTGGTCAGAGAACTGGGAAGGAGGAGGGAATGCAGAGAGAGGGAAAGTAAGGACTATTTGAAGTTAGAGAAGTCAATGTTCATACCACTGGGGTGTAAGCTGCCCAAGCAAAATAAGAGGTGCTGTTGCTCCAATCTGTGCTGGGACTCACTCTGACAATGGAGGAGGCCCAGGACAGAAAGGTCAGTGTGGTAATGGGAGGGGGGGGGGGGGGGGGGGGGGGGGGGGGGATCTAACAACTTGTCTGGATACAAAAAAATAAATCCAGCTTAGCTTTTACCAGGTTGTGTAAAATCAGCCCCTGGAGGAATTCACAAAATCGCGAAAATATTTACAAATGAGTCAATTTACTCAAAATTAATCCCTCCATTTAAGAAGTCACAAATACCTACCCAACCCGATAGCAGCCTCTCATTATTTCACATATGATTCCATTGCTTTTACTTTCTTTCTATGAGCTAATTCTTTGTTTTGATCGCTTTAAGCTTGGAAATAAATTTAAACCAGTATTAAATATACTCGTTAAAAGCTTGAAATACTTTTCTTTGTCCTATTCTAAATAAAACAGAAAATGCTGGAGGATGCTACAGGTTAGGCAGCATCTGTGGAGATAGAAAGTGTCAATATTTCACATCTGGGATCCTTCGCTAGAGTTCTAATTAAGATGAATCAAGGACCAGAGGACAAAGGTTTAAGGTGGAAAAAATGTAATAGGAATCTGAGAGGTAATGTTTTCACACAAAGGGTAGTGGGTGTATGGAACTGCCAGAGGAGATAGTTGATGCAGGGACTATCTGAACATTTAAGAAACAGTTAGACAGGTACATGGATAGGGCAGGTTTGAAAAGATATGGACCAAACACAGGCAGGTGGGACTAGTGTAGCTGGGACATGTTGGCCGGTGTGGGCAAGTTGGGCCAAAGGGCCTGTTTCCACACTGTATCATTCTATGACTATGACTCTAAGAGTTTCAGACCTGAAACATTCATTCTGGTTCTCTTTCCGTAATTCGTTAAGCGTTTCCAACATTTTCTGTTTTCATTTCAGATTTCCAGTATGTGCTATTCTTTTCAGGTTAATTCAGAATTTTCCTTTTTCAAACTATTTCTTTCAGTTTGTAAAGTTCAAGTGTCTTCCATCGTAGTTCATAACTTTGACAATAAGAATTAGCCCTCTGATATTTCTCTGCACTGTTGATGCTTGCCTTTTAGACAATAGACAATAGGTGCAGGAATAGACCATTTGGCCCTTCGAGCCATCATCCAGAGAACCTGCCTCCACCGCCCTCTGAGGCAGAGAATTCCACACTCACCACTCTCTGTGAGAAAAAGTGTTTCCTCAACTCCGTTCTAAATGGGCTACTCCTTATTCTCAAACTGTGGCCCCTGGTTCTGGACTCCCCCAACATCGGGAACATGTTTCCTGCCACTAGTGTGCCCATGCCCTTAACAATATTATATGTTTCAATGAGATTCCCTCTCATCCTTCTAAACTCCAGAGTGTACAATAGTACAATTGCTCCATTCTCTCAACATATGACAGTTCCGCCATCCCAGGAATTAACCTTGTAAACCTATGCTGCACTCCCTCAATAGCAAGAATATCCTTCCTCAAATTAGGGGACCAACTTGGTTAGTTGTACAACATAAATTTCTCAAGATTAGGTTTGACCAATTCCTATATATTTTTTTTCATTTTCAAGCAATGCTATAATGATTCCTATGCTCTATTAGATGGGCATGGTGAGTATTAAATCAGATAAGAATTGTTTAACCTGATTCTCAGTTACAATAGACAATAGACAATAGGGGCAGGAGTAGGCCATTTGGCCCTTCGAGCCAGCACCGCCATTAAATGTGATCATGGCTGATCATCCCCAATCAGTCCCCCGTTCCTGCCTTCTCCCCATATCCCCTAACTCCGCTATTTTTAAGAGCCCGATCTAGCGCTCTCCTGAAAGCATCCAGAGAACCTGCCCTGGATGCTTTCAGGCCCTGGGGATTTATCAGCCTTCAGTTCCATCAGTCTGCCCAACACAATTTCCTGCCTAATGTGGATTTCCTTCTGTCACCCCAGATCCTCTGGCCACTACTACATCAGGAAGATTGTTAGTGTCCTCCTTAGTGAAGACAGATCCAAAGTACCTGTTCAACTCATCTGCCATTTCCTTGTTCCCCATAATAAATTCACCTTTTTAGGTCTTCAAGGGTCCAACTTTGGTCTTAACTAATTGTTTTCTCTTCACATACCTAGATAAACTTTTACTATCCTGCTTTATATTCTTGACTAGCTTACCTTCGTACCTCATCTTTTCTCCCCGTAGTGTATTTTTGGTTATCATCTGTTGTTCTTTAAACATTACCCAATCCTCTTGCTTCCCACTCATCTTTGCTACGTTGTACTTCTTCGCTTTAATCGTTATACTGTCCCCGACGTCTCTAACAACACAAGTAATGTAAATCTGCTCTGTCCACGCTGACCATCAAGAACCTATCTATACAAATTATATTTACCAGTACTTCTTCCACAGCTGCACTGATGGTTCATATATTTCATTTGTATACTTCTTAAATATCGTGCGAGTACTTGCCTCCAACATCTACTCCTTGCACCTTGTCGTTATTACTCCCGAAGAGTCCACCAGGGACTGTACTGGAAGTTAGGAGGGTCATATACAAATCACAATTAAACACTAATCTACACCCACTAGGGACATTTTTTTTTTTTACATTTACCAAACCAATTAACCTAAAACCAAAGAACGTACAAACTCCACACAGACAGCACCCATGTTCGGGATCGGATCCCGGGTCTCCGGCGCTGCATTCGCTGTGAGCAACTCTACCGCTGCGCCACCATGACTGCCCCAATCAGAGCATTCCCGATTTCTCCCATCCTCTTGGTAAAAAGCTTCTTCAGATCCTCTCTACACCTTGTATCCCTTGCCCTAAACGCATGTCTACCAGTACGTATGTCTCACCGTTTTCCCTTCCCTTGTTTCTATTTTACTTCGGAGTCACGTGAGTTCTTGAACTTGGTCTGCAGTCGTTTTTTCTTCTGTCTTGTTACGGCAAGAACACCATGGATAAGGCGAGGGTGAAGTCTCAACGGGCTGCGGGGAGAACCGCTTCCGAAGACCGTGGCATTGCGGTTAGCAGGCGGCAGTCCGTTTCACCATCGTGGTCGCTGAAACCACAGCCAGCGACCCCGGGCTCTGTGCCCATGGACAGCACTTTGGCTACCCCGCGGGTCGGGAAGGCCAAGTGCAAGTCCAACAGGCCAGTGGACTCAGATGAGTCCGGCCGGGAGGGTTCGCCTTCTCGAGCGGGAAGCGTCGGCGGACGCCTTTCCCGCATGGAGCATCTTATGGAAAAGATGCCCCAACATGATGTGCTCCTTAGTCGGGAGTCATAGCACAGTGGGCCTCGAGGGCCCACAGCAGCGCCTGGTGCAGGGCTGCATTATGTATCCCCATCTGAGGATGGGAGCGTAGACCACCAGTTCTGGGAGGACCGCTCGGTGCGAGACCCGCGGGAAGCGGAGGTGCCGACCATGGTCTCCAGATTTGCAGCCGTCACTGGTTGGGGAGCCGCTGGAAGAAGAGCTGGCGGCCAGCATTAATTACCTCGCTTCCCACCAGCTTCAGGAACAAGTTATGATGGAGACAACCATGAGACAGCCACGCTCCCAGCAACTGTGCTTCCCTCAAGGTACCGGTGGTGAACAGTTCCATCTGGAGCTACATTGGGGGCGGCATTAAGACCCAACAGGTCAAGCTGCAAAGAATTTTAAACCTGCTGGCATCGGGGTTGACAGCATTCGCCAGGTCAGTGGACGGCTGCGCATTATCTGAGGCTCAACGGGACGCAATGGCATTGTTGTGCAATGCACAATTCGAAATCAATTGCTTTCGCAAGAATGCCATTCGTCCTGTTCTTAACCCCAAGTTTGCGGGGTTGTGTAAGGCCAGTAATGTGCAGCCATCCCATTTACTGTTTGGAGAAGACCTGTCCAGGCAGGTGAAGGAAAGGCTGTGGGGCTACTTCGGACTCCACCACCTAACAGACAGTTGTTGTTTTGACGCCAGCACCCCTATGCCTCGACAAGACCAGCACAAGACCAGCTGCGGAAACCACCCCCAGCTCGAAGACCCAAAGAACTGGCCGGAAGTCTTTTTTAGGATATGGCCCAAACCGTCTCACAGCCAAGGTGCGCAGCTGGCGCACAACAGCACCTCAAGTTCCCAAACATCGGGGAAGGAAATAAGTATCCAGAATCCACAAATTAACATAGAGATAGGTGGGTCTGGGTCTCAATGTAACAATGTGTGGGTTCATTGCATGTTGTTGGTAGGTTTTACGTTTCCTTTTGCATGAGTGGCGGTGGATAACTTCTGACTTGTTCATACTGCGCAGCATAGACGGGTTCAAAATTGAATTTGCGGGCTCTCTGCCACCCACGCAGCATGCTCCAAACTGTACCTTTGCTGGTTCAAAACGGGATGGTTTGGAAGTTCAGGCTGAAATTGAAACATTAAGTGCTAAAAGAGTGATTGAAAAATCCAGTCATGAACCTCATCAATTTGTAACCAATATTTTCACCAGGGAAAAGAAGGATGGGGGGCACCACATAATTTTGGACTTAACCCAACTTCACACCTTTGTGCAGTACAAACATTTCAAAATGGAAAGTTTTGTGACTGCCAAACAATTAATTTCCAGAGGATGTTACATGGCATGCATTGATCTTAAAGATGCTTATTATTCTGTACCTGTTCACAAAGATCACAGAAAATACTTGAAATTTAAATGGATGGGGCAGTTTTGGCAGTTTAGAGCATTGCCGAATGGGTTAACCTCAACTCCCAGGTTATTCACTAAAATATTGAAACCTATTCTTGCTCTATTACGAGCACAGAAACACATAGTAATGGCTTATTTGGATGATATCCTTATTATAGGAAAAACTATGGAATTGGCTATTTCGCCGGTCTCAGCCACCAAACTTGTGTTTGAGCAGTTGGGGTTCCTAATTCACCCAGTAAAATCCAGATTGATTCCATCCAGGGTTATGGATTATTTGGGATTTACTATTAACTCCAATCACCTGTCAGTCACTTTGCTCGAGGGCAAGAGATTGAAGTTAATAGAAGCCTGCAATCATCTTATCACACAATAGCTGCCTTCAATTTGACAAGTGGCAAGATTGATTGGAACATTGGTGGCTGCATTTCCAGCAGCCAAACATGGGCCTTTGCACTATCAGCAATTAAAAAGAGCAAAGGTGCAGGCCCTCAAACATAATTTCGGCCACTTTGACAGAGCTATGCAATTACCGGCTGAAGCCATTGATGAGCTGCAGTGGTGGAAAGCCAATATTGTCCATTGTTCTGACAATATTTCAATTCAAAGCCCTTCTGTTGTTTTACAGACTGATGCCCGTGCTCTGAGGTGGGGCACCACTGACACCGTTTCTAGCTGTGGTGGCAGATGGAACATGCATGAGATATCTTTTCTGCAGTTGCATGGTGTTAACTATTTGGAATTGCTCGCAGCCCTTTATGGTCTGAAAGCTTATTGTGTGCCCATGCACCATGTGCATGTTCAATTGCAGATAGATAACACCACAGCAGTGGCATACATAAATCACATGGGTGGTATCAAGTCAGTATCCCGTGATAAATTGACATGCCTCATTTGGAACTGGTGCATCATTTGAAATATTTGGGTTTCAGCTATCTACCTCCCAGGTAGATTCAACACGGTGGCAGACACCAGGTCATGTAAATTCAATGACAACACAGAATGGGCGTTGAATCATAGTGTGTTTAAGGATATTGTTTCTAGGTATGGAACACCAGATATGGATTTGTTCGCTTCAAGATTAAATTATCAATTACCGAAGTATGTTGCATGGGAACCAGACTCAGGGGCAGTAGCGGTAGACACGTTCTCGCTACATTGGGGTGCAATGTTTTTCTATGCATTCCCCCCATTTTGCCTTGTCAGTCGCTACAGTACTCTAAATTGTGCCACAAGTGCGCTGTCGTCTTACCTGCTGCCAATTTCAGAACACCAATCAGTGGGGTCACCCCTTAGTGTCAAGATTCATGAGGAGAGTCTTCAATTCGAACCCTCCTCGGCCCAGATATTCTGAAATTTGGGATGTAGGGGTGGTTTTAACTTTACTTTGGTCATGGTCTCCACAAACCTCCCTGTCTCTACTCTGACTCATGCACAAGGTGGCTATGCTCATGGCTTTAGTGTCAGCTCAGAGAGTCCAGTCCTTGCAAAAGCTACGACTGGACAGGATGCTTACCTCTTCCCGTGGTTTCACCTCTTTTGTGTATGACCCTATAAAACGGAGTGGACCAGGTACCTCGGGGTTGAAATTACAGTTCATGGCATATCCTTTCGATCCCAATTTATGTGTAGTTGCTCACCTCCGGCAATACAATAGCATCACCAAGGGGCTTAGGTGGTCTGAGTTAGCATTACTGATCAGCCATAAGAAACCGCATAAGAAGGTTACAACTCAGACCATTTCCAGGTGGCTAAAACAAGTTCTAACAGATGCTGGGGTTGATACCAAAATGTTTAAATCTCATTCCACCAGGGCTGCAGCTACGTCCGCAGCGAGGGTCATGGACGTCCCGCTAGACCAGATTTTATCGGCTGCAGGATGGTCCTCAGCACGCACATTTCATACGTTTTATAACAATCCTTTAGCCAGAACGAACGTGTTTGCTACCTCAGTTTTAAGTTCACATTAATAGCCCTCTCGGGTAGAGAGGGAACTGTTATTTTTATTGTTTAATTACACATTAAATTGTCAATTTGTTCATTATGTCATGAATGAACAGTTTTGTCCACTCTTCTTGGTCAACTATACAGTGTGTGACGCATGGATTCGTTCCATGGCATGGAGTCACAGAGCTTTAAAATCTTCATGTAGTTACTCACGTGAGTCCGAAGTAAATTAGTAGGATTAAACAAGAACTTACCAGTTTGAAGTTTGAGCTTTATTTTATGAAGAGTTAGGGTGAGGGATTACGTACCCTCCGCTCCCAACCCCTCCTCATAAAATCAGCTGGTAGTTCTAGTTTCTTCGATCTTACTATTCTCAGGTCAATGTTTTTCTGTCTGTGACTCCATACGCTGCTTTGAAGGTTGACGCGCATGCCGGGCTGACAGGTTCTTCACGTAATCCCTCATCCTAACTCCTCATAAAATAAAGATCAAACTTCAAACTGGTAAGTTCTGGTTTAATCTTACTATTACATTTTATTTGTAAATAATCCAGTTTCATATTTTGTCAGGCACATTCTCTTACCTCCTAGTTTGGAAATGTTGGCAACTTTGATATTATTGCATCCCTTTCTGCGTCTAAGCCACAGGTAGAACTGTTCTAGCTCACAATATTATATATTAGCTCGCATAATATATATAACCCGCGTCATTTTTATTAACCTTCACCCAATCTCTTTTCTGAAATCAAGAACTATCCTTTAGCATTTTGATTTAAATCTGTATGGCAGCAAACTTAGTCACGTGAGAGTATTCTCTTTCCGAGACCCCGTTAATTTTACTTGAGCTGTGGATTTAAAATGCAGTAATGCTTTGCATTTGAAATGTATTCCAACAACGTGGAGTCGTATCATCGTCAACGTTCCACACGGAGTTTGTGTAACCCTTGACAGCAAATCTATCTGCCGAGGGAAGGGCATCCATTAGTTGATCCGGTGGTGCAAACACGTCCCAAATTGGCCTCAATAAACACTTCACCGGTATTCCGTGCGTGTTGGATTTTATATATTTTTTGTCTCCGAATGGAATAAGTGAACACCATCCAGCATAATGATCAACTCTTAAATATGTTCTGGCGGAAAAAAAAACCTATCAAACAGAAATGTTAAATGACTAAGTTTCTCGCTATAGATGCTATTTGACCGCCTATTTTCAACAAATATTGCTTCTAGCAAAGCACACACTGCCGGGGAACTCAGCGGGTCAGGCAACATCTATGGAGGGTGTAGATGCTGGTTTACACCGAAGATGAGACACAAAATGCTGGAGTAACTCAGAGGGACAGGCAGCATCCCTGGAGAGAAGGAATGGGTGACGTTTCGGTTCGAGACCCTTCTTCAGACTCTATGACTGGGCAGGCGATGCTTCGGGACCCTTCTCTGACTGTAGGAGGGGGGAGAAAGCTGGAAAAGAGGCGCGACAAAGCCTGGCAAATGGGCGGTGGATTCAGGTGAAGGCGGTTTAATTTGAAGATGGGTGGAGTAAGTGACAAAGGCGATGAAAAGGTGATAAAAGAGGTTCTCGCCCACCTCAATCAGTCTGAATGACCCCCTCACTTGTCCATTCCCTTTACTGACTGACCCGTTGAGTTCCTCCAGCACTTTTGCTCAAGATTCCAGCATCTGCAATTGCCTCTGTGTGGACGTTGTCTTTATTTGGTCATCCTTGCCGTCCGCCTTCACAATTCACTTGCACGGATTGTTTTCGATAACATTTTAAAACTCGAATTGCCTACATTGGTAGTTTGAATTAACAACTAGTCTTCAGTGAATTCCACACCTTTTGGCCCACGTGGCTATTCTGAATGACCCACAATCATCGCATCTTTTATTGTGAAGCGGGTGCAAGGTACCGGCACCGTTTCCCTGAACTTTGAGTGAAATACAAGCGAAACAGTGGCGCTTTCAACAGATCAGAATTGAACACGAATGTGGTTATTCGCCTTGGTCCCCTACAGTAACCCAATAAGCGCAGACGAAACTTTTCGTTTTTTAAGTCACCGAAGTATTTATTTGGAATTTCCATTAAAAAAAAATATGAATATATGGTTTCCCCGAGTCTCCCAAAAAAGTTCTTAAACAATCCGAGGGTTCGACGTGCATATTGCACCGGGGGATTAAGGCTGCTATGTAAAGTCTGATGTCTGAAGTCTGTTGTCCCTGGAGAGGTTTGCAGCTAGCAATACTCCACCACCTGTCGTGTCACCAGTTGGCAGTCTTGCTCACCCAAGAGGCGAATCCACCCGCACGTCTGAACGGAGCAGCCGATGGATGGGGGGGAGGGAGCGAGGGAGGGATGTGGGGACGTAAAATGTGCTAAGGCGTAATCTTCCCTTTCGCACGGCACCAGGCAGCACTTTGAAGGATTTGTTTTTGTCTTTAGCTGACGTCAAGTGAGGGAGAGAGAGAGAGAGAAAAAAAAAACCTTAAATCAGCCCTTTAAAAAAAAATCCACTTGAAAGTACCCTGGAATAATGGAATCCAGCTGTTCGCTGGTAAACTACCTTTTAAAGTAATTTTTGACTAAAATTTTGTCCAGACAGAAAACTTTGGCTCTGGCAGCTGATGATAGAAAAAAAACAAAGGGGGAAAAAAAAACCAAAGATCGTCGACTTTATATTGAAGACAGTTTTAAAATCCAGAAGTTATAAAAGTTGACAGGTGTGCGTAAAGACTTGGCTGCGCCTTTAAAAAAAAACTTGGGATCTGGCAATAACCGTCTGTCATTTTTTTTTTTCGCCTTACATTAGCCATTGAGTTGATAAGTGAGATCGTTGGGTCGGGGCACGGTGAGGAGAGAAGGGAGTGCTTTTGGATCGGAATGTGGAAGCCACTGTGTGATTATCTGGTGGAAATGCTGGCGCACCAGGGTCCCCGCTCCCGCTCCTCTGCCTGCTAGAAGCGGCGGCCGCTGCCGGAGGACCAGCCAGACGAAAGCGCGGCGTGTGCCCACTTCGACCTGCGTCCACAGCGCTCGCCCACTGCCCCCTCAAATGTCCCTGTCATTAGTATTCCTGCTAATATCGGCTCTCGACTTCCGCCATCATGGATCGGAAGCCCAAATCAACAAGTTCCAGCCCTCCAGTAACAAGGAACCGAACGGTAAGTCTTTATATTTCCCCTCCCCTCCCCTCCGGTTGCTTTTTGATGTGGTTCAGTCGGAGTGTATCCTCTCCCTTGACGCGCTAACTTATGTTGTTGTTGCGGCTGCACTCGCTTGCCGGTGTGGCGGGTGGGTGCCTGGTCGCCTTGCAGGTACCAGCTTCAGAGGAGCCCCCGGCCGGCTACTTCAGATGAAGGCAACCATGACCTCCCCCCTCTCTCTCTCTCTCTCTCCGCTCCCTGCAGTACGCGGTGCCTAAAGTTTTGACCGCGGGGAATGCGAATTTCCCCAGTGCCAGAATGCAAACGTCTCCTTGGGATACTATTTCTGTAAAGCGCTCCTCCAAAAACCTTTGCATTACGTATGCAGCCTCATCGGCACCACTCTGTAACTCTGTATAACAATGATACGTTTAAAAAAAAAAATGAGAGAGATCCAAAGAAAGGGTTTAAGTTTTCCACTTTCTTGCGTCTGAAGTGGAGCTGGCGTGCTTTTATTTTATTTTTTTCAAAGCAGAGCCACGCTGCTTGTAAACGCGATGACATCTGGCACCTGCAGGCAGCCAGGGCGGCGATCAAAGAGCTGACAAAGCTGGCCTCACAGTCAGAGAACTTGGAAGAGCCAGTGAGAGCGATCAAAAGAGCCCAGCCAGCGAATGAGTTGCACACTGACAGACAGCCGCCAGGTCTTCCAAAGCCGCCACTATCTCATCTTGAGAGCTGTGCACACACACACACACACACACACACACACGAGAGCGCTGATTGCCCGATTGATTTATTACAGCTCCAAAGGGGGCCGTTCGGCCCAGCGGTTCTGTCACATTGGATTGCTGAGGTCACTTACGCGTATCTCGTGGAATCAAAGAGAGCCACTCTGATATTTTGTAGCCTTTTATTTTAGAAAGGTAGATTTAAGAACACTTCAGGAAAATTGGTTTAATGCGACGCAGCTCGCTTTGACTTTTCCCCTTTATTTAATCGCAATGGAGAATGTAAAGGTGCGCTCTCGCTCTTTCTCTCTCTCTCTCTCTCTCTCTGGCCGCCCTCCTGGCAAAACTAAAAACGGGTGCATCAAAAGCTATGATAAATCCACTCTCCCCATTCATTACTACCTAATTATATGGCTTAGAGACTTGACAGTCTTTTAGATTACAAACCAGTCTGGATAATAAGAAGGATGGGAGGCATAAGAGTCCTGTGTTTTTTTTTTAAGTTGCCCAAATTGAGTAAGAAATAGTTGGAACAAACCAGCGTGGGCTCGGACGAAACTAAAAATCGCGATTAGTTTAATAAGTATATAAATATGCCCCCCGTGAAATTAGATTTATGGACATCATATTCTGTTTAACAATTTGCAGCTGAGATCACAGGATTACATCAAAGGATTTCATGCTTTAAAAGTCCAGCACTTGTTCAAGAAGCAAAACCGTGAAAAAATACGCTGAGTTATTCTGTTCTCTGTGTTGATCACATCATGAAATGATTTTCTTTCTTATATGTGGTGATAATGGCATGTTACGTGTAATCCAGGTAAATGGTGGCTCGTCAGTGTACAGCAGCGGTTCTAAACAGCATCAGCTGATGTTGTACCCGGGAACAGTGCTGGACTTCTGCAGTAATGTGAATCAGACTGTGAAATTTGCTGGAGTTGATCATTACAAAGT
This sequence comes from Okamejei kenojei, assembly GCA_035221665.1. NCBI lineage: Eukaryota > Metazoa > Chordata > Chondrichthyes > Rajiformes > Rajidae > Okamejei > Okamejei kenojei. Next base: position 16,338,965 of record CM069131.1, on the reverse strand, counting down.
CGATTCAGACACTAATTGACATGCTTGTGTCTGTATTTTTATAGTGTGATTTTGTTTTAAAGTGTATTGAGCCATATTTAGTAAGGTTCCAAATTGTGCTGTCTGAGATTCAGCTTTTTGATGTCCACAATGTATCAGAGTTCCATGTGTGTTGAAAAGTGAAAGTCTAAGGATCAGGTGCTGGTGCAATAGGCCGAGCTCTCAGCTGCTGGTCTCGTCATTGACTGCAGCATTGGAGCACTGATCAACTGTCGAGATGAGCAGGAAGCATTTCACATTCGGCCTCTCGGCTTAATAGAGAAAAATAAGTGCTTGGGTTATTTTACGTCCATCCATGCCTTTAACCTAATGTTCTTATTTTAATGGCATATTTAGTCATAGAGTAATACAGTGTGGAAACAGGCCCTTCGGCCCAACTTGCCCACACCGACCAACGTCCCAGCTACACTAGCCCCACCTGCCTGTGTTTGGTCCATATCCCTCCAAACCTGTCCTATCCATGTACCTGTTGGTTTCTTAAACATTGGGATAGTCCCTGCCTCAACTACCTCCTCTGGCAGCTTGTTCCACACACAAACTACCCTTTGTGTGAAAAGGTTATCCCTCAGATTCCTATTAAATTATTTTCCTGTTACCTTAAGCCTATGCCCTCTGGTTCTCGATTCACCTACTCTGGGCAAGAGATTCTGTGTATCTCCCCGACCTATTCCTCTCATGATTTTATACATCTCTATAGGATCACCCCATCACCCTCTTGTGCTCCAAGGAATAAAGGACAAAGGAAATTTATTGTCACATGCATCAATTGGTGCAGTGAAATTTGAATTACCATGCAGCACACAAATAAGATAAACACAACACTATAGAATTTAACATAAAAACATAAAACATCCCCCACAGCGGAATCAACGTTTCCCACTGTGAGGGAAGGCAACAAAGTTCAGTCCTCTTCCTCATGTTTACCCGTGGTCGATTCCCAGCCTGCTCAACCTCTGCCTATAGCTCAGACGTTCTAATCCTGGCAACATCCTCATAAATCTAATCTGTACCCTTGTATTTAAAAAATGTTTTTATTGGCTTTCCAGCATTTCTATCAGCCAGGGTACTAGAAACTGTTTTGAAGTTGTGAGTAGTTGATGGGTTGCCAAAGGCGTCATGATGTTCCTAGTCATTGCAGGACCATTTTACACTGCACCACTTACTGTGGGAGTTGAGAAGCAGAGGACAATTTGTATCCATCTATTTGATTAGTACACGCATGAGGTGTCATTGGAGTCAATAATCGGCAACCAGGCATATATTGTTTAGTTTATTGTCACGTGTACCGAGGTACAGTGAAAAGCTTTTGTTGTGTCCTAACCAGTCAGCGGAAAGACAATACATGATTACAATCGAGCCATTCACAGACTATAGATACATGATAAAGGGAATAATGTGAAAAACATTTATTACAAAATAATGCCAGTAAAGTCTTATCAAAGGGTCTCCAATGAGGTAGATAGTAGTTCAGGACTGCTCTCTAGTTGTTGGTAGGATGGTTCAGTTGCCTGATAGCAGCTGGGAAGAAACTGCCCCTGAATCTGGAGAATGCATCTGCCCATTGTATTTAAAATATAAAAATAATGCAAACGTAACAGAAAATATTGAAATTGCCAAGCTGGTCAGTGAGCAATGCAAAAGATAAAAAACAGTCAATGGCTCAAAATGGTAATGCATTCTACCAGATAAACTATTAACAAAAATCAAAATATTGGCACATTATTTTGTAAGTGATAGAATAACTTTTTGTTCTCTAATTTTCTCCCCAGTTGTTAGATGGATCTAATTGCCCGCAGTTCACAAAATATGTATTGTATTTATATAATGCTTTTAACAGAGTAAAATTGCATCAAGTGCTTCACAGGAGCATTTATCAAAGATTGGCATGGAGCCAAATAAAATAACCACATGAAACATGACCAAAAAGTTGCCTGAGGAAATATATTGTAATAATCAACCTGGACATTGAGAGGGGTAGAGCTGTCTAAGGAACATAGATTAAATACAAGTAATTTGGGAGTATGAATGCATGAAACACAGAAAGTCAGCAGGTAATAGGAAAGACAATGGAAAATTGGCCTTATTTCAAGGGATTTGGAAGATAAAATTAGGGGTCTTATTACAGCTACACAAGGTGCTAGTGAGACTGTATCTCGAGTAATGCAAATTATTTTGTTCCAACTATTTAGCTAAAAAGTCCCTTCAGCCCACCTCACCATGTCAACCAAGATGCCCCTCTATAGTCATCTCATTTGACCCATATCCCTCGAAACCTTTCCTATTCATGTACCTGTCCAAATTTGTTTTAAATTTTGTTACAGGACCTGCCTCAACCATTTCTTTGGGCAACTGTCTCCATATACGTACCTTGCTCTGTGTGGAAAAATAAACTGCCCTACAGGTTTCTATTAAATTAGTCCCCTCTTACCTTAAACCTATGCCCTGTAATTCTAGATTCCCCAACCGTGGAAAAAGGCTGTGCGCAATCACCCTATCTATGCACTTCATCATTGTATATACTTTCGTAATATTACCTCCCAGTCTTCTACACTCTAAGGAAAAATGTCCTAGCCTACATAACCTCTCCTTATGACTCAGTCCCTTGGGGCCGCGAGCATTGGCAAGACGAAACGTAGACTTGGTGACCATTTCGATGAGCACCTGCGCTCAGTCTGCGAAGGTCTACGGGAACCCCCGGTTGCTAACCATTTTAACTACCCTTTCCATTCCTACACTGACATTTATGTCCTGGGCCTATTCCACTATCAGAGTAAGGCCACAGGTAAACTGGAGGAACAACACCTCATATTCCACAACGATATGAACAATTAATTCTCCAATTTTAGGTATCCCCTCCCGTCCCCTAAACCCACCCCTCCTCCAACCACACACCCCCCCCCCTGCTTTCTCCCCTCCTGTCTTTTTCTTTCAACCCCCTTCTTCTGTATTATGCCTTCAGCTCTTATCTCTGACGTTTGTACCAATCATCTGCCTATCAAACAGCCCCCTTGCCTACGTCCACCTATTATCTGCCACGCTTTGTTGTGCTTTTCCAGCTTTCTTCTCCCCATCCCAACAATCAGTCTGAAGAAGAGTCTCGACCCGAAATGTCATCTATCCATGTTCTCCAGAGATGCTGCCTGACTTGCCGAGTTACTCCAGCATTTTGTGTAATTTTGTGTATTAAAAAGCATCTGCAGTTCTTTGTTTCAACATCCTTATATATCTTTTCCTGTGCTCTTTCCAGCTTAATGGTATCTTTCCTAAATCAGGGTGACCAAAACTGAACACATTCCTACATATTGTTTCATTGGAGGCCATTCAAGAAGGTAGATTTATATTGGGTATGCAGGCATTGTCCTTTGATGAAAGGTAAAACAGTTGGGGATCCTATTCTTCATAAGTTCATAAGTTATTGATGCAGAATTTGGCCATTCGGCCCATTAAGTCTACTCCGTCGTTCAATCATGGCTGATCTATCTTTCCCTCCCAACCCTATTCTCTCGCCTCCTCCCCATAACCCATGACACCCACACTAATCAACAATCTATCAATCTCTGCCTTAAAATATCAATTGACTTGACCTCCAGCTGTCTGTGGCAATGAATTCCACAGATTCACCACCTTCTTTTGGAGATTGAAAGGATGAGGCAATCTCATTGAAACATACAAGTTTCTTTGGGAGCTGGACAGGGTAAATTCTGAGAGGTTGTTTTCTCTCATGGACAGTCCTGGACCAGAGAGCATGGTCAAAATAAGATGTCACCCATTTAAGACTGCCATGGGGAAGTATTTTTGTCTTTCAGAGGTGTGAATCTTTAGAAAGTCTTGCCACCACATCATGGGGACAGAATCCTACTGTATATTTAAGCCTGAATAAAGTAGAATTATGATAATAGGGGAATCAATGATTGAGGACAGGAGGAGAACTTGAGGGGATATTAGATTAACCATGATTATATTGAGGGACAAGCAGATTCAAAAGTCTGATATCTTTTATCTTTTCTCACTAATTGTTGTCTTGGGAAGCATTCTCTGTAAGAAATCATGGATGCCAATAATAGCAACATGTATTTATCGACGTCTTTAATGCAGTTTAAGTATCCCATTACTTCGCAGTAGTTTTCACAATTGTCAGTTGAATCAATGATCTAAGATAGGTGCTGAGGAACTGTTTAGTGAAATATGTGGAATCGGAGGTTTTTCTGAAGGTGTTTGAGGACAGCTGAAGGCAAAGCTCGCCATGGAAGACTGAAGGAAATGGAGAAGCACTTGGTCAAAATTGGAGGAAGGTAGAATTATCAAAGGATTCTACAGTTGTGTGAACTGAGAGAGATAGGGGTGGTAATCTATGAAAGGATTTGCATATATTACAAATTTAACGTGTGAGAACATGGTGGATGAGGAAGGTAGTTGAACACAAGGCTTTGACACCAAGGATGCAGAGTTCCACCACATCCCACGTCAGTTATAATTGAAATTCTAATTCTTGACTTGTTTCTACTGAACTCAACTATGTCCTCTGGTTCCCGTATCCCCTACGCTGTGTGCCTACCCAATCTATTCCTCACATAATTTTGTACACCTCTACAAGATCACCCCTCATCCTCCTGTGCTCCAAGGAATAGAATCCTAGCCTGCTCAACCTCTCCCTGTAGCCTAGGCATCTCGAGGCCTGGCAACATCCTCGTGAATCTTCCAGCACCCTTTCCAACTTATTTTGGAATATACCTCAATCCATGTTGCAAAGTGGATGGTGTGCTTTCCTTCCCTTCTTAACATGTTATTTTCTGATGCTATCAACTTTTGGTGGAATTAAGTAAGAAAAACACCAGGAAAGTCATTGATGCAAAGTGACATCAAGCATTCATTTATACACAAATGCTGGAGTAACTCAGCGAGACGGGCAGCATCTCTGGAGAGGAGGAATTGGTGATGTTTTGGGTTGAAACCCTTCTTCAGACTATAGATAAATTAGCTTCCATGAAGTAGGGGTACACTATATCCTCCATGCAACTATTCTGGCAGGATTAGACACTTCAGCACTGGATTAAGAAAGCACTTTTATTACAATAATCTCAGTTTTATTTCTCCATTATTTATGATGAGGTGGAAATAAAATAAAAATGTATACAGAGACAACTTTGTACCTTTCTAATGATCGTCCATTTATGAAGAATTTTGTCAGTGAGAAGGTCGGATATACTTCAGGAATTATCTTGGGGGGAAAAAATAATCTTTATGAGTTAGTTTAATAGTTCTGTAAAGGTGTTTCAGCTGGTCATTCCGTTGAAAAGCTGCAAATATATTGCTTTAAATGAAGAAAGATTGGGATTTATTTGTTGCTTCTCGCATCCTTAAGGTAATTGCAAAACACTTCTCCACAAACAAATTATGTTTGAAGTGGAAACTAATGTAAGCTTAACATGTTGACTGAATCTGCATATATCCTAGCAATTGTGTTTTTTAAGTTGCTTTTATTGACTGATTGCTTGGGTGCACTGTGCAAACCTACAGAGACATATTGTGGAGGAAGGAACAAACCAAAGATAGACACGAAAAGCTGGAGTAAATCACCTGAACAGGCAGCATCTCTGGAGAGAAGGAATGGGTGACGTTTCCGGTCAAGACCCTTCTTCTGACGAAGGAGTATTAATATAAATGAAAATGAAGGAGAATTAGTATTAAATCCACAGTATTTCTCTGGAGAGGAGGAATAGGTGACGTTTTGGGTCTTGACTGTGGCATTAATGCTAATTTCAAGGATGGGATTGCAGAATAAATGTCACAGCATATCACAGTGGGAGGAAAAAAGTAAACGGATGTCGGGTGTATTCCAAACAATTGAATAAAACAGCAGCATGTCAACATTAAATGTTACAAAGTGTTTTTGTATTTGATCTGAGAGAACTGCATGGTTTAAGAATTTCCATTCTTGACGCATCTAAAATTTTTTTTTTTTGTGCTGAACTTAATGCTTTATACGTGCAAAATATTTATTTAATTCGAGAGCAAAGACTGGCATGATGCTTATAGGCGCCATGCTTACAGCTGCTGAGTGTGAACGTTCCCAGGTGATTTTACCGTTGATTTTTTTTCCCCACTGCTTCTCTGTGGAAAACATCCAGGTTTCCACTCCCTGATTATACATCACAGCATGACTGAAAGCCTGAAACTTGCTACCTGTGGGAAATCGCAGCTCAGATGTTGTGTCTATCATGATGTGGCATGCAGAGTTTCCAGTGTAAAATACTGCACCACTTGAATTCTTTGAAATCCAATCTTTCAAATTACATTTTTTGACATTGCTCACAAAAAAAAATCTACTTAAAAAAAAAATCAGTCACAGGATGTAGACCTTGCAAGCAAGGCCTGTATTACTACCCAATACTACTTGCCCTTGGCAAGGCAGTGGTGATCACCATTCTTGTACTATTGCTTTTCACGTGGAGTCGGCACAGTACATGAGGCAGGAAATTCCAGGATTTTGACCGAGCAATCATGAACGAACAGAAATATATTTCCATCTCACTCTGCCTTGTGACTCGGAACAAAACTGAAGGACTCGGTGTTGCAGCATTTCTGCTGCCGCTTGAACTTCATAAAGTAGTTGGGAGCTTTATGGAGGAAATCTGGTCACTCATTGCAGTGGATTTTCATGTGGCAACAACACCTGTGGAGCTGGGAGTGAATATTCAATGCGAAGGATAGGAAAAGCGGATAAGCCTCTTTGTTCAAACTGTTGTCAAAGATCGTTAATGTTGTTTGACCTCCTCTCATCCAGGCAAGTGGAGAATATCTCATCCTCCTCTTGATTTATGCTCCCTAGAGGACGGAAATGTCTTTGGGGAATCAGATGAGCATCTCGTCACAGAAAACCCATCCCCTGATGTTTTTTTCTTACCACTATTCTTTTATATCTTTATCTTTATATCTTTATTATCATTTTTCCTGAGTACTTACATACCCAGAGGAAACGAAAAAGCGTTTCTCAACCAGTGTCCATTCAGTGTGCGGTAAAAAATAAATAGAAATGAAAATAAAAAATACATATATCATGAGTTCCAATCGGCAGCGGCACGACAATGGCTCTGCTTCAGTGTGTCCAGGTTGGTGTTTGGTGCGTGATACTTTGGCAGGGGGCAAAGTCCGTTTATCAGTCTTATAGCCTGCGGGAAGAAGCTGAGGAGCATCCTGCTGGTTTTGCAGCTGATGCTCCTGTACATCTTCCCAGATGGCAAGGTGAAGAATATGTGATGCGATGGGTGGTAGGGGTCTTTGATGATGGAGATGGCTCTGCTGATACATCTCTTCCTGTATATGTCCAGCAATAAAGGAAGTGGAGCACCAATAATCCTGCTGGCGGTCTTCACAATCCTGTCCAGTTGGTGCCGTTCGTACGCCTTGCAGCTCCCGAACCAGGAAGTGATGCCGTAGGTTAATGTGCTCTCGATTGTCCCCCTATAAAAAGTTCGTAGGTGTGCAGTGGGGAGACCTGCTTTCCGTAGTCTACGGAGAGGGTGTAGTCGCTGCTGGGCTCTCTTGACCAGTGCTGTGGTGTTGGTCGTGGACGTCAGGTCAACTGACAGGTGGAGTCCTAGGAACTTCACACTGCTGACCCTTTCCACATCAGCTCCATCGATGTGCAGAGGTGTATGGCGTTGTTTTCCCGCCCTCCTGAAGTCAACCACCATCTCCTTCATTTTTCCCATGTTGAGAATGAGGTTTTTTGGGATTTGCACCATCCTGTGAGCAGCTCCACCTCCATCCTGTACGCCGACTCATCATTGTCACAGCGAACTTGTTGATGAAGTTGTTGTTAAGTCTAGCAGTACAGTCATGTGTAAGCAGACTAAACAGCAGGGGGCTTAGGACACAGCCTTGGGGCGAGCCAGTGCTCACGGCTATGGTTTTTGATGTCCTACAGCCCATCCTGACTGTCTGCTGCCGTTGCGATAGAAAGTTCAGGACCCAGTTACATGTGCCAGCATCATCCCCCCAATAACTCCAACTTTTCCACCAGCTGCTGCGGAATGATTGTGTTAAAAGCAGAGCTGAAGTCTATGAAGAGGATCCCGGCATAAGTATTTTTCCGATCAAGGTGTGGCAGTATGAGGTTCAGTGTTGTTGAGACTGTGTGCTCTGTGGATCGGTTGGCTCTGTAGGCGAACTGCAGTGGGTCTAGGTCGGCAGGTAGGCTATTTTTGATATGCTGCATAACCAGTCGCTCAAAACACTTCATTACTATGGGTGTTAGAGCCACTGGTCCTGCTCTATTTACCTAACAGGTGCAGTCAAGTTACTTATCGATGGTGATATACATAATGTTATTAGTAGGAGTTTTGATGATAATGCTATTGATGGTAGTGGTTAGGTTTTTGTGATTAGAAATGAATATTGCTTGATATCTGTATGATGAATGTTACTTGACAGCTGAGCTTGGATGATATCCATGTCCTGGTTTTTTTCCCCCACTATCTGAAGAGTTGCAAAATGATCTTAACATCCTCAAGTCAGCAGCGAACTCCAACACTTCTGGCATTATGCTGAAGTGAAAGTCAATGATATAACAGCTCATGGTGTTTGGGCCAAGAATATTGTCCCAAGGAACATTTGAAACAACGTCTTGGGGCCGAAGTAATTTGCTTCCAACAACCACAGGCATTTCCCTTTGTGCAAGTTATGAGTCCAGCCAGTGAAGAGTACTGGTATTCTTCCTGATTCTCATTGATATATATTTTGGCAGGGTTTGTTAAATTCTGTCACCTAACCTATAGAAATGTAATTCCTTTGTGAGAGCTTGGACAAAGATTGTATTGAGTTCTGGAGTTGTGTGGTCCTGATGGTATTCAATATTATACCTGTGATACTATATATTACAATGTGCGTTTTAGCCTACATATTTATGAATCTATCCAAATACTTTACCATGCATTTTCCATAATAAGTAACTAAGTAAGTCATTTATTAGCCAAGTATGTACAAACATACAAGGATAGTTGTATCTGCTCTTCCAACTGAAATCAGTTCTTATTTAATCCTATTTTTAGTTTAGTTTAGAGATACATCACGGGAACAGGCCCTTCGGCCCACTGAGTCCATGCTGACGAGCGATCCCTGCATATTAACATTATCCTACACACATGAGGGACGATTTAAAATTTATACCAAGCCAATTAACCTACGGATCTGTACGTCTTTGGAGTGTGGGAGGAAACCGAAGATCTTGGAGAAAACCCGTGTGTTCACAGGGTGAATGTACAATCTCCGTACAGACAGCACCTATAGTCGGGATTGAACCCGGGTCTCTGGTGCTGTAAGCGCTGGAAAGCAGCAACTCTACCCCTGCGTCACCGTGCCGCCCGTGTTGTATATTTTTAGCCCATTATGGAAAATGATTAACCTAAATAATAATTTAGATTTAATAACCTCAATGAAAATATGCATAAACATAATGAAAAGCAAATGAAATTCCTATGGATAAATTCATGGCCTAATTTTATTTGAGAGGATAGCAAAAAGTTGAATATCTTGATGCCTTCTGAAACTTGACATTTTCTCATTTTAAAATCAAATACTTCAGCTCGGGAAAGTATGATTCAGTATGACAAGGGAAGTCAAGGGCGGTATAAAAATAAAAGAGAAGATGTATATCAGAGCAAAGATGAGCAGAAAGCCAGAGGATTGGGAAACTTTTAAAGATCAACAGAAGATAACTAAAAAGAAAATACGGGGAGAAAAGATGAAGTACGAAGGTACGCTAGCCAAGAATAAAAAGGAGGATAGTAAAAGCTTCTTTAGGTATGTGGAGGAAAAAAATAGTTAAGACAAATGTGGGTCCCTTGACGACAGAAACAGGTGAATTTATTATGGGGAGCAAGGAAATGGCAGATGAGTTGAACAGGCACTTTGTTTGTGTATTCCTTAGTGAAGACGGAACCAATCTCCCCGATGTACTAGGGGACAGAGGACCTAAGGTGATGGACGGAAATTCACATTAGACAGGAAATGGTGTTGGGTAAACTGATGGGACTGAAGGCAGATAGATTCCCAGGGCCTGATGGTCTGCATCCCCGGCTATTCTAGGAGTTGGCTCTAGAAATTGTGGACGCATTGGTGATTTTCCAATGTTCTATAGATTCTGGGTCAGTTTCTGTGGATTGGAGGGTAGCTAATGTTATCCCACTTTTCAAGAGAGGAGGGAGAGAGAAAGCAGGGAATTATAGACCAGTTAGCCTGACATTGGTGGTGGGGAAGATGCTGGAGTCAATTGTAAAAGATGAAATAACGGCACATTTGGATAGCAATAACAGGATTGGTCCAAGTCAGCATGGATACAAAGGGGAAATCATGCTTGACAAATCTTCTGGATTTTTTTGAGGATCTAACAAGTAAAATGGACATGGGAGAGCCAGTGGATGTGGTGGACCTGGACTTTCAGAAAGCATTTGATAAGGTCCCACATAGGAGATTGGTGGGCAAAATGAGAGCACATGGTATTGGGGGTAGTGTAGGGTATTGACATGGATAGAGCATTGGTTGGCAGACAGGAAACAAAGAGTAGGGATTAACGGGTCCCTTTCAGAATGGCAGGCAGTGACTAGTGGGGTACCACAAGGCTCGGTACTGGGACCGCAGCTATTTACAATATACATTAATGATTTAGATGAAGGAATTAAAAGGATCATTAGCAAATTTGCAGATGAAACAAAGCTGGGTGGCAGTATGAACTATGAAGAGGATGCTGTGAGGATGCAAGGTGACTTGGACAGGTTGGGTGAGTAGGCAGAGGCAGTATAATGTGGATAAATGTGAGGTTATCCACCGGTGGCAAGAACGGGTAGGCAGATTATTATCAGAATGGTGTCAGGTTAGGAAAAGGGGAAGTACAATGAGACCTGCGTGATATTAGAAAACCAGCATTTAAAACCATATGTAAAATATATCATCTTACTGGTATGAAAAAGAATATCATAAAAGAAAATTGTATATTTGCTTTTCTAATTTTCTGCATCTTCCTGATGTCTGGGTGGATCAGTGTTTCTGGTTTCCCCTTATGAAAATGAGATTATATTTCAGAGTCTGAGCATGGGTGTCTACTTTGAGGTATCCAGTGTCGGCTTTCTTTACGTGGAAGCTTAATAAAGGTTTGTGACGCATATCTAATTTGTGTGGTTTATTTTCTTAAACAATTAGAAAAAATGTATCTCATGTAGTTAATGACTTAATTTGGCATCACTCCATACAGCCGGGAGGTAAGGAGGAGACAGCAACTGCAGATGCTGGAATCTTGGAGCAAATAACAAACTGCTGGAGAAATTCAGTGTTCGGCAAGATCTGTAGAGAGATGGATGGCATTTCTAGTTGAGACCATTTCTCAGACTGATGGTGAAGAAGCTGATAGAAAGGTATGCGGGGTAGGATTGGGGCCAGAAGCTGGAAAGGACAGGTGGGTCCAGGTTAGGAGTGGTTGAATGGCAGATAAATCAGGTGGGGGAGTGGAGATCGCAACCAAGGCATGAGGTGACAAGTGAGGGAGACAATGGAATGCAAATGGTTGAATCTGCAAAGAAAGTAAGGTGGTGAGTCAAATGTAGAGCCAGAGGGAAGGATGGTGGGTGGAAGGGAATGGGGGAGGGGAGGGGTGGGGGGTGAAGATAAACTGGAAACCCAAAGTAAGAAGGAATGGGTGATGAGTGCATGAAGGATATGGAGGAAGTGAATATTGCTTGTCTATGTCATTCCACAGATGCTGCAGGACTTGCTGTGTGCATCCAGTTGTATTTTTAGGAGGCTGGTTGGGCTCTGCACACTGCGTGGTGGCAGTGTTGGTGGAAGGTGCCATTGTGGTCAAAGTAAACCAGTACCTGGCATCAATTAAAATATACACACATTTCAGCGTAACCAATGCATTCTCTGCATGGCTGTGAAGAATTGTCATCGACTTGGCAAAAGGGTAAAGCAATGGCGCATTTGATTTACATATAGAGTAGAAAAAACTGTTGCACGGGAATCTTCATTGAGATGTTGTCTGGGTAGTTCATCAGTCATAGCAGCAGAAGTAGACCATTCAACCCATCAAGTCTATCTTTCCTTCTCAACCCCATTCTCCTGCCTTCTCCCTATAACACTGACACCTTGACACCCTTGAGTATTTTCAGGACTATACAAGGCATGGTATTTTTCAAGGAATAGAATTCATTACAAACTCACAGAGAAGGCATCAATTGGTAGCAGTGAATATAAAATAATTCAACTATTTAAGTGAAAGAACAATTAGTTCAGGACTAGTATTTTATGTTTTAACTTGGGCAATGAGGGCATGAAGCCAAACATAAGTAAACTGGCAAGTTAGGTTAAGTGATTGGCCAATTGACATACAATGGAAGATAGTTAAGGGGATCTTTCTGAGTATGAAATGGGAAAGAAGAAAATCCAAGGGGCAGACTCATCATTCTGGTTAATGAAAAAGGATGAAGATGGTATCAAACCTAAAGTAAAAACATGGTATTGTAGAAAGGTGGATAGAAGGTCAGAAGATTGGATTGAATATTAAAAAAAACCCAACATAAATGTTAGCATGGATGGGCTGGACCAAGGGGTTTGCTTCCATGTAGTACAGCGTTCTCTCACTTCAGATATGTTAGAATTGAAGTGGGTAGCATACGTGCTTTCACCTGAAAAGACCAGTGACTGGTTTCTTTGGCTCCGGAAAAGTGAAATGCAAACATTACCTTTCCAAAGCTGCTCCTCCAGCTTCTCTGGGCCCAACAAAAATACTGCCCTGGGCACATGGACCTTTCTCCACTCACGCCAGCCTGGCTTCACCTGGGGCATAGATGTCGATGCCAGGGCTCACCTTGTTCCAAGACTGTGGAAGTGTCTTCAGGTGCACCTTTTAGCACCTGCAGGTCAATGGTGGAATTGCAAATAGGCACCCGACATGATACTGTTTAGGAAGGAACAGCAGATGCTGGAAAATGAAACTCAGCGGGTGAGGCAGCATCTATGGAGCGAAGGAAATAGGCAACGTTTCGGGCCCAAACCCTTCGTTAGTCTGAAGAAGGGGTTTGGCCCGAAACATCGCCTATTCCATCGCTCTCGATGCTGCCTCACTCGCTGAGTTTCTCCAGCATTTTTGTCTACCTCCATCAATGCAATTGAATGTTTTATGATCTACGAAGGCACCGTGTGCTTTTTCAAAACCTTTGAACTTCCTTTGGCCGGAGCCCTAGAACCACAGTTCGTGTATATGGGTAGACATTGATTGGACTCATTATTCATAGAAACATAGAAAATGGGTGCAGGAGCAGGCCATTCGGCCCATCGAGCCACCATCGCCATTCAATATGATCATGGCTGATCATCCAGAATCAATACTCCGTTCCTGCTTTCTCACCATATCCCTTGATTCTGTTAGCCCTCAGAGCTATATCCAACTCTCTCTTGAATACATCCAGTGAATTGGCCTCCACTGCCTTCTGTGGCAGATAATTCCACAGGTTTGCAACTCTCTGGGTGAAAAAGTCTTTCCTCATCTCAGTCCTAAAAGACTTCCCCCTTATCCTTAAACTGTGACCCCTTGTTCTGGACTTCCCCAACATCAGGAACAATCTTCCTGCATCTAGCCTGTCCAACCCCTTAATAATTTTATATGTTTCTACAAGATCCCTCTCATCTTTTTAAACTCCAGTAGCTATAAGACCAGTCGATCCATTCTTTCTTCATATATATATTTGTGATCACATATTAAACTAAAATTCAGTTGTGAATGTAGGTGGATTTACAATATCACATGCAAGCCGTCCTATTTCTGTATTAAATGCTTTGACAACCACTAGTCCAGTAAACCGCTAGTCCAGACAACGTCTTTAGGATGTTGCTGATTCTAGATTTGTAGATTGTCCAGACTTTTTACTGTTACTTGTATTAATATCCAGACACGCTTTAATTTCACTTTGCATTAAAATGCTGCACATGAGCACTCCAGACCCTGGCTGTGACCCGTTAGCCTGCAGCCCTGTCCTGGCCATACCCTGGCCTTGGTGGCACACCCTGCTTATACTCTGGACCTTCAGCTCACATTACAGACTAATGTGTGAGCCAGATTGTCGGGATTTCTGAACAAATAAATGCTGGATGACTGGGACTTAACCGCGGAAGCAAAGGTCAAAAGACATCATTAATTGTGCTCGGGGACGGGTGTGAGCGCAGGGAAGGGTGTGCGGTGGTCGACTTCTGTGTCTGCATTTGAGAAGGTCTGCTGTCAAGATCGATGTATTACCTCCGTTGATGGGCAGACCTAGAAAGGTCATCCTCATTGCAAATCTGGGATGGAGATGAAACTGCTCTGAATACGGTGCACAGCTAAAAATTGTAGTGGATAATAATGCTGGTATTTTAGGAATGCTTATATTTATGATTATGGTGAATAAGGAACTATGACCTTATAGTAAACTTAATGTTAGAAAAAAGTGTCAACTGTGTTGTGAAGATGCAAATTAAAACAAGCTGATCTGTGCCACTTACAGAGAGCCCTTTTGACGAGCTAATGATGTTATAACCCCTCAGAAATTGCGAATGAAAGGAAAATTCCACTCGTGTCAGCCCCTTTTGGTGATTTAGTGATGTCATTATGTCTTTTCATTCGAGTTTTCTAAGCTTCTGTGTCACATCTGGGATGTCATAATTGCCATACACAGAAAACGTGTTAATTAGTTAAAAATAATGGTCTTTTGTAGGTGACGGTAACTTGAACTTTGCTTTGTGTGTGAAACTTCAGTTCAATAGTACTGGAGCACTCTCTTTAATGACTGTTTAATGACAGTTCCATCACTCTACAGATAATTCAGCATTGAGTGTTGTGTAGAGATTTCCAGAGCTTTGTTTTGCACAAAAAGCACACTTAGGTGCCGCAGGATATTCATGCTCCTTATGTACGTTCAATCAGATGGAGTGAGAGCAACATGTCATTTGAGCCAGGTGGTAGAATATCTCCCCTATGTTCCAAATCTCCATATGTTTTGATGCAGCATCATATCGCAGTGAGAAGTTCCATTTCTGTCCAGGATGGGGTTTAAGAGGCAAGATGATAAAACCAACATACAAGGAATTCCATGGCAGGATTAAGTTGTACTCTAAAAATTAATTGGGAAAATATGTTGCTGTATTTATCTCCTGTGGTCTTTGGTGGGACACTTACATGTGGTGTACAATGTAGTGCACAGGGTGACTCAGGTAGTCGAGCTGCCGAGCTCCAGTGAGAGTTCAAACCTAACCTCGGTGCTGTCTGTGTGGAGCTTGCCCGTCCTCATTGTGATTGCATGAAATATCTCCTCTGTACCAAAGATTTTTGGGTTTGAAGGTCAATTGAGCACCATAAATTATCCCAAGTGTAAAGATAAATGGAATGGGGAATGGGGGTGGTGCGTGCGTGTGTGTGTGGGAATAAAACGGATTAAGGTAAAATTAGTGTAAACATGGGTTCTTGATTTTTAGCATCGACCCAGGGGGCAAAAGGGCCTGTCCATGCTGATCCTCTATAACTATAATATAATAAAGTCTTAAGTAATAGAAGAATTAGGCCATTCGGCCCATCAAGCCTACTCCGCCATTCAATCATGGCTGATCTATCTCACCCTCCTAATCTCATTCTCCTGCCTTCTCCTCATAACTCCTGACACCCGTACTAATCAAGAGACTATCTATCTCTGCCTCAAAAATATCCATCGATGGCCTACACAGCCTTAAGTGGCAGAGAATTCCACAGATTCCCCTCCCTCTGACTAAAGAAATTCATTGCCATCACCTTCCTAAAGGAACATCCTTTAATTCTGAGGCTATGACCTTTACTCCTAGTCTCTCCCAATAGTGGAAACATCTTCTCCACATCCACTCTATCCAGGCCTTTCACTATTCGGTATGTTTCAATGAGGCCCCCCCTTCATTCTCTAGTGAGTACAGGCCCAGTGTCGTCAAACGCTCATCATAAGTTAACCCACTCATTCCTGGGATCATTCTTGTAAACCTCCTCTGGACCCTCTCCAGGACCAGTACACCCTTCCTCAGATATGGGGCTCAGGGCTCCTTTCAGTCTCAGTCGCTCACTTCTGCTTCCAGTCACCTCGCAGTAGAAAAATAAGACTTCTTTTAACCCTGATACTTGGCAAAGAGAAGCAAGAAGAACTCATTCCAAATGGCTGGGAGATGTCATGCTGTCATGCAGATGGCAGGAGGACTGGATTGCTTTTCCTTTCTTTATGTTCATCTTTGAGTGTTCCAGCACGAAAGGTGAAATCATGCAGGAGGTTTGCATACTATTGAAGTTTGACTGACTGACATGCTACCAAAGCAGCAAAACAGAAGCATAAAAATAATTCAGCTATTTTTGTTACAGTTCTTCACTATTGCCTCTACTAGCAAAACTGGACAACGGTAGATTACTTTACATCTACTACTGCATACAACATCACAGTGCTCACTGGTAGTTAGTGCATCAGAATAGGCCAGGAGAAGGTTAAGCCCTCAATCTCCCTAGAAATTGAGAAGGGGGAAGAATACCACTGAGAATAAAACATCTGAATGACCCAAAAGATCTAGACATATATTACTATTTGCCATGAAATAAAAACGCAGCAATTTTTCCTAAATCTGCAGCAGGACTGGGATTTCTGTAACATTAAACTCTTGTTATGCAATCACAACTAGTCCTCACTTAATTATGGTTTTTATTACCTTGTTTCGGCAATCAAGGGATGACAATATTTAGCAAAAGGAAAATGGCTGCAAACATTGGTAGAGTGATTGTGACAGCAGTAGGCCCGGGCAGAAATGTATTCAAGAGTCCGACAGCTGGTTGTTGAAGATGGGTTTGCAGTAAGAGTTGGAGGGTAGCAGTGAGAGTCTGGAGGCTGCAGTAGTAACGGACGGCTGGTGATCATAAGGTCGTAGGATCATATGTGAAATTAGTAGAATTAAGCCATTCTGTCCATCCACTCTACTCGCCATTCAATCATGGCTGATCTATCTCTCTCTCCTAACCCCATCCTCCTGCCTTCTCCCGTACTAATCAAGAATCGCTGACACCTGTACTAATCAAGAATCTATCTATCTATGCCAGTGGTTCTCAACCTTGTTTGCCCCATGCACCCCTTTCACCATATGTCAGAATGTCATCCCCCCCATTCCAAGATTGTCTGCCTCAAAAAGTGCATTCCAAATAATATGCATATAATACTGAAAATCCTTTATTTCTAACAGTTTGAGTTTGCTAATCTGTGGTCCAAATTCCCCCCCCCCCCCCCCCCCCCCCCCCCCTGAAAACCTGAAATTCCCCCCCGGGGGGAATTCCCCCCTGGTTGAGAACCCCTGATCTATGCCTTAAATATATCCACTGACTTTACCTCCGCAACCTTCTGTGACAAAGAATTCCTCACACTGACTAAAGAAATTCCTCCTCATCTCCTTCCTAAAAGAACATCCTTTAATTCTGAGGCTATAACCTCTAGTCCTAGATACTCCCACTAGTGGAAATATCCTCTCCGCATCCACTCTATCCAAGCCTTTCACTATTCTGTATGTTTCAATGAGGTCCCCCCCTCATTCTTCTAAACACCAGCGAGTACAGGCCCAGTGCCGGGGTGGGAGATTGCAACCTCCACGTGCTGTCAAACGCTCATCATATGTTAACCTACTAATTCCTGGAATCATTCTTGTAAAACTCCTCTGGACCCTCTCCAGAGGCAGCACATCCTTCCTCAAATGTGGTGCCCAAAATTGCTCACAATATTCCAAATGTGGCCTGACCAGCAGCTATTAGAGCCTCAGCATTACATCTCTGTTTTTGTATATAAAAGCCATCTCGCAATAAATGCTAACGTTGCGTTTGCTTTCTTTACTACCGATTCGATGGTGGGAGTTAGATGGCTGGTTGTTGGAGATGGCTGTGGTGCTCGGAGTCAGGGCACAACAGAGGGAGTCAGAGGGTTGGTGGTGGACCATGAGTGGCAGCTAGTTGGAGATGAGGAAATTGGACAACTGTGACAGTGGGTTTTGAGTGGGTGAGAGTGGGAGTTGGGTAGTATCACAGTGGGAGTTGGTCAGGTACTGTGGTAGGAGTTGCGTAGGTGTAGGGTGGGAGTTGTGTGGGAACAGAGGTGGCATCACTGGTGGGCGTTGGATGGGTGTAGGGATGGGAGCTGAGGCATATGCGGTAAAGGGAGTTAGACAGGTGGAATGGGGGTTTGTGTACGACAGCAGAGTTGGTGGGTGGGAGTCAAGGGCTTATGCTGAGAGTCAGAGGTGACTATATTACGAGTTATGGGAATCACACAGGGCTTGGGAAGGTGAAGGGAATTGAAGGTTGGCGATGAAGATTGCAACAGTTGAAGGTGAAACTAGGGGAGCTCATTCGGGTAGCAGTGGGAAACTGGGAGGAGTCGTGTGAGCCATGGGAGACAGTGGAAGTCGAAGAGCAGAAGCTGGAACTGTGGTGGGAGTTTGATTAGAGATGGGAGATTGTAGCGCGCAGTGTGAGTGGGGATGAGGTACAGGGGGTATCAGAGGGCAGTGGGAGTCGGGGAGAGAGCGGTGGTAGCTGCGAAAGAGTCAGATATGAGAGTTGGTATGTTTCTGGTGATAGTTGAGCTGTCCATGTGGTAAAGGTCACAGCCATGCGGGTGGAATTTGGCAATTGTTTCTGGAGTTGCTGGGGAAGGGGGGAGGGGACTTGGAGGCATCTGTGGAGAAGGCCAGGAGAACAGGTGAGAGTAGGCAGCAAGAGTTGTGATGCTGTCAGGAGGAGTAGTTAAACATGTAATTGGAGCAGAGGGATAATGGCACCCATTGTGTTGGGCTACATTTAGTTCATGGATCCAGGATGTATTCTGTAACACGACAGCATGAATTGCATTCTTCATAAGCTTGGTGCAATTGGCCGAGGCTTCTTTCCGAAGAATGCCTTCAAAGGTGCACGGTCTAGTCTGTATAGTGCACAATTGAATGAGCCCGATATTGCTGGAAGTGTCAGCATTTTCTAAAGATGCTGAACTGAAATGCTGCTATATGTGCCACAACAGCATTTGATGAACGGGAGGTTCTCCTGAAATTCTAGCCAATATTCATTTTCCAATCAGCCCCATTAAATGCAAGATGTGATCATTTAGCTCTTGTGTTCGACATGAAAGTTGGTTGTGTGCAAAACGGCTGCCATGCTTGTCCACAAAAGAGTAAGGATTTTGTTTTAAAGTGTAATTCATTTGAAAACAGTGAAAAAGAAGGCATAAAGATACAATTTCTACAACAATTCAGCCAGTACTGATTTGTGTGTGCTTTGCTACATATCGCTCTTTTCTGATCAAAAGCACCTAAGGGGTAGTGAAGAGTACTGTCACTGGCACTCAGAAGAGAGGAGAGATGAGTATATTTTGCAGAGCTAAGGACCAGTAAATACAATCAGATGTCGTCCTGTTTTTGTAGTGGTCAGATTTTTATAGACAAAGCACATGGAAATTATGGACACAGAAGATAGTTGATTGCTACGTTTCTGGAAAAAGTTAAGTTGAACAGTACTGCCCTCAGATTCTATCAGTGCTGCCTGACATTCAGGATTGATTGCCTGCAAGTCTATAAAATAACATACCCAAACAATTGTTCTTATGAGGTAGGATGCCAAATAATGTTGAGGTAAAGTCTGACTTTGCCACAATATTGAAAATTGTCACCACGTTATGAAAAATCTGTACGTGGCAAGAAAACAGATTAAATTTGCATTTGAAATGAAAAATATTTTGTTCAGGAGCATTTCTCAGAAGACAAACCCGTTTATAGAGAAATAAAAATGAAAATCTGTTTTGTTTGTGTCACTCAAAACCTATTTGTAAAAATATTATTTTGCATCAACCTCTTCCGACCAAACTATCATCAAATACTTCAGGCAAATGCTGTTTTTGGTTAAGATAATTAGCCTTCTGTGGAGTGTACTAATGGAATAGAGCCAAGGAGTGGAACTTCAAAATGAAATTTCTCTCATGCTAAGCAGCATCTTTAATCCTACTTGAAATTGTGGTCTGATATGAACAATAAGAAACAAAAAAACCCAACTGTAAATAGTATTTGAA
Source organism: Okamejei kenojei (assembly GCA_035221665.1). Lineage (NCBI taxonomy): Eukaryota > Metazoa > Chordata > Chondrichthyes > Rajiformes > Rajidae > Okamejei > Okamejei kenojei. Next base: position 16,318,809 of record CM069131.1, on the reverse strand, counting down.
GGCAAGAGGTAAAACATTGAATGGAGTAATGCATTTGCACAAGTCCAATGAATTGGATGGTCTGTGATAAAATTTAGAAGATCCAATCAGTATGCGAAGAGCATGAAATAATTCAAGAAAAGAATGGGTCTATGAAAACTAGAAAGATCGCCCATGTGTAGAGACGGTGGATTAAAAAGGAACTGCAGATGCCGGTTTACACCAAAAATCTTCTGGTGTGAAGAAGGGTCGCATCCCGAAACATTGCCTATCCATTTTCTCCAGTGCCTGACTCACTGCATTACTCCAGCATTTGTGTCTATCTTTTGAAGAGGTGATGGATGTGGGTAAGATTCTTAATTACATTGTTGCAGGTGTTAAAAGGGATAAATCTTCAGAACAGTTTCTTCCCAGCTGCTATCAGGCAACCGAATCATCCTATCACAACCAGAGAGCAGTGACTGTCTGCCTCTTTGATGTCCCTCGGACTGTCTTTGACTGGACTTTGCTGGCTTTAACTTGCACTGAGCGTTATTCCCTTATCATGTGTCTATACACTGTAAATGGATTGATTGTAATCATGTATTGTCTTTCTGTTGACTGGTTAGCATCGCGACAAAAACGTTTTTCACTGTACCTCGATACACGTAACAATAAACTGAATTGAATTGAATGGGATGAAATATATCCCTCCATTGACTCCACCTTTACTTCATGCTACCTCAGAAAGCAACCAACATAATTAAGGACCACTCTGTCAATCTCGGTTCTTTCCTCTCCTGTCAAGTAGAAGGTACAAAAGCTTGAAACCACGTACCATCCGATTCAAGAATAACTTCTCCCTCATTCTTATCAGACTCTCATATGCAAGGGATGAATTCACAATGTTCCAATCTATCTCGTTGGGGCCAATGCTCTGTTTATTATCAGCACTTTCTCCGTAGCTGTAATACTATATTCTCCACTGTTTTTTTCCCTTTTGCATTACCTGATGTAATCGTGGATATTATGATTTTCCTGGATAGCAGGTCCCGGCCGGATACTGTATATGACACCAGTCATGCCTCAACTTGAACACAGCATACAGTTCTCTTATTCTTCTTTTTAGTCATTTCCTCTGGTCAGGGTTGACTTGCTTCTTTGTGTTCAATGGTAACAAATGAGGCCTAAGTGGGAATTGCAGACTCCTGAAAAGATGAGGTTGGATGCTCCACGTGTCAGAGGCAGTGGCAGTGGATAGTTAGAGGGGTGGTGTGCTCCTTGTGTTATTTATACCTGGTTTTGTGTGTGGGAATGGTGGCATGGTGGCGCAGTGGTAGAGTTGCTGCCTTACAGCGCTTGGGTCGATCCTGTCTGTATGGAGTTTGTACGTTCTCCCCGTGACCTGCGTGGCTTTCCCCCGAGATCTTCGCTTTCCTCCCACACTCCAAAGACGTACGGGTTTGTGGGTTAATTGGCTTGGTATAAATGTAAATTGTCCCTAGTGTGTGCAGGATAGTGTTAAAGTGTGCGGGGATCGCTGGTCGGTGCGGACTCGGTGGGCCGAAGGGCCTGTTTCTGCGCTGTATCTCTAAAACAAAAAAAAACATCATTCCTTGAGTCATGCTGAATGCTCCTCCTCTACTTTGAGTGGTCATGGGCCAGCGATTCTCCAGCGTCAGCTGGGATTTCGCACTTTTTGCAGGAGGCTTGAGAACATCCATGAATCTTTTCCCCAGTCTTCCTGAACGTGGAATAGAGCGTCTGTAATGTGAGTCTGGTGCCAGCCATGCAAATGGTGTGGACTGCCCAATAGAGATGGCTGGGTGTAGTTGGAGCTTCAACACTGGTGATGTCAGCGTGACGTTGGTCTCCTTATCTTTTCAGTGGATTTGGACGATATTGTGGGGACAACATTGCTGGTATCACTCCAGTACCTTGAGGTGCCTGCTGCAATCAGTCCATGTCATGGAGGCATAGCTGAGTTGGAAAGATGGTAGTGATCATTGCTGCCAGGTGGACCATGGTACAATGGCATGTAAACATAATCTTACACGATCGGTCTATAGGTAAAAAATAATTCTCAGTGGTGCCCCGAGAATTCTTTCAGTTTACCTTGCTATAGTGCCTCATCTCCATCCAGCTCCCAGCTGGACTGGGCCTAAATCTGCCTTATAATGTGGTGACCAGAACTCTACATGAACACACTGAGGGTGTGATGAGTTTCATCAGGAATTAATTTACAGGACAAATAAACTGTTCAATCTTGACCTCCACTCCAGAACCCAAGCTTGGTAGTCCGTCTGTTTACTGCACAACTGGCAGTCACGGTGGCACAGCGGTAGAGTTGCTGCCTTACAGCGAATGCAGCGCTGGCGACCCGGGTTCGAGCCTGACTATAGGTGCTGTCAGTGTGGCGTTTGTATGTCCTCCCCGTGATCAGCGTGGGATTACTCCGAGATCTTCGGTTTCCTCCCACACTCCAAAGATGTACAGGTTTGTAGGTGAATTGGCTTGGTAAATGTAAAAACTGTCCCACCTGGGTGTAGGGTAGTGTTAATGTGTGGGGATCGCTGGTCGGCATGGACCCGGTGGGCCGAAGGGCCTGTTTCCGCGCTGTATCTCTAAACCAAACTAAACTAAACTGTGGAGAAGCTCCAGGTCATCTTCCTCTCATTTACTGAGGGACGGGCTGATACTCAACATCCAGAAAGCAAAATCCGATCTTATCCCCCAGTGTATATCAACAACCCCGAAAAGACAGAGCTTTGCAGTGAGTGCTTGGGAAACATGGTGCACTCCCTATATCCTGGGAGCCACTCTCAGTGAAGGCAGACCTCAATGATGAAATTCATCACACCATCAGTGTTTTTATGTATAGTTCTGGTCACCACATTACAGGGCAGATGTGATTGCACTGATTGCCAGATCTGTAAGATTGTGTCTCTGAGGATAGTTTAGGTCAATGAAACAGAGAAGGCTAAGTGAAGAATTCATGAGATGTATTAAACGGTGGGGGGATGAGAAAGGGGGGAAAATCAATTCCTCCTTGTAGAATGATCAGGGGGTTTCAAGAAAAATAAAGCTTCACCTGGAAGATGTTGTGGTCTGGAACTCAATTGTGCAAAAATCTGTGGAGATCCATAATCCATATCTCATTAAACAGTATTTGGATGTATACCTGAAGAGCCATCAGCCACAAAGATGCATTTAATGTTTCTTCTTCTTCTTCTTCTTCATCTTCTTGCGTATGACGTGCACAGCCTAAAGTTGTATTTGATCTTATTCAATTGTGCACGCCGGGTTGATTGCATTCACCAAAACAGGGTAGATCACGTGAAGGTTTGCAATCTTCCACCTTCATTTAATGCTGAAATATTGAAATCGGCAGGGATGTAATGGGCAGTATGGCCTCATCCTGTGCTGTAAATGTTCTGTCATTTTATGAAGATGTTATGTTATTTGCAGGAAGTCATATAAATCATTCGGACATGTATAGCTTTTCCATGCTGAAATATCGTCTTTTTTTCCCATTCGTTTTAAAGTTTTGTGCCTAATCCATCACGAAATAGAGAGGTCTTGCATAGAGAAAGTAATGGCTGTGAAAGTATTTAGCTAAATGCCAAGTATTTGGATCTACTATTGTACTCTACACCTGTTGAAATCAATCTTTCTGAGACCATAAAATCCAATGATGGGATTACTTCACAGAAGCAGTGAAAGAATTTTCTAAAGGTCGGAGAGTTACTGTACAGGCTGCTTGGTAATGCACCACGGGCCACATCCAAAACAGCCAAGGGCACAGCTCTATATACTGTACCTGAAACCATGCCTTTGTTCTCTTTCAAAGGGGGTATTAGAGGCCTAGGAATCATTTCAGCAGTTTCAAACATTAATCAACTATGACATGGAAAATGCTGTCACTACATCAGCCCACCCACTAAAGGATTGTGTCTGATCAGTTCTTCAAAAGCAAAGTAGCTGGAGCTTAATATTAATGGACATTTTGTGCAGTTGAAGCATACTTCACTTTAGGTTTTAATGCTAAGCATGAAGTAGGTAAGATAGAACAAGGGGTTTGAGTTGTTAATTTTGACTTTTGAACGACTTTGCCAGAAGCTTGGTCTAAGGTTCCCATTAAACCAAGACCAACATCATCTAAACAGTTTAAAGTAAAATAGTAAGATTAAACGAGAACTCACCTGTTCGAAGTTTGATCGTTATTTTACGAGGAGTTACGATGAGGATTACGTGAAGAAGAGCCCGCCTCACGCTGGTAACGGCATACTTCAAAGCAACGGCATGAAAAACACAGAAAACACCAAAGCCGGAGTAACATAGTAAAGGCTCATAAAAAGACTTAGAACACCATTTGATCATTTATTTTACGAGGGTGGGAGTGGAGGGCACGTAATCCCTCATCGTAACTCCTCGTAAAATAACGATCAAACTTCGAACAGGTGAGTTCTCGTTTTAATCTTACTATTCTTACTTCGAGTCACGTGAGTGACTACGTGAAGAGTTTTAAAGCTTTCTGTGTTTTTTATGTCGTAGAATTAATCCGTACGACAGTCCGGCTAAGTAAACACATACATGAGAAAGCACACAAATGTTAGATCTTTTCACAATTAAGTTTTTTAATGGCTGAAAAACCATATAATACCCTCCTTATATTTGAGGGAAAAATGATTACAAGTGACAAAAGAATCAGTGACTACACAACTGATTATAGCAATTAATAGCAACAAAGCAGTGATTATAGTGCTCCCAACACCGCGTGTCCAAAGCTTGTCATAGTGTGAACAGGTTTGTTTGTAGAACTTTGAAAAAGTTTCTTCATTTACTCCACCCTGCGATTTTTTAAAAATATGCTCGAGAGGTACGATTCCCGCCCCTTCCGCCGCGACGTAGCTGCCGCCCTGGTGGAGTGAGATTTGAAGACATCAGTGTCTACTCCCGCTAAAACCAACCACCTGTTTCAACCATTTTTGAGATAGTTTGAACTGAAGCTTTTGTGTGTGGCTTTTTGTGCGTAAGTAGCAATGTCTTTTTCGTTTCCTCGAAAAAGTGTCCGTTACTTTAATACATTGGTTCAAATGTCTAACCACACACAAAGCAAGCTCAATATGAAAAGCTTGAAAAGTTACCTTTGTTCCAGATCTCCCTGGTCTACTTTGTTTGATCAGATCGTAAACATAGAATACAACGTTATCTGTAGTCACATGCATACAGTCAAAACGCAAACATTTGTAAAGTTTGCACTCTTTGGGCTGAGACCAGTGACATTAACATGACCAATTTCAATGTTAACCTATCCAATGACAACCCATTCAATGGCGTCCATTCTCTAAGTAGAGCAAGTACTATGCTCACATCCCAAATCTCTGTATATCTAGTTTTGGCGGATTCATGTGAAAAATTCCTTTCATGAATCGTGATATTAAGGATGCGACCCAATTGATTTCTCACCAGTCATAAGTCCTAAATAGGACGACAATGGACACTGCGTGCAGTGTTAATGGCACTGTAACTTAAATGTTGCCAAAGCGCAAAATTGGCAAGGAATTCCAAAACATGAGTAACATTCACATAATCATCAAAATATTTTGACTGTGTGCAAAATTCTTCCTATTTCTTAAATATGTGTCATATATTGTTTCGGTGTGCGATCTCGCCATGATGTGCCAATAACTGTCAAGTTTTGTCCGACAATCCCAGTTCCTGTATGGTCTGGTCAAAACCTGCAGATTAACAATTTCATATATGCAATAATGGGTAATCTTCATTTGTTACTGGATTAGTCAAGATATCACTACAGTTAAAATCTGCATATACGGTTCATTAATCATATTCAGCATAACTGGGAACCAAGGTTGAGTTGGCCAATTTGGCACTACCAAACAATCCGGAAGCTGAATCTTGCTCTATTTTCTTCAAGCATCTCTGGATCAGAGCAAATGGTGGAAAAGCATAAAAGAACATTTTTCCCCCCAGTGTAATAAAAATGCATCTACTGCAACTGCGTCCGGATCGTGTTCCCAAGACACATAATGAGGCAAGTGATGATTAAGCCTGGATGCAAACAAATCAATTTCTGGCAACCCAAATCGTCGAACAATATTCTTAAATATTGGTGGCTTAAACATCCATTTCGTATTATCTTAAAAATCCTGGACCTTTCATCTGCTACCAACATTGTCTTTACCTGGAGTATAGCTTACTGCAATCCATATCTGCCGACCAATACACCATTGCCATAAATCTCATTGACCAGACAATCACATGATACTGATCCAACTCTCCCCATGTGATTAATGTAAACCACAGCTGTTTTATTGTGTAATTGTTATTAACACATGCAGACCTTGTTTAGCACAACAATATCTTTAAGCCCATAAAAGGCCCCCAATAACTCCAAATAATACCATACTCTTGGAGAAACACTTGTTCTTCAGTTTTCCATCTACCTCCACAACTGGAGGATAAATCTGTGACCCCCCCATCCGAGAGCACTAGCATCTGTATGTAAAACCATTTCAGGCTGTTTTAATCATAATATTTTTTAGCAGCTTGTGGGACATTTTCCTTTTTTAAACCCACCATTGTAAATTCCAATACAGCTTCTTTTGTTAATTACATAGGCCTGTCAAATGGCCTGCCTTCTCTTTGAGAGCTTTGTATCTTGTACCTTCAAAGATATCAATAAATGTATGAACCAAATTCTACTGCAGGAAATGCTGCTAGCAGTTCACCAATGGTTGTCAACCATTTCTCGGATGGAAGGATAAGGTTTTGAATGAGATAATACAAGTTACCAAATATCATCGACTTTAACTGTTGGTAAAGTATTAACATAGTCACTGAGTTAATTACAAACCCCAAAAGTAAATTGTTTGTGCTGGCTGCAGCTGGGGCTTAATTAGATGAATTAAGAACCTTAGCTTACCACAAAGCTTTAGTAACTAAAACTGAGTCCTCAGCTGACTCCTGATAATCACTAATGACCAGAATGTCATTGAGATAAGCCATAATGATGTGCATTTTGTGCTCTAATTGGGCTAAACTGGTTTCAACAGTTTTCGTAAAGAGTAAAAAGCTGAACTCAGTCCATTTGGCAAAGCTTAACTGCCATAATTGTCACAAACCAATTAAAATTTAAGTACTACCGAAACCTGATGCATAGGTACAGAATAATAGGCGTCTTTTCATCAATCTTAGCCATATAACAACCTGCTGAATTAAATATTTTGCAGTATTCAATGACTCCATTTGAACATGTTTGTATTCTACAAACTTATTTAGACCTGTAAGGTTCAGAATACTTCTGCAACCATCATCTGTAATGCCTTCTAAACATTAAAGACAAATTTATGCTTGTGTTCAAAATCTTTTCCATTACTCTCTTTTCCAGATAATTAGGCAATGTGAACATAAATCTCTGCTTTTTCAATTGCAGAAAACACGAAACATAAGCAGGTTTATTCTGTACAGGAGGATTAACCTCTTTTTTTTTTTAAAAGTAATAGTAGTTAATGAAACTGCTCGTAATATACTGATCAAAAATAATAGTAAGCCAGTCTTAATAAACTTTTTGTAATCTCCCTCTAAGTGGAGATTAATCCGCAGTTTCTTTAAGCAGGGAACAAGTCTTTAATTCCTCTGCATATGAGCGTGGTGGTCTCCTTATTCCCCTGAATTCGGGTAAGTATTTGGTTGTGCAATACAATAAAACTTCCTTGACATATTTCTGCCTCTATTTCCAATATCAAATCCCCTTCTGGGCGAAAATACCTTTTCGTCCAAAGACGAAGGTTTCATGCAGCTAAATATTTAGCTTTTCATCCAATTTCAATAAGTTTAGGCAGATTATTCCAAACAGATAACCAAGAGCTTAAACACCACTTGCTCGACACAGGTATGCAACCTTGGGTGAAAAAAAAATGGGCCAAATAGCCATTTATATTATATAAAATTTCATAGAAAGAATTGCACAATAGCGTCTTTATTTTATGTTTTCCTTTCATCTGCCCAAAGCCATAATAGCAGCAGAATAATTTGTGAGGATTTTTAAACCTCACTATTTGACGCTCTCATATTTGGAGTCATGGATGCCCATATTAACGGATAAACCGTAGGCTCTTCCAATGAGGCACAATTTCCTGTGCTGTGCAATTTTAATATTTCAATCATCACAAAATCATGAAGTTGGTGAGATACCATATATCTATGTTGGCAGCTAGGATTTCTTCCCATAGCCTCACCACTTCCTTCATATATAGCAAAACCTTTTGCTATTCCAGGCATCTTTGGCCTCTTTTCATATTTTTTCATTTTTATTTTTTTTTATTTTGTGGTGTGCTTTCAAAATGCAAATCACCATCAACAGGGTCTGCCTTCTGCAGCCCTAAAATCAATTGGGATTTCATCCCATGAGACTTCTTCCGGCCCAAATCCAGGGTCCGGAGTCCAACTTCCAATTAGGCCCATGGCCATATTCAGAATAATTAAACCCCTCAGGGCTAATTTTTAGGAACCTTCAGGTACTTTGACCCTAGTCTCATAATTATTTGGAGAACTTTCTCCATATGCTCCATAATCAGTTCCACATAGTTACTTATCTGGAGACTTTTCAATGTCAGAGTCATCAGAACCACGGGCCTCCTCAGATTTTTTATTTTATTTTTATTTTCCATTTTTCATATTCGGGAGCATTTCTCTCCGTGGTTATCATTTTGTAAACTAATTCGCTAACGGTATATCTGCGGCCACCGGTATCGAACCGGCCCGCACTAGCTTTCCCGTATATTTATTTTTCACCCCAGGAAGCATTTAACCCCGCGAATATAAGTTTACTTGATCATCTGTGCTTATCCAGCACTATGACTCTGACCTGATTTAATATATTTCCTATACTGCTGGACCTACCCAGCGCCCGCTAAGAAAATCCCAACTTTACTGTTCTACCTGCGGGCCGTTCCGACCGCTGGCGAGGAGCTGCTCCTTACTGCAGCTCCACTTCTTCTGCCGTCAGCGTCGACGTCATGCCGTTACCAGCGTGAGGCGGGCTCTTCTTCACGTAGTCACTCACGTGACTCCGAAGTAAAACAACATTTTGCAGCTGCAACAAAATTATTCCATGGTTATCTTTTGAGGTTCTTCGGGCAATTTTTAAATTGTTGATATTATTCTTCTCTAGTATATGCTTTAAAATGTGTTATATTCGTGTGCTATTTTGAATAAAAAAATTGTGCAATGCAGTGCGAAAATTGTTTTAATAGTACAGTTAAACATTCACTGGTGTAAAAGAGATAAAGGTTTCCACAAGTGATTATCAGTAAAAGAAAAAGTGGGTTTATTATGCTCTACAGAATTTTGGATTGTAACAATGTTAACTTGTTAACAGCTTGCAATTGACCCCGTAATTAGACAGTATTAGGATTATAAAAATATTTCTCTTTTCCAGCTTTCTCCACACCTTATGGGCCTGTCCTACTTAGGCGACTTTTTAGGCGACTGCAGGAGACTATGCAGTTGCCACATGTTCGCGTGTGGTTGCCGGGGAGTCGCCTTCATGGTCGTGAGGAGTTCCCGCATTCTGGGAACTAGTCGCAGCCTCATTATGGTTGCCGCGAATTTTTCAACAGGTTGTAAAATTAGCGGCGACCAGAATGAAGCCGCCACGGAGAGTAGCGAGAATTCTTGTGCCATAGGTTGATCGCCAGGAGGTCCTAGTGGGTTGCCAGGTGGTCGAAGGTTCTCGTAGGTTATAGCCGGTGCTGACCGGTGAATTTCATTGGCTCATTGGGGAAAAAAAAGTAAGCATTAGTTTTTAGAACCAAGGTAATGTTAAATGTCCGCCGAGCTTCACAGTCGTGTATCTCTGGCTTCTTAAAAGTTGTTTTCACCCCTTCTTCCTCCCCCCCCCCCCCCCCTCTCTCACCCCCCTCTCAACCCCTTCTCCCCCCTTCTCTCCCCTTTTTCCCCCCTTCTACCCTTCTCTCACCCCCCCTCTCCTCCCCCTCTTTTAAAGGCCTTACCGTACACTGTGCTTTATCCGTCTTAATTACAGCGCCAACCTTCCTGTTCATCGCAGTGTGTGTCTGTATCACCTTGGCTTTGCACCGTGTGAATCTCACTCGGACAACGTTCCCAGTGTTTGCCCTGTCTCCCGCCTGCATAATGGGCTGGTGAAGGAAGCGATGTGTGTGTGGTGTGTGTTCCACACTGACAGATGCCGACTCCCCGGCAACCGCCCGCGAACATGTGGCAACTTGACAGCCGCCGGCAGTCGCCTGAAAAATCGCTTAAGTGGGACAGGGCCATTACTCCAAATGTTTGAGGAAAGATGATGGCCCAAAACATCATCTGTTCATTTCCCCCCAGTGATGCTATCTGATCTGCTGGGTTCCTCCAGCACTTTGTGATTTGAGTAAAACATTTCCTATCAGTCTATCAGTATCTACAGAAGGAATTGGAACTTTAAAGGCTTTCTTTAGCCATGACCTTCTTGCAGCACATTATGTCAACATTTTTATTTGTATCAGTGGAATTATAGATGTGTTTTACTTGCTACACTCACAATACATAAAACCGAAAAACAGAAACAATATTGCACAAAGTTCCAAGATCAATTAAATGTACATGTTACAGAAGACTCATAACTTTACACATCTCATCCATTTCTGCCACATTTGTTATCAGTAAGCCTCAGTACTAATCACAAAATGAAGCTTGTAATTTACACGGAGAGAAGAAAGTGTTGCAGTTCGTGTAATTTAGCATTGAAGTCAGATACAGTATATGCAAATCCCAGGTTTAAGCAGGAATGCCTTGTAGCATATACAACATTGTAAAGGAAGTCCTGACTATGATCATTACCTGTGTGAGAAAGAACTGCAGATGCTGGAAAAATCGAAGGTAGAAGGGTCTCGACCTGAAACATCGCCAATTCCTTCTCTCCATACATGCTGCCTCTCCCGCTGGGCTTCTCCAGCTTTTTTTTGTCTACCTATGATCATTACCTTTTCATTTCATACTTTAGATGTGACCTAGTGACTTTGATTTTCTGTAACCTCATAGCCAAAATGCAGCCACATCGCTTTGAACTCTGCAGACCTTCAGCTCACATTGCTAATGTATCCTGGTGCATGATGCACTTTCTGTCATTTAATTTAAAATTCTTTAATTAAAACACAATCTTATTATTCCATTAACTAAATGTAATTGTTTTCCCTAGTGACAAAAAACACTCACAAAATCGGCAGAGCCCAACATTTGGTCTTGATTGAAATGTGGGGTTTATATTTTAAATTTACTGTCCTTTAACTTAGAGGAGTTTCGGCTTTGCAATTTTAACACCAAAGTCTCATTGCATTGTGGCTGAAGTTCCATCTTCTACCATTTATAGTGTATGAAAATTCAAACGCAATTGCCCATGTCCTAACTCACACTAGATCCCACAAGCTCATCAACCTGTGCTTGTGTGTAGGAAAAAAACTGCAGATGGACACAAAGATAGACACAAAATGCTGGAATAACTCAGCAGGACAGGCAGCATCTCTGGAGAGAAGGAATGGGCAATGTTCGGGCCGAGACCCTTCTTCAGACCGAACCTGTGCTCAATGACTTGCATTGATGCACATTTAATCCATTTTCAAATTCTCATCCTTGTTTTGAAATCATTTTGTATGCCTCCCTCCTGGAAATTACCAAGCTGTTGTGGGTTATGTAGAGAAGGCAGGAAAATGGGGTTAGGAGGGAGAGATAGATCAGCCATGATTGAATGGCGGAGTAGACTTGATGGACCAAATGGCCTAATTCTGCTCTTATTACTTATGGCCCAACCTACCACCCCACCAGAAAACCTGTACTCCTCCATTTGTGACCTCTTGTACTTTCCAATTTTTGTTGCTTCACTACTGGTTATGCACCTTCAGTTGCCGAAGCCTTGAACTCAGAAATTGTCTCCTAAATCTTTTCAGATTTCCATTTGTCTTTCAGCCTTTAAGATTCTTCTTAAAACCCAGCTCCTTGAGCAAACGACATGTTATTTGTCCTAAAAGCTCTCTGTGGTCCAGATATGAAACTTTATTTGATGACTCTCTTATGAAGTGTCTTGAAAAGCCTTTTAACATCAAACAAATTACATAAATGCAATTTGTTGATACTGATGCTCCACACTTCCATAATCATAACTATAATCATAATAATACTTTATTAGCCAACTATGTTTTGCAACATACAAGGAAATTGATTTGCCATACAGTCTTACCAATAAAAAGCAATAGAACACACAAAATACATTTTAACATGAACATCCACCAGTTTCTGTGGCAGAAACAAATTTTAAACACTTGGGCTTGTGTAATGCACACATTTTAGAGCCCATATCTGAGGAGGGATGTGCTGGCATCGGAGGGGGTCCAGAGGAGGTTTATGAGAATGATCCCAGGGATGATTGGGTTAATGTCTGATGAGCTGAAGGTTAGAAAGTTAAGGCCGGACCTCATTGAAACTTACTGAATAGTGAAATGGAAATGAAGCCACAGCCTAACTGAGGGTGAGCCACCCTCGGGAATCACTGCATTCCTTCTGTTGGCACATTCACAGTGCTGCTGAGCAGGGACCTGCAGCACTCACAGTCAGCATTGTATGCTTCCAAGTCAGGAAGGCGTGAGACCTGAAAGGTGAACGTATTCCCATGCGCACGGTGAAAGTATTCCCATGAGTAATAGACATTGCATGTTTGTGATGTGTGGTTCGAGCGGTCTGGGTGAGTAACTGGGTTCCATTTTGTAGGTGGTACAAGCTGTAGCGACTGCACACCAGCGGTGGAGCGAATGGATATTTAGGGAGATGACAGGGTGCCTGTCTAAAGGGCTGCTGAACATGTTGATGCTGAACTTACTCATCCAATGTGGTCCATCACTTGTGATATGTGCCCTTTATGGGTGTAAAAGCACTGGATATCAGGAGGTGAATCCATTGCTACAGGATACCCAGCCTTTAACCTGCTCTTCTCCTGCACCTGATGCCCAGATGTTATTTTGAGTTGAGTTGAAAATAGTCCAGTTGTGTTCCTGGTCAAGGCTGACCTTCAGGATTTTGTTGATCGAGGATTAGACAAGAGTAGTGCAATTGAATATAAAGGGGAGGTAGTTGGGCCATACCTTATTTGACAATGCCTGGTACTTCTGAGGCATGTCTGTTTCATTCATTCCTTTCCTGATTATTGCCCAGGTATTTATGCTTGCATTTGCTGAGGAGTTGAAAATGAAAATGAGTGAAAGTGACCTTTTCATGGAAGGAACACTATTCCTGAAGGAGCAGAAATGTTTGGAACTAGGACACTACCCTAAGGAACTCATAAGATGGTGACCTGGAGCTGGAGTAATTGACCTTTTACAACATGGTGCCACCTATGACTCGAATCATTGGACTGTTTCCTATTTAAAACCAGTTGACTAGTTTCACCAGGGTGCATGGTGCATCACCTGGACAAATACTGCTTTAAAGGCAAGGGCATTCATGTCCGTTGCACTTTGGATGCAGACTGGCTTCTGTGTTGGCTGGGATTTTGGGGAATAAAAGCCAGGATGGCATTTCTGAATGAGTACGGATGTGAATGTTATAGTCTATTATTAAGTACTCACACGCTGGGCCCCATCATCACTGAGGTTGGAGATTTCCGTGGATACCCTCCTCTGTTTAATCTTCCACCACCATTCTCGACTAGATGTGCTGGCACTGCAGATCCTTGATCTGATAGTGGTTGTGACATCACCTAGCCCTGTCTAATGCATATTGTGTTTTGTTGTTTTGTTCGCAAGTTGGGAATGTTGCACATTGCAGCTTCACGAGGCAGGTACCTTAACCTCTATAAGATATTTGCTGATGATATACAGACAGGTGGATTAACAGATACAAGGAGGATGCAAAGAACCTGCAAAGAGCTAGAGATAGGTTATGTGGCTGATGCAGTGTGATGTGGAAACATGTGAGGTTATCCACTTTGGAAGGATGAATGCAAAAAAACTATTTATTATTTAAATTAATCTACAAACATCCATCGAAATCTAAAAAAAATATAGCATTCCGGCAATGCAAGGAATTAGGAAGGCTACAGTGCTTTAATGCAAAGGGTATAAAGTTTAAAAATAGGGGCATTTTGATGTAACTTTACAGGTGTCGGTGACATCACAGCTGGTGGACTGAGTTCAATTTTTGCTTTACATTTTTAAAGAATGATATACTTGCCTTGGAAGGAAACCACACGGAAAATTCAATGGGCTGCTTCCTGGGATGACAGGTTTGATGTATGAAGAAGGGTTGAGAAGATTATGTCTTAAATCATTGGTGCATAGAGGTGATCTAATTGAAATAAATAAGACTATGAGATTGATTGACCGAATGGTTGTTGACATGTTTCCACGTGACAGGTAATCAAGAACTGAAGGGCATTGTTTTAGAATAAGAGATATCCATATAAGGGATAAATGAGAAGAATATCTTCTCTCATGGGGATCATGAATTTCTGCAATTCTCCACCCCAAAGTCTTTCAATATTTTAGAATGGAGATTCACTTGGAAGAGGGGGGAGGTATATTTGAGGGAGGGAGGAGAGAGAGAGGGAGAGAGAGAGTGGGGGGAGAGGGAGAGAGTGGGAGAGAGAGAGGAGGGAGAGGGAGAGTAAGAGGGAGGGGAGGGGAGGGGGAGGGGGAGGGGGAGGGAGGGAGTGGGGCAGGTGAGGGGTGAGTGGGAGAGGGAGAGGTGAAAGGGATGAGGAGAGGGAGAGGGAGAGGGAGTGGGAGAGGGAGAGGGAGAGGGAGATAAAATGGGAGAGAGAGGGAGAGGTGAAGAGGCCCGGGGAGGGGGTGGGGGAGGGGGGGGGGAGGGGGGGAGGGAGGGGGTGAGGGTGAGGGGGAGGGGGAGGTGAGAAGATAAGATTAGGTTCTAGGTGAAGGGGAAACGATTTAATAGGAATCTGAGGGGTATATTTTTCACACAAAGGGTGGTGGGTGTATGGAACAAGCTGCCGGATGAGGTAGTTGGGGTTGGGACAATACCACTATTTAAGAAACAGTTAGACAAGTACATGGATAGGACAGGTTTGGGGGGATATGGACCGAGCACACGCAGGTGGGACTAGTGTAGCTGTGACATGTTGGCCAGTATGGGCACGTTGGGCCGAAGGGCCTGTTTCCACGCTGTATTACTCTATGACTCTAAGAGTTTCAGACCTGAAACATTAATTCTGGTTCTCTTTCCACAATTGGTTTCCCACATTTTCTGTTTTCATTTCAGATTTCCAGTATTTGTTTTTTTTTCACATTAATTCAGAATTGTCCTTTTTCAAGCTTTTTCTTTCAGTTTGAAAAGTTTGTGTCTTTCATCATAACTCATAACTTTGACAATAAGAATTGGCCGATGTGGGCAAGTTAGGCCGAAGGGCCTGTTTCCACACTGTATCACTATGACTATGAGATTAGCTTTGAACTGATTTGATGGTAGCCAGGGTAGATGGGCCATTGGCCTTCTCCTGCTCCTGTTTCTTACGAAAGAGGATTTTGCTGAATTACGTTGGATTTCAGTGACGTAACATAGTATTGTATCCACCAAAAAAGGAAACTTTTTGCTATATTTCTTTTTAGGGAAAAGCTCCTCAGTCTAGGCTTTGCTAACAGGTGTATTTTTGTAGGAAGAAACTGCAGATGCTGGTTTAAACCGAAGATAGACATAAAATGCTGGAGTAATTCAGCGGGACAGGCAACATCTCTGGAGAGAAGGAATGGGTGAAGTTTCGGGACAAGACCCTTCTTCAGACTAGTCAGGGGAAAGAGAAACGAGAGATATAGTTGCTGATGCAGAGAGATGGTGAACAAATTAATGATATGCAAAAAGGTAATGATGATAAAGGAAACAGGCCATTGCTAGCTGTTTATTTTTGTTTTGGTTTCTTTCACACAAATCTTTTCTTCTGTTTCTTGATAATATAGATGTTGGCAATGAATACAGCACTCAAGTGTGCTCAGAGCAAGGGCCAATTCATGTGTTTCAATTATATTTTGGTGAAAATAAATCTTGATATTTGGTTTGCAATAGGTCTCAGGAGCTAATGGCAGTACATCAACATTTGCAGCAATCAAAGAATAGTATATCAATAAAGCAATTGAAAAAGTGCCTCGGCAGTAAAGTCATACAGAGAAGAACAGTTCATTTTGGAATCCATTTCATTTTTTTTCATTGGAATTTAATCAGAAAATCAGATGGATTGTACAGTGATGGATCTGTTTTGCCCATGTGTTAAAGATGAAAATGTATCCCAACTAGTCTGAAATTGGTTTTGACTTTTCCATGTTATTTTTATTCATTATGGGGCCCATCCTCTCTTTGGCTACTTTTTGTCTCGGCAAAATTCTGAGGGGTTATTTCCATCTTCACCATGCTGCCCGATTTACTGAGTATTCCCGCTTTTTTTGTTATTTTATTATGGAATTAATTTCTGTTGGACATTTTTTAAACAACAGTCAAAATGTGTCTGTGCTGGACATAGAGCTTTTCTTTATTAGTAAAAAATATGATACTTTAGTGAAGGCCAGTGGAAAATATACAGTGCCATCTTGGTGCTCCTCTGAGACTGGAACCAAGTTGAATAATATATTTTTGACTGGTTAGGGCTACAATAAAAATGTGCTGTTTTGATGAGTCAGATAACAATTTGTAAAAGTAATGGGTAAGGTAGCAATGCTTAAATCATTTAAGATTATTATCATCATGGAATTAAGGAAGCCAATTGGTCTATTGGTGGTACAGAGGTTATATTACTAGATCAGGAATTTGGAGCAATAACAGCAACTTTGTAATAATTGATCATAAAATATACCAGATTGTCTTCTGGTTCACTGATAACTTAGGAGGAAATCTGCTGTTTTTACAAAGTCTGGCCCACATGTGACTAGATGCACCTACATTGACTCTAAAATGTTTTCAGAGCAGACCACTCAGTTGTATTGTTACCACTGCTTGGCGCAGCAGTAGAGTTGAAATTTTAAAAAAAAGCAGTAGAGTTGCTGATTTACAGTGCAGACACCCTGGGTTCAAATCCTGATTATTGGTGCTGTCTGTATGGAGTTTGTACATGCTCCCCGTGACCTGCATGGGTTTTCCCCGGGAGATCCAGTTTCCTCCCACAATCCAAAAATGTACAGGTTTGTAGGTTAATTGCGTTGGTAAAATTGTAAATTGTCTCTAGTGTGTATAGGATAGTGTTAATGTGCGGGGATTGCTGGTCGGGGTGGAATTGGTGGGCTGAAGGGCCTGATTCCAGGATTATGTTTAAACTAAACTAAACAAAACTTCCAAGCAGCGACCAAGGCATTGAATATTGTCAAGAGAGGTGACCTTACAAAGACATCTTTAGATATGTCTGGGGACTGACATCCAAACTGTGGGAAGAGACTCAAAGACTAGTCGAGCAAAACTTGATGTGGTGGTGCTCTCAGAATTGTACCCTTTCAAACAAGGTTCCAGACTTCTCCTTCACAATTCCTGAGCAGATAGAGGACACTAGCAGGACATTCTTAGTAGAGCTTGCAGCAGAGGGTGTACAGATGAGAGTAGGAGACATTGGGGTTCTCAGCAATGAGCCCAGAGGCCATGACATGGCTTGGTGGTGCAGCAGTTAGACCTGCTGCCCCACAGCTCCAGGGACACAGATTGAAGACTGCATGTTCTCTGCATGACTATACGAGCTTCATCTGCACCTTCTGGTTTCCCTCCCCATTCTAAAGATTTTTTGGTAGGTTAATTTTCCACTGTTAGCTAGCCGTTGGGGTGTGGTTAATGGCAAAAAGAATGTCTAAAGGCAGTTGATGAGCATGAGTGAGAAAGGACCAGTTGCAAGGATACAGAGAAATGAGGAGAGAGGGATTGGGACCCATGGGATTGTTCTCTTGGGAGCGGATGTGGTCTGATGGGCAGGTCAAATTCTGGACTGGCCTATAGAATAAATAGCAGGGACCTTTGGAATGTTGATGTACAGAGAGAGCTTGGGGTGCAAGTCCATAGCTTCCTGAAATTGATGACATGGGAGGATAGGGTAATGAAGAAGGCATTTAAGCTTGTGTTCATAGGTCAAGGCACTGTGTATAAGAGTTGGGATGGCATGTCCCATCTGCAATAAACATTGGCTGGGCCACATTATATCCAGTTCTGGATGCCACATTACGGAAATAACATGATACCATTCATGAGAATGTATAAGAGATTCACCAAGTTGCTTGGAGTGGAGGGCTTTAGTTATCACTTGAGACTAGATAGAATCGGTTTAATCACTTTGGAATGTAGAAGACTGAGGGGAGGCCTTGTAGAGCTTTGTACAATTATAATAGGCATAGATAGGATGGTCACTTTTTATTCCCCCAAGGGCAGGGATGTAGAGAACAAGAGGACACAGGTTTAAGGTGAATGGGGAGAATATAAAAGCGATCTGAGGGGGTAGGTTTCTCATATAGAGGTGCTGGTTATATGAAACAAGCTGCCAGAGGAGCTGGTAGAGGCAGATACATTTACAATGTTCAAAGGGCAGTTTTGTTTTGTTTAATTTAGAGACCGGTGATCCCCGCACATTAACACAAGCCTACACACACTAGGGATAATTTACACTTATACGAAGTATACAAACCCAAGTCAATTAACCTACAAACCTGAGTGTGGGAGGAAACTGAAGCTCTCAGAGAGAACCCACGCGGTCACAGGGAGAACGTACAAACTCTGTACAGACAGCACCCATAGTCGGGGTCGAATCCGGGTCTCAGGTGCTGCAAGCGCTGTAGGGCAGCACCTCCACCGCTGTGGCCCTGTGCCATCTTGAAACCGCTGAACAGGTACTTTTATAGGAAAGGCTTGGAAAGATACATTGGATTAGTGTAGATCGGCATCACAGTCAGCATGGATGAGATGGGACTGAAAAGGTCAATTTCTGTGCTGTATGATTCTATGAACTTTCCAATAAATGAGTCATCTCAGCTCCCTGTTGGGACTCGCATCTTTGCAGAAGACAATCTTCAACTAATCCAATTCGCTATTTTGTTCAAAAAGGGCTAAGATCATGATGGGAATAGGTAGGGTGAATGCACGGAGCCTTTTACACAGGGTTGGGAAATCAAGAACCAGACGACATATGTTTAAGGTGAGAGGGGCAAGATTTAATAAGAACCCATAGGGCAACCTTTTCACTCAGAAGGTGGTGGGTATATGGAACAAGGTGCCAGAGGAGGTAGTTGAGGCAGGTACTGATACAGCATGGACAATATCCTTGGACAGGTACATGGATAAGAATGGTTTAGAGGGATATGGGCCAAATGCAGGCAAATGGGACTAGCTTAGAAGGGGCATTTTGCTCGGCATGGATGTGTTGGGCTGAAGGGCCTGTTTCAGTATTATATGACTATGACTGAGTATGGAGAGCAGCAAAGGCTATTGGTAAAATCAGTGTTTTACTAAAGACCTGTATTCCAGAATCATGTCCCAAGCTTAACTGCCCTAGTACATCTGGAAAATGTGGAAAATTGCCTGGTAGACTATCTTCCCAAAAGTAGGAAAAATCCAATCTGGCTAATTACTATCTAATCGGTCCATGGTCAATCATCAATAGAGTGAAGAAGAATATTGTCACAGAACTATCAACAACAGCTTACACAACAGCAGCCTGCTCATCGATATCTAAATCAGATTTCACCATGACCGCTTAATACCACACGTAATCACAGGTTTAGTTCAAATTAGGACCATAAAGCAGAATTCCAGATCCGCGGAAAAACTGATTGGCCTCGACGTCAAAGTAGCATTTAAGCAAATGTGCTCTCAAGGAGCCCTGATAATACCAAGTCAATAGAATTTTTTTTTAAATCACTCCAATAGTTAGAATCGTACTTGGCACCAAGGAAGCTAGTTATGGTTCTTCGACATCAATCATTCCAGCCCCAGGATAGCACGGCAGGTGTTCCTCAGGACAGTATCCTTTGTTCAACCCTCTTCAGCTACTTCATTCCATCATAAGGTCAGAAGTGGAGAAGTTCTCTGGTAATTGCACAAAACCTAATCCATTTATAACACTTCAGCACATGAAGCAATCCATGCCTGCATGAGGCAAGATATGGGCAAAATTCAGGCATTGACTGATAAGGTAGTATTTGTGCCGCAGAAGTGCCAAGCAATGACACTTCTAAAGCTGAATTCTCCTTTATCAACATCCTGAAGGTCACTATTGAATAGAAAGACAAATGGACCTGTCACATAAATACCATGGCTACAAGTGCTGGTTAGATATTAGGTACAGTATCTCAGCCAGGACCCCTGCACTTTCTTCTTTAGGTTCCCACAGTATTCTAGGATATGACTGATCAAGTCCAGGTTATTTATCTCCCCATACATGCCTTATGACACCCAGTCTTTCTCCCGGATCAAAACACAGGAGAACCTTGCCCATTTGGATCGATTGTAATCATATATTGTCTTTCTGCTAGCTGGTTATCATGCAACTAAAGCTTTTCAATGTACCTTGGTACATGTGACAATAAACCAAACTGAACTGAACTTGTCGTCTGTGGCTCCAAACATAAGTGCCCGCATTGGTCCTTCAGGAAGCCTATTTTCTACATAGTTACTTTTACTTTTTCTTTTCTGCCTATCATAGCTAAGAATGATCCCAGGAATGAGTAGGTTAACCTATGATGAGCGTTTGTCGGCACTGGGCCTGTATTCGCTGGAGTTTAGAAGAATGTGGGGGACCTCATTGAAACATATAGAATAGTGAAAGGCTTGGATAGTGGATGTGGAGAGGATGTTTCCACTAGTGGGAGAGTCTAGGATTAGAGTGATTCATTCATAGAGTGATTCATTCATAGAGTGAACCAGACTGATTCCTGGGATGGCACGACTTCCATATGAAGAAAGACTGGATAGACGCGGCTTGTACTCGCTGGAATTTAGAAGATTGAGGGGGGATCTCATAGAGACTTACAAAATTCTTAAGGGGTTGGACAGGCTAGATGCAGGAAGATTGTTCCCGATGTTGGGGAAGTCCAGGACAAGGGGTCACAGTTTAAGGATAAGGGGGAAGTCTTTTAGGACCGAGATGAGAAATCATTTTTCACACAGAGAGTGGTGAATCTGTGGAATTCTCTGCCACAGAAGGTAGTTGAGGCCAGTTCGTTGGCCATATTTAAGAGGGAGTTGGATGTGGCCCTTGTGGCTGAAGGGATCAGGGGGTATGGAGAGAAGGCAGGTACAGGATACTGAGTTGGATGATCAGCCATGATCATATTGAATGGCGGTGCAGGCTCGAAGGGCCGAATGGCCTGATCCTGCACCTAATTTCTATGTTTCTATGTTTCTATGTTTAGAGGTCATAGCCTCAGATTTAAAGGACGTTCTTTTAGAAAGGAGATGAGGAGACATTTCTTTAGTCAGAGGGTGGTGAATCTGTGGAATTATTTGCCACAGAAGGCTGTGGAGGTCAAGTAAGTGGATATGTTTACGGCAGAGGGAGGGATAGATAGCTCAGCCATGATTGAATGTTGGAGAAGACTTGATGACCTAATACTACTGCTATTCCTTATGACCTTATATATTTCCTCCTTTTGACCGGATTTCCTTCTTACGCCTGCAATTCTTTGTACTTCTCCAAGATTCACTTGATCTCAGATTCTTGTGGCTGACCCAAGCCTCATTTTATTTTTCTGACCCGAGTCTCAATATCATTTGTCATCCAGGGGTTCCCGACTACTGCTGGCCTTGCCCTTCACTGGAGCAGGAACATTCAGACCTTTACCTCCCACTATTTCACTTTTAAAAGCCTCTGACTTACTCTCCTCCATACTTCGTTCTTGCCATCACTCTGAAATAAGTTAATCTTCATCTCATCTGTCCACAAGACCTTTTTCCAGAACTGTGGTTGCTCTTTTAAGTACTTCTTGGCAAACTGTAACCGGACCATCCTATTTTTGCAGCTAACCAGTGATTTGCGTCTTGCAGTGTAGCCTCTGTATTTCTGTTC
This sequence comes from Okamejei kenojei, assembly GCA_035221665.1. NCBI lineage: Eukaryota > Metazoa > Chordata > Chondrichthyes > Rajiformes > Rajidae > Okamejei > Okamejei kenojei. The sequence continues at coordinate 16,296,794 of CM069131.1, read as the reverse complement.
ATGAAGTCTTCTGCAGAGAGTGGTCTTTGGCAAATCCACACCTGAAGAGTGTTTCTGATTTGTCGGACAGGTGTATGGGGATTTTTCTTTATTATAGAGAGAATTCTACTGTCATCAGCTGTGGAGGTCATCCTTGGCCTGCCAGTCCCTTTGCGAATAGTAAGCTCACCAGTGCTCCCTTTCTTCTTCATGATGTTCCAAACAGTTGATTTTGTTCAGCCTAAAGTTTGGCTGATGTCTCTAACAGTTTTGTTTCTCAGTCTCATAATGGCTTTCATTGGCACAACTTTGGTCCTCATAAAATAATCCAAAGGTGATGGAAAGACTGGAGGAAAGACTAGGTGCTGAGAGCTCTGTTATACCTGCATTAAGGATGGAATTAAACACACCTGAGCTATTACAAATGCCTGTGAAGCCATGTGTCCCAAACATTACAGTGCCCTGAAATGGGGGGACTATGTATAAACACAGCTGTGATTTCTACATGGTGAAACCAAAATGTATAAAAATGGCCTTAATAAAATCTGACAACGTGCACTTTAACCACATGTGATTTTTTCTGTTACATATCTCAAATTGTGGATTACAGAGGCAAATTAATAAATTATGGGTCTCTGTCCCAAACATTATGGAGGGCACTGTACATGTGCCAAGCGACTCGCCTCCTGACACTCAATCCCTTTCTACCATCTACAAGTCAGCAGTATGTTGGATACCTTTCCACTTGCTTGGATCAGTGCAGATCCAACAACTCTCAAGAAGCTCAAAACCATCCTGGACACAGCAGCCTGCTTGACTGACACTTCATTCGATATCTTAAGCATGTGTTCCCTCTACCATTGCCATACAGTGGCTACAGAAACCATTTACAAAATGTAGCTCCAAATCTGTGGCCTCTACCATCACGTAGGACGAAGGCAGGAGATGCATAGGAACATCATCATCTTGAGCATCACTACTTGCAAATCTGGAACCTACAGCACCGAGGCCCCCCTTCATTGCGGACTGCAGCCATTATAGGCAAACTTCCACTATCTTTTCATCCGCTTTGTGATGGCCAATAACATTGGGGTTTCCAGAAAAGCCCAATTCATAAAAAGTGAATAAATAAAAACTGACAATTATTGTCATCCCACATTGCCCTTGGTGATCTAATTTGTATCTACATTTTGAACTGTTGCAGTCTTTCTGATCATAATACCTCCACAGTGCTTTAGGGTGAGGAGATCCTAGATTTAAACCAGACAATGTTGTTTGGTTTAAATCTGTGCCAAGTCAGGATTGCATGTGGTTTGGGAAACGAGCTTGTACATGGCAGTCACCATGTACACGTTTGTTGACAGAGGTCACAGGTTAGTCCGGTGCTGTTGAGCGAGTTGGTGAGAGGCTACAGTGCAACTTATAGCTGCTTCACACTGTAGCAATTCAGCGCTGGTGCTGGAAGAGATAAATATGAGGAGTGATGGATATGTGGGTCAAACAAGATTGAATGCTTTGTCCTGTGTGGTGTGGTTTGAATTGCACTAATCCAGGCAAAATAAAACAAAACCTCTCCATCACATTCCTAATGTGCTTTGTATTTGTACGTTGAAAATAAGAGAACATGAGCTAGAGTAGGCCACTCAACACCTCAAGGCTGCCAGCCACTCAATACGATTATGGCTGTCGGACATCTTTGGGGAGTTGGGAGATGAATCAATCACTGCAGGAAACTCAACCCCTGACATTCTTTTTTTAGTTGTAAGTTAACTTTCTGATCACCTATGTGCCCTAAGAAATTTATTTTGGAGGGCTTGGTAATGATAATGCTGTGGAATGCCAAGGATAGATGGTGACTTGCCTGGTACTTGAATGGTGTGAATATCACAGCTTATGAGCCCTTGTCTGGATGCTGTTTTCTTGCATTGACGCATTAGCTGCTCAATATCTGAGAAATCGTGAATGGCATTCAGCATTACACAATCATCAATAAATATTCCCCTTTGTGGTGGAACACAAGCCATTGACGAAGCAGTAAAATATGGCCTTGGCTTGGGCACTGTGCTGAGGAGCTTCTGCAGAGATGTCCTGGGGCTAATGATTAATCTACAATAACCACAATCATTTCTTTTGGGTGAGACAATCTAGCCACTGGAATTTAGAGTCTGTGTAATTCTCTGCCTCAGAGGGCGGTGGAGGCCGGTTCTCTGGATACTTTCAAGAGAGAGCTAGATAGGGCTCTTAAAAATAGCAGAGTTAGGGGATATGGGGAGAAGGCAGGAACAGGGGTACTGATTGGGGATGATCAGCCATTATCACATTGAATGGCAGTGCTGGCTCGAAGGGCCGAATGGCCTACTCCTGCACCTATTGTCTATTGGAATGCTTTTCCTTTGACTCATATTTGCTTCAGTTTTACCAGTCACTTAATAACAAAGTTGATTTGATGTTGCTTTTATGTCAGTGACCCTAACTTGGAATTTATCTCCTGTTGTCTATACGTGGATAAAAGACACACTGGGGCCCAATGGTACAAACAAAATCCAAGTTGAAATCAATGAGTAGGTTATGGCGAGTGACTTGCTTGCTAACTGCACCATCCGCTCTTGACTGTTGATTGAGAGAAGTCAGATGAGTAGGTTAGATGTATACCTTTGTTAAAAAAAATTCCATTTTGTCAGGTGGTTGACAGTGTTGTAACTGAAACCACGTGGGCAGGATGTTGCCTGGTTCAATACCTTTGCTGCCATCAGCCGGCTCAGCTGCTTCTTGAAATCACCTGGAGTAAAACAAATTGTCTGAAGCTCACCTTTCGCGGTCATGGAAACGTCAGGAAGAAACCGCAATGGGTCATCAAATTAGCACTTAGGGCTAAAGATGGCTTTGTACTTCAGTCTAGTCTTTGTTTGGTTGTAGTTTATTGTCATGTGTAATGAGGTACAGTGAAAAGCTTTTTGTTGCGTGCTAACCAGTTAGCAGAAAGGCAAAACATGATTACAATCGACCCATTTACAGTGTATAGATACATGATAAGGGAATAACGTTTAGCGCAAGGTAAAGCCAACATAGTCTGATCAAGGATAGTCAGAAGGTCATCAAAGAGGTAGATAGCAGTTCAGCACTGCTCTCTGTCACGTTCGTTGCTTGCTATAATTGTGGATGGGAATGTTCTTTGTGTCTCCTCCATTTAATTGTTCCCACCATCCCTGACTGGGCATGACAGGATTGCAGATCTTCGATCTGTTGCTGTGAAATTGCTACCGATCGGATGATTCTTATGTGGTTTCCCCCTTTTTAGGTGGTCTGTTGCTGCTCCATATTATCCACCTACATTCCTAATTGCCTTAGGGTTGGTCTCCTGATTTCACAGTAAAGGTAAATTGAGGGATATGGTCTATTTAGAGTTTACAGTTTACATTGGGGCAGGAGATTTTGGGTGCCTATCCATTCCCTCCACAGATGCCACCTGACCTACTGAGTTACTCCAGTATTTTGTGTTCTGCTTTTGCGGGATTGGTTGTAAATCTATATAAATTCCTTTTGCTTCATCTAAAAAAATACAATTAGAAATATTGGCAGATTAATTTGAACTGGAAAAAGGTTTATATTCGATGTGTTTATTTAGCCATACCTACAGAAAGAAGCCAGGTTTGCTCAAAAGATGAATGGCAGTGGAAGATAAACATTTACTGGCAATTCATGTCATTTATTACTTTCATTATGCGCTGGCAGCAGGAAACTTTCTAAAATGCAAGACTACGCATGTGATAGTCATGGAAGATTGAGGCAGGGTTGCAAGGCTCTCTTTCTAAAGGAAAGAGTATTATCGGAAATGGACATAAAAATGAATGAACCATCCATAACATGCAATGAGTACAGCATGAATGAGTATCCTGACCACTGCTAAATGTGAGAAGGGATTTTTTTTAAGTGATGTTGGCATGCACTTAAAATAAACTTCGGCCTTTTTCTGGACCTTGCCATAATTGTTCATGCCCATTTATGGTCCTTCAAGTGCCCAGAGGTAGCCAAGGATTTTGTTTAGCTTACTTATATGTGGCAACAGGAGGAATACTTCTGCTCCTCCAGGCTTCATGATAAATCTACAGGCATTGCCAACACACACCCATTGCATGTTTTGGACTCATTTCTGCATTTTTTGCTTAGTTTCAACACTTGACCAGAGTTGGGATACCCTGTGGATACAAAGGAACTGCAGACGCTGGTTTACAAAAAAAGGCAGAAAGTGCTGGAGTAACTCAGCGGGTCAGGCAGCATCCCTAGAGATCATAGATAGGTGACATTTTGGGTTGGGACCCTTCTTCAGACTGGGATACCCTATTGGCTACAGTCTTATAGTAGAGAGCCATTTTAACCTTGTCTACCTTATAGTGGAGTCCCACACTCCAAAGACACACAGGTTTGTAGGTTTAAGGTAAAGGGGAATAGATTTTAATAGGAATCTGAGGGGTAACGTTTTCACACAAATGGTGGTGGATGTATGGAACAAACTGCGAGAGAAGGTAGTTGAGGCAAAGACTATCCCAACATTTACGAAACAGTTAGACAGGTACATAGCTAGGACAGGTTTGGAGGGATATGGACCAAATACAGGCAGGTGGGACTAGTGTAGCTGGGACATGTTGGCCAGTGTGGGCACGTTGGGCCATAGGGCCTGTTTCCAAGCTGAATCACTCTATGACTATAAATATGACTCTAAGTTTAGTCTTATCCCTGGCCTCTCTGAATGGATACTTAATCAATCTCTTTGTTGAAGGCCCTCTTGAAATTATTTGTAATATTCCATTTGAAAAATATGTCTAATGAAAGGAAAGAGTATTTTAGCAAATGATCTTTGAAAATTGTACCACCACTGATGTAGATATAATATTACATATGATTGGAAATGATGAAATCAGTTTGGTATTTTGCAGTTAACTCTATCATTTGCCTCTTACTTCCTGGAATTCCAGTTAGCTCATTTTTTCCCAGTTCTTCAGAACAAAAAATAGTGGTTTCCATGTCTAAAGTACTTTACTCCTGATTGGTTCTGGTGTTCATTGTCAGAAAGATGGCATTTAAATAAATTGCACCATGAATGTATTTTTTTTTCCTTAAAGGGGACACTACTGAAGCTCCTCAGGTGCCACAGATATACTTGGGAACCACTCTGGCAAAAGTCCTGAATTATTCTAAAAGTATTTGGAAATTCCTCAGTAATTACCAAGTTAAGAATGATAAAGCTGATATATCATTGCATATATCATATATCAATGTATGCCAAAAATATAACAGAAATATTATTTTGGTTGATGTTTTTGACTGGTGGCTCAGCTTACCACTAATTGACCCTGGTACAGGCATTTTAGGAGGCTGAAATAGTTATGCTAATTCCTTTGGGGGCAAGGACACCAAATTTCTTTGAGTACAAGGATGCCATATGAGCATAGTGTAAAAATATTTAGATTCGAAGGCTGAATGCTGTAGTCCAATAAAACTATGAAATTGATTTTTAAAAGCCATTCTCAGTAGGTCACACAGAAATGTGGTAAGATCAATACATTTAATGTTTCTGAATACTTAATAATTTCCTTCATCAATACTAGGAATGTGAGAAAACAATTAAGTTGTAGCGTAGGTGGTGATGGGAACTGGATAGTTAATGGAAATATCTCTGCAAAGGTGATGGCAGGGTTGCTCTGGCGATCACAATGTTTATGGAGCCATCTGAGTATTGAGAGTAATTGGAGACAGACAGAATGAGGAAGAAAGTCCTCTGGGCGGCACGGTGGCGCAGCGGTAGAGTTGCTACGTTTCAGCGCTCACAGCGCCGGAGACCGGGTTCGATCTGTTCAAAGTGCAGATCTGTATGGGTGCCGTCTGTATGGAGCTTGTACCTTCTCCCCGTGACCTGCGTGGGTTTCCCCCGAGATCTTCGTTTTTCTCCCACACTCCAAAGACGGACATGTTTGTAAGTTAATAAGTTAAGTATAAATTGTCCCTGGTGTGTGTAAGATAGTGTCAATATGTGGCGATCGCTGGTCGGTGTGGACTTGGTAGGCCGAAGGGCGTGTTTCCACACTGTATCTCTAAACTAAACTAAACTAAAGGGCTGAGTTAAATCTGTGAAATATAATGTAAAACCAAAATTATAATGCAGGAAATACCAGGCAGATCAGGCAGTGACTGGGGAGAGAGAAAAGCTGGGCCAATATTGCTTTGGGGAACATCTTCATTCAGTCTTCAGAAGTGACTCTGAGCTTCCTGATGCCTGTCACTTTAATTCTCCATCCTATTCTCACTGGGACCTGTCTGTGCAATCCTATCCTGTTCCAATTAGGGGCAATATAAGTTGAAGGAACAATATCTCATCTTCAGTCTGCGCACATTGCAGCTTTCTACTCTCATCATCAGCTTGAAACAATTTCAAATAACTCGCTGTTTGCTCCAGAATTGGCCAATACCACTGTTAGGTTATCTATCTGCAATATTAGCAATTTTTTCTCCCTCTGCAGATACTGCATAATTTGCTGGGTATTTTCAACATTGCCTGTTTGGTTCTGGGTTTCGGCAACATCATCAATATGCCTATCACTTCTATAACTTGTCTTTTTTGCTTCTCTGTTTGTCATTTTTAATCTGTTAATCAAATGTTTCTGCAATTATGGGCGCACCTGTGTAGTCCTGACTTTCTCCTGTTACAGAGATTCGTTTTTTTCCTATCCATCCTTCCCCCATCCTCTGTATCTTACAACTAACCTATTTTCTCTCATTTTCATTTTCATTTCTGACGTAGGGTCTTCATCCTGAAATATTAAACTCTGTTTCTCTTTCCTCAGATGTTGCCTGATCTCTTGAGCATTTCCAGCAGTTTTTGTTTTCAATTCAGGTATGCAACATATGCATTTTTTTTGATTTTCTAATATTTTAACATTGGTTAGTCAACCAAGTTACCACTCTTGGATGTTGCAGGGAAATCTTTCTGAAGCAAAATCTTATTAAAAATTCTGTCTATAAAAACTGTCCAATCCAATTTTGCTGGTTTAGTGTAGATTTTCTATTTAGTAACATGTAAATGAATTTAAGCAGAAAATTAAGGTTAATGAAAGCACTTCTTGGGGGGGAAATCTGTAAACCCAAGTGGAAACCCTGGACTAGAGATCAGTTGGTAAATTAAACGGCCTGTCCCACTTTCCCAAGTCCTCTGCCGAGTTGAAAGGACCTTAAAACAGAAATCAAGATTTTTGATCTACGAAAGTAGCACATTTTCTCCTCCCGACTATTTTTGATCTACGAAAGTAGCACATTTTCTCCTCCCGACTATCTTTTTACTCGTGGACTTTTCGTCATGTTGGAAAAACCGTCCCGACTTACCTGATGTCCCGAGTACCTACAGCTGGCATAACGACCCGCTAAGATATATCTCCGGACGCCTACGGCCTCCTACGGACTCGCTACAGACATTCTCCGAATTTGAATCAAGGGGAAAACTCGGGAGAATTTGTGAGTAACTCGGGAAAGTGGGACAGGCTCTTTTAACACAACTAGCTTTCTTATTCACTAGAATGTGCCAGAATTTTGACAGGGAGGAGAACTGAATGGTGCAAACTATGATTAAACAAAACTTGTCTTCCTTTGTGACTGTCTGGCAGCGCATGACAGATATGTCTTAAAAGACCACGGTGCTCATTATTATTGAAGTCTACAGCTGTGAGGGAAAATTACTTTATAATTTCCGAAAATCTGCAGCTTGTCTGTCAATAGCTGGCTCACAGCCAGGCTGTGTATGTGCAAATTATGGTTCCGTTTTCTGATGCGAAAACTGAACATAGAGTGATCCGGGGCAGACTACATTAAGTACATACAAAGGTTTTAATAATGTAACATTCTTGAAAAGGAAGGATTTAAGATCAGTGCATTGTTTAAACAGTTGATTGGATGGGCAGATTAAGGACTAAGGATAAAGGGAGATGGAAAATAAAGTGTACACATGGGATTAGTAACACTTATCATGGGGATGGTATATACCAAATGGAATTGTTTTGCGGTTACATTTTCATCATAATTATATGAAAATGGTAAAGCTGATACACTGTACTTTGGTGGTTTGGTTTACAGCCAGTTGTAGGCTGATAGATACATCCATCTGTAACCTGGATCCTTGCTGTAACTCATTTTCTTGGATGGCAACAACTTCTGTGAGGTCGAAATCTACTCTTTTTTTTTTTCTCTGGACCATGATGAGTGACTGCTTTGAATTTTCATTTGTCATCTGTTCACCAGTTAAGAGCTGTTTAATGCATGTTGACAAACAGGACACAGGCCATCTCAAGGTAACAAACGGGTTCCATTGTTACAGATATCCACAAGGATTTTGTCCATGAGCCGGAATATACATAGAAATTGCTCGATATGGTAACCATACCTCTACAGTATTGTAATGAATTGCTTCAAAAGCACATTACTAATAATTACTGATCAATTACTAAAAGTGGAGTAAGAGAGGAAACTAGTTTTGCCATTTGTAGGAATATACTTCGGATTTTGGACAGTTAATAATATTATGGGATCTCACTCATAAGTTGACGTGTTCATAAGTTGTGCATTCATAACCCAGGGACGCCTGCAATGCTAAAAACATTGGTCACATTTACCTGGGGATGGGCTGCTATCCCTTTAACATCCTAAGACATAAAATGTTCTTGATTAGTATGGGTGTCAGAGGTTATGGGGAGAAGGCAGGAAAATAGGGTTAGGAGGGGGAGATAGATCAGTCATGATTTAATGGCGGAGTAGACTTGATGGGCCGATTGGCCTAATTCTGCTCCTATCATTTATGATCTGAGAAGGTTACTTTCAGTTAATGGGACACTAGCTGGTCGGTGCAAGGATCCGTTATTTTCAAATTTTATTGAAGAGAAATTGAAAATGTATTTATAATAATCAGCGAATTAATAGAGAACTTATTAACAATTTGCTTGAAAGCCCTCTGCTGAGGAATTTAGTGACACTGTAAGCGCAGGGCATGTTTGCCGCCAAACAGGTCCCACATTCTTAATACTGCTTCATTGTGCAAAGCAAATCATTGGGATTGAGGCTGGGGCAAGTATGGTAATCTGCGATGAAACATATTGTAGATAGGGTGGTCAAAAAGGCTTTTGGCTCATTGGCCTCCATCAGTCAAAGTATTGAGTGTAGAAGATAGACACAAAATGCTAGAGTAAGGAATCTCTCCAGACATGCTGCCTGTCATGCTGAGTTACTTCAGCATTTTGTATCTATCTTCAATTTAAACCAGCATCTGCAGTTCCTTCCTACGTATTGAGTGTAGAAGTTGTGAGGTAATGCTGCAGCTATACAAGACATTGGTGAGGCTGCATTTCAAGTATTGTGTCCAGTTCTGGGCACCAGGTTATAGGAGAGATGTTGTCTAAGTTGGAAAGGGTGCAGAGAAACTTTACAAGGATGTTGCTAGGACTCGAGGGTCTGAGTTAGAGGAAGAAATTGAGCAGGCTGGAAGACTATTCCCTGGAGCGCAAGAGGATGAGGGGTGATCTTATAGAGGTGTATAAAATCATGAGAGGAAGAGATTGGGCAATAGATGCACAGAGTCTCCTGCCCCAGCGTAGGAGAATCAAGAACCAGAGGGCAAAGTAACATTAGCAAATTCAAAGTAACATTAGCAAATTTGCAGATGACACAAAGCTGGGTGGCAGTGTGAACTGTGAGGAGGATGCTATGAGAATGCAGGGTGACTTGGACAGGTTGGGGGAGTGGGCAGATGCATGGTAGATGAAGTTTAATGTGGATAAATGTGAGGTTATACACTTTGGTAGCAAAAACAGGAAGGCAGATTACTATCTAAATGGTGTCACATTGGGAAAAAGGAAAGTACAACGGGATCTGGGGGGTCCTTGTTCATCAGTCTATGAAAGTAAGTATGCAGGTACAGCAGGCAGTGAAGAAAGCGAATGGCATGTTGGCCTTTATAATAAGAGGAGTTGAGTATAGGAGCAAAGAGGTCCTTCTGCAGTTGTATAGGGCCCTAGTGAGACCACACCTGGAGTACTGTGTGCAGTTTTGGTCCCCTAATTAGAGGAAGAACATTCTTGCTATTGAGGGAGTGCAGCATAGGTTTACAAGGTAAATTCCCGGGATGACGGGACTCTCATATGCTGAGAGAATGGAGCGGCTGGGCTTGTATACTCTGGAGTTTAGAAGGATGAGAGGGAATCTTATTGAAACATATAAGATTATTAAGGGTTTGGACAGGCTAGAGGCAGGAAACATGTTCCCGATGTTGGGGGAGTCCAGAACACGGGCCACAGTTTAAGAATAAGGGGTAAGCCATTTAGAATGGAGACGAGGAAACACATTTTCTCTCAGAGAGTTGTAAGTCTGTGGAATTCTCTGCCTCAGAGTGCGGTGGAGGCCGGTTCTCAGGATACCTTCAAGAGAGAGCAAGATAGGGCTCTTAAATATAGCGGAGTCAGGGGATATGGGGAGAAGGCAGGAACAGGGTACTGATTGGGGATGATCAGCCATGATCACATTGAATGGCAGTGCTGGTTTGAAGGGCCGAATGGCCTACTCCTGCAGCTATTGTCTATTGTCTATTGGCTTAGATTTAGGATGAAAGGGGAAAGATTTGTAGGAATCTGTGGGATAACCTTTACGCACAAAGTTGGTGGGTGCATGGAACGAGCTGCCAGGGGAGGTATTTGAGGCAGGGACTATCACAACATTTAAGAAGCAATTAGACAGGTACATGGATAGTTACATGGATAGTTACATGGATTGGGCTGGTTTAGAGATATGGGCGAAACGCAAGCAAGTGGGACGTGTAGATAGGACATGTTGGTTAGTGTGGGCTTGTTGAGCCGAAAGGCCTATTTCAACACTGTATAACTTTATGTATTCTGAGCTTCTTGAAAGATGAGCACTAACTAAATGTTGAAGAGGACCTGTGCAAGCTCCTCATATTGGACTGGATCTGTGACCAAGGTAGATGCAGCAATTGCCATCCATTTTTGTTTAGTTTAGTTTATTGTCACGTGTCCCGAGGTACAGTGAAAAGCTTTTGTTGTGTGCTAACCAGCCTGCGGAAAGACAATACATGATTGCAATCGAGCCATTCACAATGTACCATACACGATAAGGGAATAATGTTTAGTGCAAGGTAAAGCCAGTAAAATCGGATCAAAAGTAGTCTGATAGTAGTTCAGGACTGCTCTCCAGTTGTGGTAGGGTGGTTCAGTTGCCTGATAACAGCTGGGAATAAACTGTCTATCGAATCTGGTGGTGTGTGTTTTCACACTTCTATCCCTTTTGCCTGATGGGAGAGGGGAGAAGAGGGAGTTGCCAGGGTGTGACGTCCTTGATTATGCTACTGACCTTGTCGAGACAGCGAGAGCTATAAAAAGTAAATAGAAGGGAGGTTAGTTTGTGTGATGGTCTGGGCTACATCCACTATTCTCTGCAATTTTTTGTGCTCTTGGATGGAACTGTTCCGAAACCAAGCTGTGATGCATCTTGATAAAATGCTTTCTGTGTACATCTTTAGTTTAGTTTCGTTTAGGGATACAGCGCGGTAACAGGCCCTTCGGCCCTCCGAGTCCGTGCCGACCAGCAATCCCCACACATTAATACTATCCTACACACATGAGGGACAATTTACACTATACCAAGCCAATTAACCTACAAACCTGTACGTCTTTGGAGTAGAAGTTGGTGAGGGTTGGGGAAATGCTGAACTTCCTAAGCCTTCTTAGGAAGTAGAAGCATTTGGTGTGCTTTCTGAGTCTTTGCTTCAATATGGGTGATCCAGGAGAAGTTGTTGGTGATATTTACATCCGAAGAATTTGAAGTTTTCAACCATTTCTATATAGGTGGGGTCAATGCAAACTGGAGTATGTGTACCACTCCTCTTCCTGAAGTCGATCACTAAAATCTTGCTGACATTGAGAGAAAGGTTGTTGTCTCGACACTAGGACACGAGCTTCTCAATCTCCTTCCTGTACTCCAACTCATGATTATTTGATATCCGGCCCACAATGATGGTGTTGTCTACGAATTTGTAAATTGAATTTGATTTGTGCACGGCTGCACAGTCGTGGGTGTACAAGGAGTAAATACATGGGCTGAGGTCGCAACCTTGTGGAGCACCAGCGCTGAGGATTATCGTAGTTGTCGCTAAACACACTGTTTGTACAGTATCTTTTGCATCTTTGCTTGCACTACTGTCTGTATACCACAGTCTCTCAGTGAGTTTGATGAAAGGTGTTTATCTGCAGCAGAGAGTTCAATCGCCAATGCTTCTTTTCATGATGAGAAATAAATCTGAAGAAATGGTGTTCAGGTTGAAGATGGTCTCAACTCTAGGACTGTACCCCTAGCCCTATTGTCTTCTTATGATATAAGTTGGAAGTGACAGTTCTTGTTCCAACTCTCCAGGCTGTTGCAATCTGCCGGCTTGATTTGCCAAGTGGACACATTTAATCAAACTCAAAGTTCAGGGTCCACAACGTTTTTCTCTGTAATGATGAGCATGAAACCACTGGATCGTCATTACGTAATCTCGGTAATAAATCCACCTTCCTTACCTGTTTTATTTATATATATATATATATATATATATATATATATATATATATATATATATATAATGATTCCAAACACAGAGTGGTTGACTTATAACTGCCTTTTGAAATGTTTAACAAGGATTCATATCCGCTACATTAAAGCAGAAAATTGATAAATCCAGATAGACCACCCAACATTGACTTAAGCATCCAATTCGGATAAAGCAAGATTGCAAAGACCTCCTCATAAATTTCAGGTGTCTAAATTGAGAAAGCTGTCAGGGGCATGCCAGGAACACTTGACTTCAGACCTGATTCCTAAGGAATTTGTTAAATGTTGCAGGATAAATGGAACATGGGAAGTAGAGATAAAGCACAACCATCTGTATTTCAGCCTTACCTAACTTTCTGCAACATCACTCTGAATATATTCTGATACTGATGATGATGCTCTGTTGAAATGTCTGATGTGGGCAAATGGATTACTCAGCTTCCCACATCCATGCTGTATGACATCTGATCTAAATTTCACAGTGAGAACATTTGGTTTCAAAGCATGTGTTGTCATGGAAATACCTTACTCTTCCAGGGTAATAAAGAATTGTTATGCCACATTACTGGGCTATTAAATAATGGAACAAACTTAAAAGGAATCCTAAGACAGTGTCATATTTGGTAGAACTCAGCAGGACAGACAGCATCTCTGAAGAAAAGGAATGGGTGACGATTCGGTTCGAGACCCTTCTTCATACTTCTGAAGAAGGGTCTCGACCCGAAACGGCACCCCTTTCTTCTCTCCAGAGATGCTGCCTGTCCTGCTGAGTTACTGCAGTTTTTGTGACTATCTTTGGTTTAAACCAGCATCTGCAGTTCCTTCGTACACACTTCAGTGCAGAAGATTGTTTCTGACTGAGATTTGGTCATTTGCCACTTAGCCCGGGGAAAGTGAACGTTGTTGACATCATCCGGCGTTTATTATATACCCATACTACAGATAGGCACAAAATGCTGGGGTAACTCAGCGGCTCAGACAGCATGTCTGGATAAAAGGAATACAGCAGAGGTCAGCATAGATAATGCAAGGCAGAGGTGTACACGGGAGTTTAAATATAACGTGATCACTGAGGGAAACCTTTAAACATACATCTGCACAAGTCACATTGGTATATAATCTTAAAATGCTCCATGGTAATTGGCGAACATGTGTGCAGGTGGGGTGCCAAACTTGTCATTCTGCACCCTGAGCCTCTGCCACTGTGTTTGCCCTGATACATTTTTTTCAAATTAAGTATTTAATTGTCACAATGTTGTTTTGCACGCTGTGATTGCCAATCAGCAACTGTTATCCAATGCACAATGCCTGCATTACAAACTCAATTGGAAAGGTGCAAGTGGCAGCTGGTCCGATCTCACAAGATTGTTTTGGATGGGAAAATTGCCAGGTAAATCAGTGAAATAGTTTGCAGTGATCAGAAAAACAAAATGTCAAATTGTTAATGTGGAATCATAAGACTTTGGTGCTTCATGTGGTTCAGTGATATCACGTGTATTACATCATCTGCAGCATACAGGGAGTGGTGGGGTAGTGAGGTGGGCTCCGTTTTCTTTCATTCTGGTGATTTGCCGAAAGGAGGTTGCACTGTGTCAAAATTGGAAAACTTGTGTGGCGATTCTGATGTGATTAACACAGACTGTTTGTCCTGGTGCCATGTCACATCTAAAATTCCTATTTTATATATGCACCTCTTAAAGGGCCTGTCCCACTTTCACGACCTAATTCACAACCTTTTTTACTTGTGGACATTTTTCATCAGGCTAGAAAATCGGCCCCGATCCACTTGATGCCATGAGTACCTACGGCGAGCATCACAACCTACCTACGACCTCGTGACGACCATGCTACGAGTATGAGCCAAGGGCCAATTCAGCAGAGGTCGTGAATTAGGTCATGAAAGTGGGACAGGCCCTTAATGCTGCTATATTCATTGCCTCCCACCACTGGTATGAGTGGCTGGAGGCAATGAATATATATTGCCTTTTAAGAGGTGCAAGCGAGCAACTGGTTTAGTTCACAACATTGCATCCTCTACATAAGGGCAGAGAAATTGCAGATGGAATTCAACGCGAGCAAGTGTGGGGCGTTACACTTTGGGAGGTTGAATGTAAGAAGAGAGTATACAGTTAATGGCAATGCCCTTAAGAGTATTGCTGTACAGATGGATCTTGGAGTCCATGTTCATAGCTCACTGAAGGTGGCAACACGGGTAGATAGAGTGGTCAAAACGACATACGGTATGCCTGCCGTCATTGCTAGGGACATTGAATGCAAAAGTCATGTTGTCATAATGCAGCTCTAGAGGACTTATTAGGCCACATTTGGAATATTGCGTGCTGTTCTGGACACCCATTACAAGAAAGATGCGGAAGATTCGGAGCGGGTATACCAGTTAGAGGATTTCAGCTACACTTGGATTGTTTTCTCTGGAACGTTGGAGGTTGAGTGGAGATGATTGAAATGTAACATTATGAGAGGCATTGATAGGGTACTCAATCAGCACTTTTTTCCAAGGTGGAAATGTCCAACAATTGAGGGCATAGCTATAAAGTGAGAGGGGGAAGTTTATGCGGGGTAAGTTTTTGCACATGTCCAGGGGTGGTGGTGGAGGCAGATGTAACAGTGGTTTTTAAGAAGCTTTTGGGTAGACGCATGGAAGTGCAAGGAATTGAGGGGTGTAGACCATGTGCAGGCAAGTGTGATATGTTCAGCTAGGCATCATGTTCACCACAAACATTGTGGGTCAAAGGGCCCATTCCTGTACTATACTGTTCTATCTATTTAATATTGCAATAAAGATCAGTTATAGCAGACTCCAGGCTGTAATAACAGGATATGGGAAGTTAGTGGGAACGTCCAATTGCATACACCTTGATGGGGATCCTATGAACCTTGGTGGAGGAGAAAGGGCATCTTAACGACCAGAAAACCTTTTTTCACAATAATGAATTAACAGTGAGAAGCGATTATATTCAAAATTAATGATATGATAAGGTACATTACAATTTTACTTATCCCAGAAGGTCTACTGACAGTCAAAATATACAGTTACAAGGCATTGAAAGTGTCATGTGCAATGTAGTTGAGTAAAGAAACAAACAGGAAATGGGGGAAGACGTTTAATGATCTGCCAAATATTTAATAATGTCACATACCTTACCAAGATCAGAAAATACATGAATAAATTCCATCAGTCAGAAACTGCAGATCTAGACTCGCACAAATCCATCTTCTACCCAAGTACAATATTTTTAAATGACATCACTTATTACACTTCAAATGTTCCA
This sequence comes from Okamejei kenojei, assembly GCA_035221665.1. Classification (NCBI taxonomy): domain Eukaryota; kingdom Metazoa; phylum Chordata; class Chondrichthyes; order Rajiformes; family Rajidae; genus Okamejei; species Okamejei kenojei. Next base: position 16,280,892 of record CM069131.1, on the reverse strand, counting down.
CCATAGCCTCACACATTTACCATGACTACCATTCCCCTCAATTAATAATCTCCTCTTTGTTGTCCTCACCTCAACACATTTTCTTTTGACTCCTCTCACCTTATTTGAGTCAAAGGCATAGCCACAGGATTTGTATGGGCCTTAAGTGCAATTGTCTTTTCATTTACTGCATTAACTTATTACTTATTGTTCTAAACATCATGTGTAGGAAGGAACTGCAGATGCCGGTTTACACTGAAGACAGACAGCAAATGCTGGAGTAACTTAGCAGGACTGGCAACATCTCTGGAGAGAAGGAATAGGTGATGTTTCAGGTCGAGAAACTACTTCAGACTCAACCCGAAATGTCACCCATTCCGCTCCAGAGATGCTGCCTGTGCCCCTGAGTTACTACAGCATGTTGTGTCTATTTCTGTTCCAAACGTTCCCTGGCAGCACTCTCCAACTCTTTCTCTAGTACTTAATTGACTGCATTGGGACTGCCCCTGCCCCCATTCAGAACTAGTCAATTTAAGCAACTTCACCACCAACCTCTAATTCACTTGACACTCTGGCACCTCTCTCTACTTGATCTCTCTGCCTCCATCTCAAATTGACGCACTCCAACAGCTACCTAGTCTATGTTTTCTCCCACCTTGTCTTTTGCAAGAAGGCCGTCTCTTTTCACAGTTTATCCATCTCCGCTGCAGAGTTTCGGCCCGAAACGTCACCTATCTCCTTCGCTCCATAGATGCTGCTGCACCCGCTGAGTTTCCCCAGCATTTTGTGTACCCTCCGCTGCATTTAGTCTTAAGCTGAGGCTTTCCACTCTGGGACACCTGAGAGGTCTTCTTCCTTCAGGTAAGGTAGATCCCCACTACAGTTATTGACGTACCTCTCGCCCGCGTCACCTCCTTTTCCTGCAATTCTTCTCTTGCCCTCCTTCACCTCCAGCCGAAATAAGGGTAGATTTTCCCTGGTCCACATTTTTCACCCCACTAGCCTTCACATTCAACGCAACATTCTCCAAAATTGCCTCCTGCTTCAATGTAAACCCACCGCCAGCCACGTCTTCCACTCCCCAACTCTTTCTATCTTGCGCAGATACCACTCTCTGTGATTCCTTGTTTCATAAGGTCATGAGGAATAGGAGTAGTTAGGCCACTCAGACCATTCATTAAAGGCTGATCTATCTCTCCATCCTAACCCCATTCTCCTGCCTTCTTCCGATAACCTCTGACACCTGTACTAATCAACAAACTATCTATCTCTGCCTTTAAAATATCCATGGACTTGACCTTCATGTATATTTACAATATACATTAATGATTTAGATGAAGGGATTAAAAGTAACATTAGCAAATTTGCAGATGACACAAAGCTGGGTGGCAGTGTGAGCTGTGAAGAGGATGCTATGAGGATGCAGGGTGACTTGGACAGGTTGGGTGAGTGGGCAGATGGATGGCAGATGCAGTTTAATGTGGATATATGTGAGGTTATCCACTTTGGTGGCAAGAACAGGAAGGCAGATTATTATCTGAATGGTGTCAAGTTAGGAAAAGGGGAAGTACAACGAGATCTGGGTGTCCTTGTACATCAGTCACTGAAAGTACGCATGCAGTGAAGAAAACGAATGTCATGTTGGACATCATAACAAGAGGAATTGAGTATAGGAGCAAAGTGGTCCTTCTGCAGTTGTACGGGGCCCTGGTGAGACCACACCTGGAGTATTGTGTGCAGTTTTGGTCTCCAAATTTGAGGAAGGACATTGTTCCTATTGAGGGAGTGCAGCGTAGGTTCACAGAAAGATTTAGCTCTTGGGGCTAAAGGAATCAAAGTTAATTCCTGAGATGGCTGGACTGTCATATGTTGAAAGAATGGAGCGACTGGGCTTGTATACACATGAATTTAGAAGGATGAGAGGAAAACATTGAAACATATAAGATTATTAAGGAATTGAACATGCTAGAGGTAGGAAACATGTTCTCAATGTTGGGGGAGTACAGAACCAGGGGTCACAGTTTAAGAATAAGGGTTAAGCCATTTAGAACGGAGATGAGGAAACACTTTTTCATCCAGAGAGTTGTGAATCTGTGGAATTCTCTGCCTCAGAAGGCAGTGGTGGCCGATTCTCTGGATGCTTTCAAGAATGAGTTAGTTAGAGCTCTTTAAGATAGCAGAGTTAAGTGATATGGGGAGAAGGCAGTAACAGGGTACTGATTGTGGATAATCAGCCATGATCACAGTGTTTATTATATTGTTTATAGTGTACTATGTTTACATGGTGCGTTGTGCTGCTGCAAGTAAGAATTTCATTGTTCAATCTGGGACATATGACAATAAAACACTCTTGACTCTCTCTCTCTCTTGACTCTTAGTGGCACCCAGATGGCAGATTTGGTAATGCTGCCTGAAATCCAATGTGAAATGTCAAACATAGAAGCTGCCCAACATGTTAACATACAAAGAAGGCATGCGTGAATTAGTGATTAGTTGAGGATTGCTTAACTTTGCTAGTTACAGAGAGAGACGGCATTTAAAAAAAATAATTCAATGATAATATATGAGTATTATTCCTATTTTATGATTATCCCATCTGACCTTGATTGAAGCCATTTTATAGATTCATATAATATCCCAAAGCGGTAGAGCTTATAGGTCAATTGACCACTGTAAGTTTCCCCTAGTGCATGGGTGAATGGTAGATTCTGGGAGTGTTGATGAGAATGTGGTGGGAAGAGAAAATATGGGATTAATGCATGATTAGTGTAAATGGGTGGTTGATGGCTGGTACAAACTTGGTGGGCTGAAGGGCCTGTTTTAGTGATGTATCTCTCCACGATACCATGACCCCATGACTCTATCGTAGGTGCCAATTATATTCGCAAGGGCAACGGATAAAGTTAGGCTTCTTGAATATTACTTGAGTGACACACATGCAGACAAAGTAGAATATTTCATTGCACTCTGACATGTGGCTTGTAAATATTGAAAGGGCTTTTCAGTCACGAGTTGAATCTCTTGATAAAGAATACACATGTTCTTGATGTGCTTTTGCCCCAAATGTAATGATATGTCTGGTGTGGCTAATTTTCTGTTTAATGGTGACCCCAGATGTTGATGCTGGTGTCAGGTATCATCGCACTGAAAATGAAAGGGAAGTAGCTAGACTCTTGCTCGAGATAATTATATCCTGGTGCTTGAATGGCAAGAATGTTCCAAAGGCAAATAATTGCAAAGAATGAAAATGTGATATTGAAGCAGAAATATTTAGCAGGTTAGGCAGCATCAGTGGGGTAGCTAACTGTGTCTCTCTTATTGGGCTGGTTAGCTGTACAGACAAAAGCACGGGGGACAGTTTATGTGGCATAATCCCAGCAACTGTTCAAACGTCTGGTAGCTCAGAATGCCTAAGGAAATCCTATTTCTGAAGGTACAAGTTGTTAGAATAGAGTGACAGAGAGAGAAATATAGAAACATTAACTATTCATAGAGCTATAATATCCATGAATATTTCACTCTGCAAACAAATTAAATGGCTGCAAGACTGCCTTGAGAGGCGACAGCATTGCAGTCGCGGAGGTACTGAAGGTAGACAAGTCTCCTGGGCCTGTTCGGATATATCCAAGGACACTCTGGGAAGCTAGAGAGGAAATTGCGGGAGCTGTGGCTGAGATTTATGAATCGTCATTAAATAGAGGTAAGGTGCCGGATGACTGGAAGGTGGAAAATGTAGTGCCTTTATTCAAGAAAGGTTGCCGGGAAAGGGCTGGGAACTACATGCCAGTGAGATTAACATCTGTGTTTGGAAAATCACCACAGAATATTCCAATGGATGGGATATGCGTGCACCTGGATGGGCAAGGGAATATTAGGGATAGTCGGCATGGATTTGTACATGGGAGGTCATTTCTCATAAATCCGATTTGTATTTTTTGATGATGTGACCAGAAAGGTTCATAAAGGCAGAGTTGTAGACATTGCATACGTGGATTTCAGTAAGCCACACCCACAATTCCACATGGTAGGCTGCTCTGGAAGGTTAGATCCTTAGGGAGAGCTGAATGGATAGAAAATTGGCTTTAGGGAAGGAAGCAGAGAGTGATGGTGGAAGGTAGCTTTTCGGACTGGAGACCTGTGACTAGTGGTGTGCCTCATGGTTTGGTGCTGGGCCCATTGCTGTTTGTCATCTAGATCAGTGATTTGGATGAGAACATATATGGCATGGTTAGCAAGTTTGCAGATTACACTAAAGTGAGTGGTATTGTAGAGAGTGAAGATGATTGTTAAAAATTACAGCAGGATCTTGATCGGTTGGGCAGGTGGGCTGAGGAATGGTTTTTGGAATTTAACGCTGAGAAATGTGAGGCATTGCATTTTGGAAGACTAACATGCGCAGGACTTATATAGTGAATGGTAGGGTTCTGGAGAGTGTTGTAACGCAAAGTTTAAGAAGCATTTAGTCACGAACCTGGATAGGACAGGTTTAGAGGGATATTGGCCAAATGCAGGCACCAGTGTAGATGGGACAGGTTGGCTGGTGTGGGTAAGTTAAGCTGAAGGACCTGTTTGCATGCTGTATGATTCCATATTGAAGCCATACATTTGAAAAGTGAGCAGGTATTAAAACGTTTTTTTTAATTTCGCTACCCGGAATGCCGCATATCCCGAACATTTAATTTCATGGAAACTTTTTTTAAATGATTATTGAAATTGTGTTTTACCACCTGGAATGTATGAAATTATGACTGTAATATTATATCAGAAAGGAGACGCAGAAAACAGACAGGATAGGAGGTAAGCCTGCATGCTCAAGTCAGCTGGGGAGGTGGAGTGTGACATTAAATGAAAGAGAAGGCACAATTACAATCATTTATGGCAAGTGGCTGGGGTGTGATTCTGAAAGAGGTGACCTGGTCAGCCACCAAAAGCTGTGTCTCGAAAATGGACACAAACTGCTGGAGCAACTCAGCGGGACAGGCAGCATCTCTGGAGGGAAGGAATGGGTGACATTTCGGGTCGAGACCCTTCTTCAGTCTGATGTCAGGGGAGAGGGCGGTACAGAGGTAAAATGTAGTCGGAGACAGTAAGACTGGTCAGATAACTGGGAAGGGGGAGGGGATGGAGAAAGAGGGGATGCAAGGGCTACTTGAAGTTAAAGTCAATGTTCGTACCGCTGGGGTGTTGTAGAGCAGAGGGAGCTAGGAGTGCAGTTTGTTGAAAGTGGCATCACAGGTAAATAGGGTGGTCAAAAAGGCTTTTGGCATACTGGTCTTCATCAGTCAATTGAGTATAGAAGTTGGCGAGGTCATGTTGCAGTTATATAAAACGTTAGTGAGGCCACATTTCGAGTATTGTTTAAGAAAGAACAGCAGATGCTGGAAAAATTGAAGGTAGACAAAATATACTGGAGAAACTCAAGGGTGAGGCAGCATCTATGGAGAGAAAGAGTTGGCGACGTTTTGGGTCCAGACCCTTCTTCAGACCTTTAGAGTATTCTTTAGAGTATTGTGTTCAGTTTTAGGCACAATGTCATAGGAAAAATGTTGTGAAGCTTTAAAGGGTGCAAAGAAGATTCACGAGGATGTTGCCAGGACTCAACGGCCTAAGCCATATGGAGAGGTTGAGGAGGCTAGGACTTGAAGCACAGGTGGATGAGGGGTCATCTTATGGAGGTGTACAAAATCATGAGAGGAATAGATTGGGTAGATTAGGGGAATCGAGAACCAGAGAAGCAAGAATGAATCTGTGGAATTCTCTGCCACAGAAGGAAGTGGAGGCCAATTTGCTGGTTGTTTTCAGTTAGATTTAGCTCTTAGGGCTAAAGGAATCAAGGGATATGGGGAAAAAGCAAGAGCTGATTTTAGATGATCAGCCATGATTATATTGAATGGCAGTGCTGGCTCAAGGGGCCGAATGGCCTACTCCGGCACCTATTTTCTATGTTTCTGTGATTGATCCTTGAGAAACTCTTGAGCAGAGTTTCGCTCGTGGCAAAGAGGATTGCAGAGGAATGGAAGACATAAGTGTCAGTTGTCCCCTCTATTCGGTAGGCAGGGGGAGACACCAGTCCTACAGAAAGAGAAACAGAATTAACATGGAGAGAAGGAATGTGTGACATTTAGGGGTCGAGACCCTTCTCAACCCGAAACGTCACCCATTCCTTCTCTCCAGATATGCCACGTGTCCCGCTGAGTTACTCCAGCTTTTTGTGTCTATCTTTGGTTTAAACCAGCGTCTGCAGTTCCTTCTTAAACAGAATCAACATGACAGGTTGCTGACTTTTTGTTAGTTATGAAGACAATGAGTTTGTTTCAATGGGATTGATGGATTACTGAGAATCAAGGGATAAGGGTTAGTGCAGAAAAATTAAACAGTGGTGGAAGATTAGCCTCAATCTTTAATGGTGAAGCAGCATGAAGAACCAGATGGCCAACACCTGCTGCAAATTCCTTATGGTCTGATGTTTCAAACATTTTTCATCAAATTTCTGCCCAGATGGATTGACAGGGTTACCTATTGAATGTGAAGTCTGTGAAATGTGTGCAGTTTTGGGATGGAGTACAGGTTAAATGGAAAGGACAGATTACAAAGCTGGTATGTATGGGAAGGAACAGCAGATGCTGGTTAGCACTGAAGAGAGACACAAAATGGTAGAGTAACTCAGTGGGACAGGCAGCATCTCTGGAGAGAAGGAGTGGGTGACGTCTTGGGTGGAGACAAAGATACATAGACAATAGGTGCAGGAGTAGGCTATTCGGCTCTTTGAGCCAGCACCATCATTCAATGTGATCTTGGCTGACAATTAGTAGCCTGTTCCTGCCTTCACCCCATACCCCTTGATTCCTCGAGCCCTAAGAGCGCTGTCAAACTTTCTTTTGAATGCAGAGAATTCCACAGATTCACAACTCTCTGGGTGAAAAGGTTTTTCCTTATCTCTGTTCTAAATGGCTGACCCCTTATTCTCAAAGCCCTTCTTCAGCCAAAGCTGGTATGTGATAACACCATGTATACGGTTCTTTTATCCCTTTTTCCACCTGGTGGTTTTGAGCAAACCTGGGCTTTCACATTTACAAAACCCTTAATGACCTCACTCAGCATGACAGGAATGGCCTTAGGGGGCCTTCAGCCCACCATCGTACGACATTGGGATCCCTTAGACGGAGTACTGGGGCAGGCTACACTCATTGAGAAAAAGATTAAACTGGGACAGAAGGTATTCATAGAAACATAGAAACAAAGAAAATAGGTACAGGAGGAGGCCATTCGGCCCTTCAAGCCAGCACCGCCATTCATTGTGATCATGGCTGATCGTCCCCAATCAATATGCCTTCTTCCCATATCCCTTCACTCCACCAGCCCCTAGAGTTCTATCTAACTCTCTCTTAAATCCATCCAGTGATTTGGCCTCCACTGCCCTCTGTGGCAGGGAATTCCACAAATTCACAACTCTCTGGGTGAAAAAGTTTTTGCTCACCTCAGTCTTAAATGGCCTCCCCTTTATTCTAAGACTGTGGCCCCTGGTTCTGGACTTGCCCAACATTGGGAACATTTTTCCTGCATCTAGCTGGTCCGGTTCTTTTATAATTTTATATGTTTCTATAAGATTCCCTTTCATCCTTCTAAACTCCAGTGAACTACAAGCCTAGTCTTTTCAATCTTTCCTCATATGACAGTCCCGCCATCCCAGAGATCAATCTCGTGAACCTACACTGCACTGCCTCAGTCACAAGGATGTCCTTCCTTAAATTCAAACTTAAAAAATCCTCAATTGGCTTGACAGGCTAGTGGAATGTAGGATGTATTCAAGAGAGAGTTAGGTATAGCTCTTAGGGCTAACGGAATCAATGGATATGGGGAGAAAGCAAGAACGGTGTACTGATTTGGGATGATTAGCCATGATCATATTGAGAGGCAATGCTGGCTCAAAGGGCTGAATGGCCTACTGCACCTATTTTCTATGTTTCTATGATGTTTCCCTTGACTGAGGAATACAGGACAAGAGGACATAGTTTGAGAATAGTAGGTGGGCAGCGCGACCCATGCCGCAGCGACCTCTGCAGTCCGCCTGTCTTTTTTTTCTTTTTTTGTCTCGTTTGAGTGTAGTTATAGTGTTTTTTTTAACTGGAAATGTGTGGGGGGGCGGGGGGTGGGGGAAACTTTTTAAATCTTTTCCCTGTACGGTGGGCCCGACATTTTCTCTGTCGGGTCTCCGTTGTCATTGGGGCCTAGCACCGTGGAGCGGCCTCCAACCGGAACGACCTGGGGCTCCAGTCATGGAGCCTGCGGACTACTCACCATCGTGGGGCTGGCCGAGGTTGGAACGGGAGGTGCTATGGTGGCTCGCTGCTGCGTCCCGACTCCGGATATTTGGAGGCTCCAGCCGCAGTTCCAGTGGACGGTGACACCGGGAGCTCGCGGGTCCCTGGTGGGAGACCGCTTTTCGGAGCTTCCGCAACGGCAACTTTTCCCGCCCGAGTTGCAGGGTTGAGAATGACCCGGAGCGGGGCATTACATCAACCGGCACGGCTTGAATGGCCGCGGGACTTGCTAGACATCAAGACCCGGAGAATGGGCTTGCATCGCCCGGCGTGGCCATAATGGCCGCGGGACCTATTTTCCATCGCCCACCAGGGGGCTTTTATTTTGACATCGGGAGGAGAATGGGGAGTGCAGGGGAGAGATAAGACTTTGCCTTCCATCACAGTGAGGAGGAGACTCACTGTGATGGATGTTTGTGTCAATTGTGTTGTGCCTTGGTTCTTTTTCTTGTTGTATGACTGCAGAAACCAAATTTCGTGTGAACTTCAATGAGGTTCAAATGACAACAAATAAATTGTATCATTGTATCATTGTATCAATAGGGGGACTGAAAGTTGTTAAAGACAGAAATGAGGATGAACCTTTGGAATTTTCTACATCAGAGGGCTGTGGTTGGTCATGATTGATGGATTTCTCAAAGTTAAGTGATAGAGATAGTGATGGAAAATGCTGCTGAGGTATAAGTCAATCATGAACATGACGAATAACAGAAGAGGTTTTGTTCTGCTCCCATTTCACATGGTCGGTGAGACCAAGCGGAGGCTTGGCGATCGTTTCGCCGAACACCTCCGCTCGGTCCGCATTAACCAACCCGACCTCCCGGTGACTCAGCACTTCAACTCTCCCGACCTCTCTGTCCTGGGCCTCATCCACGGCCAGAGTGAGCAACACCGCAAATTGGAGGAACAGCAGCTCATATTCCGCTTGGGAAGTCTGCATCCTCTTGGCATGAACATCGAATTCTCTCAATTTTGTTAATCCTTGTTGTCTCCTCCCCTTCCTACCTCTCCCTCAGCCCTCGGGCTCCTCCTTCTCCTTTTTCCTTTCTTCCCCCCCGCCTCCCCCAACCCCCTATCAGTCTGAAGAAGGGTTTTGGCCCGAAATGTTGCCTATCTCCTTCGCTCCATAGATGCTGCTGCATCCGCTGAGTTGCTCCAGCAGTTTGTGTACCCTCACATGGTCTCATGATCTTCTTGGCCCATTCTCACTCCCACAAGGAAATGGCTTATAATTGATTCCACAAAAGTGCCACACAGCTCACACTTATGGAGAGTATGGACAGTTATGATAACATGGTAGATAAATGTCAGATCAATAATTGGAGAAGCAATCAATAGGGGGACTGAAAGTTGTTAAAGACAGAAATGAGGAGGTGAAATCCACATACGCAGATAGCCACAAACAAAAATCAATGGATCTTATGATAGTCAGAGGATGGTGAATCTGTGGAACTCATTGCCACAGATGGCTGTGGAGGCCAAGTTAATGGATATTTTTAAGGCAGAGATTGACAGATTCTTGATTAGTGAGGGTGTCAGGGGCTATGGGGTGAAGACAGGAGAATGGGGTGGAGAGGGAAAGATAGTTCAGCCATGATTGAATGGCTGAGTAGACATGATGGGCCAAATGGGCTAATTCTGCTCCTGGAACTTATGGACCTATAGAAGCTGTGCAAGATGGAACGTTACCACCAGTTTCCATGAAGTGCATGAAGCAGCACTCCCACTGTAGCCAAGCCACAAAATCAGTGCATATTAAGAGGCATTTGGACAAACACATGAAAAGGCAGAGAATGGATGGTTAGACACCATGAGCAGGCAGAGAAACTCTTTTGAATTGGCATCATGATCAGCAGACAAATCATGGGTCAAAAGCTTGCTGCTGTGCTGTACTGCTCTATGTTCTGTTTAATCCTCCAGATCTAATCATTTTACTTCGGAGTCACGTGAGTGACTTCGTGAAGACCCCGCCAGCATGCCTGCGCAACATATTGTCGTACGCATTGGATACCGACAGGCTGGGAGGAGCGCAGCTCCTCTACCGGCAACTTTAAAAAGACAACCCTCAGGTAAGTTTAGCTAACCTTGAGTTGGTTAAGGCACTCTGTCTTCATTTTTGTTACAGAGCACCTACGAATCGAGCATGGATAAAGCTGGAGGTAAGAAAAGTTCTGCTTCCAGGCACGCCACGGAGGGCCGCGGGACCTCGGAGAAATATCAGCGGCCAAATACTCCGGAGCTGGCCGTTGAATATACGGCAGCCCCCGACTTCATACCGCTAGACAACTGCGGACTGGCGGTAAGGCAACGCGGAAGCCTGGCAGCCCCGTTCAATCGGCAGGCCCCGACTCTCCACCACTACAGGCCGGAAGACCACCGTGGACTGGCGGTAAAGCCATGCGGAAGTCGGGCAGCCCCGTTGAAATGGCAGGCCCCGAATTCCTTCCGCTACAGTCCGGAAGACCACCGCGGACTGGCGGTCAGGCCACTCGGAAGTCGGGCAGCCCCGCCCCAGCTGAGTCCGGGCATGACAACCTGCCGTTCGCAGATAGCGACGGCGATCGTATTTCCCGCATGGAGCGGATGATGGAGCAATTGCTCCAGAGGGACCTACTCCAGCAGGAGTCTGGTCACCGTGGACCTCCTCACAGGCCCACAGCTGCACCCTATTCAGGGCTGCCCAATGTCTCTCCCTCCTCGGAGGGCAGCATCAGGAGTCAGGGCTGGGCTGACTTCGAAGAGGGGTTGACTGAAGAACCAAAATTGCTGGGGGTGCAAGAAGAGGAACTTCTTGGTATGGTATCCAAGTTTGCAAAACCATCCCAGAAAGGACAGCCACTACAGAGGCAGCTGGCAGCGAGTATTAACTACTTAACTACGAACCAGCTGCAGGAGCAGGTAATGACCGATACTACAGGCAGATACCTTGCCCCGGAGAACTGCGTGTCTCTGAACGTGCCGACTGTCAACAACCCCATCTGGGGGATCATAAGCCCCAGCATCAGGGCACAAGAAATAAAGATGCCTAAAATTCTGAAACTGCTAACCGCAGGAATCACTGCGTTCGCCAGGTCTATCGATGGCACGGATATGACGGAGGAACAACAGGACGCGTTAGCCCTACTTTGCAACGTGCAATTTGAAATAAATTGTTTCAGGAAGAGCACGATCCGTCCAACGCTCAACCCCAAATTTGCGGGATTGTGCAAAACCAGCAGTACACCACCGCCGAATTTGCTGTTTGGAGACAACCTGTCTAAACAGGTCAAGGAACTGGGTGAGGAAGCTAAAGCAGTGGGCATGATAAAGCCACCTTCCACCATCAGGTCGACAGCATACTGGCGGCAGCATCCCTATTCAACCACCAACAGCCCCGCTACCATACAGACAGGATGGCGGGTGAAACTCCGAAGGTCGCACCATTTACGCAGAGGTCTTTTTTAGGCTATGCCCCAGAGCGACCTTCGTGGAAGATGCGTCAACCCCACACCACAGCATCTCCACCTCCCAAGAGCCAAGGACGGAAGAACCCGACCAAACACCACCGGTAACCATGGAGGTAGGTGGGTCAGGTTGCCTTGGGAGTACCGCATGTATAACTTCACAAGTGGGGGGTCGGTTACGCTTGGTTGGAGATGCATGGAGTTCCATAACTTCTGACCTCTTTATATTGCACAGTATTCAGGGATATAAAATTGAATTCATTAACAAACTCCTCCCACCGGTTCAACATGTACCTAGCTGGAAATTTGTGCTTTCTAAAAAAGAGAAACTGGAAGGACATGCGGAACTACTTAGATTATATGCCAAGGGAGTAATAGAGAAAACTAAACATGAACCTTGAGTTTGTATCAAACATCTTCACCAAAACCAAAAAAGATGGTGGATGCCGCATTATCATTGACTTAACCCAGCTGAATACTTTTGTGCAATATACCCACTTCAAAATGGAAACATTTGTAACTGCCAAACAACTAGTTTCCTGAGGGTACTTCATGGCCTGCATCGACCTAAAAGATGCATACCCATACATAAAGATATTTGAAGTTTATCTGGATGGGGCAGCTATGGCAGTATAGAGCACTGCCTAATGGATTAACAACAGCTCCCAGGTTATTTACCAAAATATTGAAACCGGCATTGGCGTCTTTACGAAAACAAAACCATATTGCCATGGCTTATCTTGATGACATCTTAATTGTAGGAAAAACCTTGGAATTGGCTAAATTAGCTGTGACAGCCACCAAGTTGCTATTTCAAAAGCTGGGATTTATCATCCATCCAGAAAATCCAAGTTAATGCCCTTAGTTGTAATGGACTAGCTGGGGTTCACGATTGACACAATTCACATGACTGTCACTTTGCCAAAAAACAAGGCAACAGACTTAATAGAGGCATGTAATAGCCTTGTTTGCGCGAGCAAACCAGCCATTCGGCAACTGCCAGGGTAATCGGGAAACTTGTGGCTACATTTCCAGCTACACATTATGGACCGTTACATTATCAAAATTTACAAAGAGCCAAAATCTCAGCACTCAAATCTCATGCTGGTCATTTTGACAGGCCTATGCAGTTACCGGCCAAAGCAAAAATCGAACTGCGATGGTGAATTAGCAACATTCGACATTGCTTTAATCCCATCACAGTTACAAATCCTTCAGTTGTGTTACAAACTGACGCCAGCGCTCACGGTTGGGGAGCTACCGATACCACCTCCAGTTGTGGCGATAGATGGAATTTGCACAAATCTACATTACTTCAGGCACGAGGTATAAACTATTTAGAAATGTTGGGAGCATTTCACGGGCTACAGGCTTACTGTGCAGACATGCATCATCTGCATGTTCGCCTACAAATAGACAACACCACAGTGGTGGCATATTTAAATCATATGGGTGGTATCAAGTCGATATCTTATGCTGAATTGGCAAATACAATTTGGCACTGGTGCATAGAAAGAAACATTTGGATTTCAGCTACCTACCTTCCGGGTAAGCTAAATACAGTGGCGGACACCAGGTCACGCATATTCAATGGCAACACCAAATGGATGTTGAACCACCAGGTATTTACTGACATTATAGCTCAGTATGGAATGCCAGATATCGACCTTTTTGCGTCTAGACTTAACCATCAGATACCAACATATGTCGCATGGGAACCAGACCCTGGGGCAGTAGCGATGGATGCTTACTCTCTCCATTGGGGGAATTTGTTTTTCTATGCATTTCCCCCTTTCTGCCTCATCAGTCGGGTATTGCGGAAAATCCAATTAGACTCTGCATCAGGGATATTGATAGTACCCGACTGGCCTACACAGCCATGGTTCCCGGTGGTCCTCGACATGGTAAAGGAACCGTGTCTTCCGGTTCCCAAATGCCCGAACCTCCTGATTGATCCCGTAAGAGGGGAAAATCATCCGTGCCATGGTTACATGAACCTGTTGGCTTGCAGGTTCTGAAAAGGCCACTTCTGGAGTTCGGGCTGATGAACAGGACCATGGACATCATCACGGCGTCGCGCAGAGAGTCCACAAGAAGACAATACCTTACCCATGTTAAGAAATGGGAGGTATTTTGTTCCAGGACTGGTACCACTTACAACTCTGCTACCATCACGGATGTAATGGAATTCCTGGCGGGCCTTCACTACGATGAGGATCTCGGTTACAGTGCCATCAACAGCGCGAGGAGTGCTTTGTCATCCTACCTCAGGCTTGGAGTGGGATTCCATTCCCTGGTGTCCAAACTAATGAGGGGTATTTTTAATTCTAACCCTCCCATGCTAACCTGGGATATCGGACTGGTCTTGTCCCTACTCAGGGGTTGGGCACCTGTCTCGACACTCTCATTTGCTAAGCTCACCTACAAAGTGGTGATGCTGATGGCACTCGTCACTGCGCAATGGGTCCAGACCCTTCACTAATTAAAATTGGATAAAATGGTGTATATTCCTACCAAAGTAACCTTCTTTGTCAATGAGTTACTAAAACATCACAGACCAGGGTCATCCGGTCTAAAATTGGAGTTCTTGGCTTATCCTGTAGATAGACGCCTTTGTATAACCACTCACCTTCGGCACTATTTAGAAGTCACCAAAAATATCAGGGGTACGGAAATGGGTCTTTTAATCAGTTTTGAACACCCTCACCATAGGGTGACTGTTCAGACCATTTACATGTGGCTCAGGGTGGTGTTGGGTGCCGCAGGGGTAGACAATGTCCTCCGCTACCAACCCTCTATCATAAGGTCAACTGGTATGTTAGTTCTCTTAATCTTACTATCTTCAGTCAATACTGCTATCTGTGATTTCACACCGCTGCTTTAAAAAATGTCGCGCATGCGTGCTGGCGGGGTCTTCACGAAATCCCTCATCGTAACTCCTCATAAAATAAGGATCAAACTTTGAACTGGTAAGTTCTCGTTTAAGTTTACTATTTTATAGTCCAATTGTCAGGTCACACACTTCCCGGATGGCTATCATTGGTCTTCCACCTCAGGTCTGATTAAGTTGGAAGTGAACAGATTGAAATGAGATTTGAAATGTTTGAAATTTTAACCATTTGTTCAACCCAGGCATCTTGGAGATTACAATGAGCCTTCGAGAATCCAAAAGAAAGGGCCTTTTCTAGTTCTTCCCACCACTCCTTCACACATGAACTTCTTGAGGAGAGTATGGGACAGCTTATTGACATGATGCTGGCGATTAGGGGCTTACATTTTGTGAGAAGGTTAGAGAAACTGAGATTCCCCATAACAGAAGGGAGATTCAATACAAAATGTTTAAAATGATGAAAGGTTTTGACAAATTGAATAAAGCAAGACTGTTTTCAGTGGTGGGGGGGGGTCTGTAATCAATGAGCATGTACTGAGGAAAAAACGGAGAGGGATGTAAGGAGATTTCCCTGCATAAATATTTATTGAAATCTAGACAAAAGACTTGGAGATACAAAAACAGGGCATATATAAAAACAAGGATGTAATGCAGATGTTCTATAAGGCCACATTTGGAATATTGTGAGCAATTTTGGACACCATATTTGAGCAAGGATGTGCTGGCTCTGGAGAGGGTTGAGAGGACGTTTGCTAGAATGACCCCAAGAATGAGTAGGTTAACCTCTGATGAACGTGTGTTGGCACTGGGCCTTCTTCTTCTTGCGTATGGTGTGTACAGCCTAAAGTTGTAGGACAACTTGTTCTATTTGATCTTATTTGATTGTGCACGCCTGATTGATTGCATTCGTCAAAACAGGGTGGACCACGTGAAGGTTGCAATCTCCCACCCCAGCACTGGGCCTGGACTCGCGGGAGTTTAGAAGAATGAGGGGGGACCTAATTGAAACATACAGAATAGTGAAATGCTTGGATAGAATGGATGTGGAGAGGATGTTTCCACTGGTGGGAGAGTAGGACTAGAGGTCAGAGCTTCAGAATTAAAGGATGTTCTTTTAGGAAGGAGATGAGGAGACATTTCTTTAGTCAAAGGGTGGTGAATCTGTGGAATTCTTTGCCACAGAAGGCTGTGCAGGTAAAGTCAGTGGATATTTTTAAGGCAAAGATAGATAGATGTTTGATTAGTACGGGTGTCAGAGGTTATGGGGAGAAGGCAGGAGAATGGGGTTAGGAGGGAGATATTGATCAGCCATGATTGAATGGCGGAGTAGACTTGATGGGCCGAATGGCCTAATTCTACTCCTATCATTTATGACCTTATGACCTTATAACAAATAGAGAACCCACAAAGGCACATGGTACAATTGAATTTGATTGTTTGAATTCATTAAAACTTTGATATACCAGAAATCTTGGGCTGTCTGCTCTTGCTTTGTACTGCTCTATGTTCTCTGTGACATCTTTTAGATTTAATCATTTTATAATCCAATTGTGGGATGTGTGGGCAGAACTGGGGGGTCTGGACTGTGAGTGAGGTCATTATCTGGACTGTATGCCAGATCCATGGCTAGGAGTGCTCGTATACATCCCACTCCCTTTAAACTCCCTATGCTCATTGGAAAACTTATTGGCTCTGCAATATGCAAAAATAAAACATGAAACAAAAGTCTTTGGGTATAAATAATAATAACATCCAATAGACAATAGGTGCAGGAGTAGGCCATTTGGCCCCTTGAGCCAGCATCGCCATTCACTGTAATCATGGCTGATCATCCACAATCAGTACCCCATTCCTGCCTTTAGCCCGACTAAAGTCCTGACAATTTTGGATTATTACAGTTTTATTTCATTAGGAATTAAAAAGCTGGAACCATGAATTGTAACAGTAAAACTACTGAGCTGGCACAAATTTAGTTAATTAAATGCCAGAAAAAGGCAGGATCTGAAGGAAGAAACAGAACTATTGTTTCAGGATAATAACTTTTTATCAGAACTGGGAGTAGTTAGTGATAAACCATTTTAAGATACTGATAAAAAATAAGAATAGAAAAGAATAAAAATGGAAAGGGAAGAAGGAAGGAAACATTAAACTCCAAAAGGTTTAATAGTGGACGATGAAAGAGTGAATTTTGGATAAATAAGGAAACTAACTTTGAAATCTGTAAAAAAGAATGTAAAATGTTGGAAATGTTGTTCACCATAAATTTTCAAACTCAGCTTTGAGTCCCACACGCTACATTATTCCAAATGGAAATTTGAGGTGTTACTCCACAAAGTTGCATTGAGCTTCACTGGAGGACTCTGAAGAGGGAGAGGAGAGGCTGTGAGTGGAATGGGGATTTGAAGTGAGAAGCTGTGGGATATACATGATGCTCAGTGGTCCAAGAACAGTCAGCCCATCTTTTTTGTCGTTGGCTTTGCAATGGAGAAGAGACCAATAAATTCAGTACATTAAGTTGGAAGACCTATCGCGAGAATCACTAAAATGTTTAGTTTAGAGATACAGCCCAGAAACAAGCCCTTCGGCCCACCGAGTCCTCGCCAACCAGCGATCCCTGCACATTAACACTATCCTACACACACTAGGTTCAATTTACACTTATTAACCTACAAACCTGTACGTCTTTGGAGTGCGGGAGGAAACCGAAGATCTCGGAGAAAACCCACGCGGTCACGGGGAGGACGTACAAACTCTGCACAGACAGCACCAGTAGTCTGGATCGAACCTGGTTCTCTGGTGCTGCAAAGCTGTAAGGCAGTAACTCTACCGCTGCACCACCTTGCCATCCTGCTTCAGCTCAAAGAGTATTTGGATGCCTGGATGGTGGAAATTGAGTTAATTAAGGAGTAAATGTGGCAGCTCCTGCAGATGCTCAGGGAAGAATCACCAAAGGATGAAGATAGAGTCAATGAAAAAGTGACGCCATAAAGAGTTGTTTTAGCATGGTTGTTCAAGCAGAGAAGAATTCTTAACCTATTTTCTTCAATCCAGAGACTTATTTTGCTTTATTTCGCAATGACATTTTGTTCTGTAAAACTTACATTTCTTTCTGTTGCTGTTTTGGTGAATGTTTTTCTATTCAGCCCCATTCTGAGGTCAGGTCATGGGTACTCGGACCTTTGAAGGTGTACTTAGATTGAACATGAGGGCAGCCCGTATAGATAACGAAAACAAAGGGAGCATTCAGACAAAGATATAACGGTGTAAGTTAATGTGAGAGGCCTTCACCTCTTTCCACATATATGTGCATCTCAGTGGAAAGGTCTTAAGACATCAAGTTATGTCATAGGTGTAGAATTAGGCACTTCAGCCCATCATGTCTACTCCGCCATTCAATTGTGGCTGATCTATCTCTCCCTCCTAACTCCTGCCTTCTCCCCATAACCGCTGACACCTGTACTAATCAAGAATGATATGTGTAGGAAAGAACTACAGATGCTGGTTTAAATCGAAGGTAGACACACAATGCTGGAGTAACACAGCAGGACAGGCAGCATCTCTGGAGAGAAGGAATGGGTGAAGTTTCGGGTCGAGACCCTTCTCCGGACTGATGTCAGGGAAATGGGCGGCACAGAGATAGAATGTAGTCGGAGACAGTAAGACTGGTGGGAGAACTGGGAAAGGGGAGTGGATGGAGAGAGAAAGCAAGGGCTTGAAGTTAGCAAGGTCAATGTTCATACCACTGGGGTGTAAACTGCCCAAGTGAAATATGAGGTGCTGTTCCTCCAACTTGCACTGGGCCTCACTCTGACAATGGAGGTGGCCCAGGTCAGAAAGGTCAGATTGGGAATGGGAGGGGTAGTTAAAGTTCTGAGCAACCGTGAGATCAGGTAGGTTAAGGCGGACTGTGCGGAGGTGTTCAGCGAAACGATCGCCGAGCCTGCGCTTGGTCTCGCCGATGTAGAGGGGGTGACACCTACGACAGCGGATACAGTAGATGAGGTTGGAGGAGGTGCAAGTGAACCTCTACCTCACCTGGAAAGACTGTTTGGGTCCTTAGATGGTGTTCAAGGGTGGAGGTAAAGTGGCAGGTGTTGCATCTCCTGCAGTTGCAGGGATAGGTACCTGGGGAGGGGGTGGTTTGGGTGGGAAGGGACGAGTTGACCAGGGAGTTGCACAGGGAAGGTCTCTGCAGAAAGCAGAAAGGGGTGGAGATGGAAATATGTGGCCAATAATGGGATCCCGTTGGAGGTGGCGAGGATTATATGCTGTATGCGACGGCTGATGGGGTGGAAGGTGAGAACAAGGGGGACTTTGTTCTTGTTACGAATGGGGGGGGGGGGGGGCAAGAGCAGAGTGGTGGGATATCGAGGAGACCCTAGTGAGGGCCTCATCTATAATGGAAGAGGGGAACCGCCATTTACTAAAAATGAGGACATCTCCGATGACCTGGTATGGAAAAGCTCATCCTTTACTCCAGCATTTTGTGTCTAATCAAGACTCTATCTCTCTGCCTTAAAAATATCCACTGAAACAAACGATATCTGGGTGGCAAATGGCAGGGATGATTAGTTTATTAGATAATCTCAGAAGAAACATATACAGTCGATAGATTAATAAGTGCAAATAAAGCATTCATTCATTCATTCATTCATTCATTCGTTTACTTACTCAGACACGTATACATAATTAGGAAACAAGGTAATTGTCTTGTCACTCTGCTCTCCCAGTCTTAAGCATCCCGACAGATGGAAGTGGGATTGAGAAATATTTTCTTTATGATGATATTCCTTACTTTCTGCGCCTGTGACATTAACAGATTATTATTTTTTGTTTAAAATCATGCCATTGCTTTTTATGGCCAATTAATATCAGATAAATAAAACTTTGGAAATGTAGATGGTACTTTTTTTTTACTGGAAAAAAGGAAAATATCTGAAAAGGAATTAACCCACCTGCTGGGCTGATGATAATTGAACAATGAAGCAACTAAACGCACAGAGTTTGGATTTGGCGGTAATTATAGAAACTTGCCTCAAGCTACATGCTTTACAGGAAACACACAATCAACTGGAGTTGGCAACCAATTTAGCTATGCTCACCTGGACTTTAAATAGTTAAACAGTGTGACCAAGGCTGGACCTCTATTATGTGTTATAAATTATATCCACCAATAATATTTATCTCTTTCAATTTGATTATTACTTTATTTCAAAGAAATTAGAATTTTAAAAAAAAAACATATTTTAAGTCTTGGCCAGTCAAATGGCAGTGTGTTCAAAATCCAGTCCAATGGTTTGAGCAACAATTGAATTCAATTGAATTGAATACATTTTATTAGCCAAGTATGTATACATACAAGGAATTTGCCTTGGTGCTTTGCTCGCAAGTAACAACATGATATGCAGCAGACAATTAAAAATAAAACATTATAATTTAAACATGTAAAGAATTAAATAAAATTCCAGAGCAAAAGGAGACTACAGATTTTTGGTTGTTGAGCAGAGCTACTGCTCGTGGATAAAAGCTGTTTTATGTCTGGCTGTGGCAGCTTTGACAGTCCGGAGTCGCCTTCCAGAGGGAAGTGATTCAAAGAGTTTGTGGCCAGGATGAGAGGGGTCAGAAATGATCTTACCCTTGCAGTGTACAGTTCGTCGATGGGGGGAAGGTTGCAGCCAACAACCTTTTCGGCTGGTCGAACGATATGCTGCAGCTTCCGGAGGTTGTGCTTGGTGGCTGAGCCAAACCAGACCATGATGGAGAAGGTGAGGACAGACTCTATGTGGCAGTATAAAACTGGACCATCATTGCCTGTGGCAGATTGTGTTTTCTCAGCCGCCACGGGAAGTACATCCTGTGTTGGGCTTTTTTTACTGTGGAGTCGATGGTGGCCCCTCATTTAAGGTCCTCGGAGATGATGGTTCCAAGGAACTTAAATGACTCCACAAATGTGATTGTGGTGTTGTTGATGGTGAGTGGGGGGAGGGGAGGGGGAGCTCTCTTGAAGTCTACAATCAATTCCACTGTTTTAAGAGCATTGAGCTCGAGGTTGTTGCGATACCACCAGGACGCCAGCTGTGTCATTTCCTGTCTGTAGGTAGATTTCTCCCCATCCTGGATCAGTCCAATCAGAGTTGTGTCGTCCACAAACCTGAGACGCTTGACAGAGGAGTCTGTGGAGGTGCAGCCATTGGTGTAGAGAGTGTAAAGGAGAGGGGAGAGTATGCAGCCTTGCGGTTCTCCTATGCTGAGGGTTTGCGGGTCCGAGATATGCTTTCCCAGCCTCACATGCTGCTTCCTGTCTGTCAGGAAGTTGGAGATCTACTGACAGAGGGGTTCAGACACAGTCAACTGGGAGAGTTTGGAGTGTAGTAGCTCTGGCACAATGGTGTTGAACGCAGAGCTAAAATCCTTGCACAGGTCCCCCGGCGGTCTAGGTGCTAGAGGATGAAGTGCAGGCTTGGGTTGACTACATCATCCACTGATCTATTGGCCTGGCATGCAAACTGCAGAGGGTCCCCTCCCCCCATCATGGAATCATGGAAAACTTTATTGTCATTCAGACCTTGCGGTCTGATCGAAATTTCGTTGCCTTCAGTCATACAAATAGTAAATAACAAAACACACAATAAACACATATTTAACATCCACCACAGTGAGTTCACCAGATACCTCCTCACTGTGATGGAAGGCAAAAATCTTGTCTTTGTCCCTTCCCTTCTTGTTCTTCCTCTTCCTCTGCGCTGAAGACCGCACCGGGTGACGTAAATAAGTCCCGCGGGTGAACCGCGCTCCCCAAGCGGGCCGGTTCAACTCCGCGGCCCGGGGCGTTTGTGATTTTGTCCAGCAGGGGGTTTGTGATTTTTTACAGCTGGGCCAGCACAAGTCTTCCATGGGTCTTCATGATTACAGAGCTCAGTGCGACAGACCTGTTGTCATTAAGATCAGTAATCCTTGCCTCTTTGGGTACAGGGACAATATTGGAGACTTTGAAGCAGGCAGGGACAGTACAGGTTTGCAGGAACCGGTTGAGAATGTCTTGGACTTGGTGCCAGTTGTTCGGCACAGAGCTTGAGAGTAGAGGGGTAAACATTGTCCGGTACTGGAGATTTCCGGCTTTTCTGTCTCCTGAATTTCTACCTCCTCAATTCCTATTGTTAGTGATGGAGAAGTGGCCAGACTGATGTTGGGCAGCAAGGAGGGGGTGGGTAGTGGACGAGGGCTCAGTCTTTGTAGACAGTAGTCAGGTTGTTAGTGGGTGTGAAGTGGTGATTGGGAAGGAGTGGGTGGGGGAGGGGGTACCAGGATTATGCTTCGGTCTATCCAAACTATTGCAGTAGAACTCGTTCAGGTTGTTGGTCAGCTGCCGATTGTCCAAGGAGCGGATAATAGTTACTGTTTAATTTTTTCACAATCACAAACAATCACAATAATACTTTATTAGCCAAGTATATTTTGCAACATGTGAGGAATTTAATTTCCCAAGTCAGTCATACAATAAAAAGCAACAGAACACACTAACACATTTTAACATAAACATCCACCACAGTGATTCCTCCACATTCCTCACTGTGATTGAAGGTGAAAAAAGTTCAATCTCTTCCCTTTGCTCTCCCGCGGTGGGGGGCCTCGAGCCCTCCATTGACGGGACGATCTTCAGTCCCGTAGCCGGCGGCGTTTTGCCCCTCCAGGTCGGGGCGATCAGTTCCTGCATCGGGGGGGATGTCAGCTCCCCCGCATCGGCGATCGAACCCCGCGTCGGGACTGGTCGAACCTTCCGCGCCATTGGAGTGTCCCGACTCGGCCTCTCCCGAGACTGCAAGAATACCTGTGTATTGCTGAGAGTGTGATGGGTTCACCACGGCATTGTCTTTGAAAACAACTCTGGTGCAATAGAATCATAAAGCAGAGAAAATGAGCCCTTTAATAATGTATTGTGTTCATGCCAATTATTCAAATGCCACAGTAAACAAATCTAATTTCCCAGCACTTGGCCTCTAACCTACTATACCTGAAATATTGTGTTACTAACAAAAAACGCAAAGTACTGGAGTAACTCAGCAGGTCAGGCAGCGTCTCTGGAGAACTTGGATAGGCAATGGTTTGGGTTGGAAAGCTTCCAGCATCTGCAGTTCTTGTGTCTATGTTGTGTTAATACCTGCCACTGCCACACCTTTAGATAGTGCATTCCTGATTTCTACCACCCACTGGGTGAAAAAAATGCTTCCTCAAATTCTCTCTAAATCTCCTGCCCCTTTATCTTAAACACATGCTTTCACACTATTTACCCTATATATGCCTTTCATAATTTTGTACAGTCTAAATCAATGTGCCCCTACCCCCACCCCATCTCAGCCTTCCTCACTATAAACAAAAACTATCCACCCTATTCACTATCTCTTCATTGTGATATTGTTTCCTCCGAGTGTGTGTAAATGATCCCATGACACCACTTTTGAAAAGGGTATGGAAATTATCCCCTGTGAACTAGCCAATATTTACCCCTCAATTAACTACACCAAAACAAATATCCTAATTATCATCAAGTTGCTACTTGTGGGAGCTTCCTGTGTACATATTGGATACTGTATTCACTGCACCGCACCAGACTGCAAAGTATTTAACCCCTGCTTAAATACAAGTCTGAGGATAGGAAGAATCTCCACCAAAGGCACAGACCGCAATATTAATCCCCTTTGCTGGATGGGGAAAACTCGATGGAAAAGTTATTGGTGAAATAATCATAAGGAAATAAAGATAATCCCTATTCGAGAGCAGCAGGCACCGTGGAGTCTGAGTATCACGCTGTGAAGAGGCGAGAATCTTAATTAGCACTGTTAAACCAAGCTTCGTCTGTAATGCATGATGCTGAAGTCCACTCTCAAAGGATACATAAGTTGTACAAATGAAGGGAAGCTGCTGACCAAGTCAACACAGCCACTCAAACTTTTGCAACTGGCTACTGTTGAACAAGATAATTCTTGTTATGGGTAACCGAATAAAGGCAAACATGTTTTTTTACTTAACAAAATCCTTGTGGGATCCAAAAAGCATTGCACAAATCCAGGCTGCTAACATTTGTGCTTAGTTATTTGTGCCTTTTTCACATTACTCGTTCATTTTTACCTAAGCTGTATATTTCTGTTAGATGGAAGTGGCATCCAAAAGAACAAAAAGTTCAAGAATCTTGAGTTAATGAGCTGTTCAAATTTTAAGGGCCTTGTTAGTGGTGCAGGCATGGATACTGTTGTTTATTTTGCTTGAATCTATCCCCTGAGGTTTTATCACAAAGTCTACAACCACTTATTTGTCAAACAACCATATTTCCATCCCTTAATACTTTAATAATTAATTAATAGCATGGATGCTAACGGGGGCAGATTATATTGCTTGTGGGAGTATTGCGTAGAGTAGGTTTTGAATGGGGAATTGTATGAGAATTCATTCAAGCTGTGAACTGATAATAGATACCAGCTCAGAGATTAGCCTGACTGACGGACTTTGGTCTCTCTGGGTGGAAATGACTACGGAGCAGCTCACACTTGCAGATAACTCTGATTTCCAGCTGTGGGATTGAGTGTTCTCTTGCTGACAGGGTATGTGGGGGGGAATTTTTGGTGGGAGATGCCTGTGGTTTAGTTGGGTGGGGAAAACACTTTTGCTCCTCTTATGCTGCACCTTCTAAACAAAGATGTATTTGCCAATCTTTAGCTGTTGGATTACCCAAGGTTTGGAAACCTTGGCTGTCCAGTGTAAAACCTGCAGAGCAAGTGAACTCTGGGATGGAAAGGAAAAAACATGGTGACGCTGAAATTCCAAAATAAAAACAGATGATGCTTGAAATACTCAGGAGGTCAGAGAGCATCTGAGGGGTACAAAGAAAGTTTATGTTTCAGGTCAATTACGCTATAATATTTAAGCTGCTATTGCATCTCCAGGCTGCCTGATATTTGCTCTGCCTCTGTTAATCTTGCAAGTGCACAAGCTGGTTGGCTTTTAGGATTTTGGGTTTTATAAATCTGTGTCAATCTCAACTCACCTGTTTTTGGTGCTAAAATACCGTTCCAAGGGCATAAATATTTTTTACAAATGTGCAGCGTATTTTGGAATGCTTTTAATGCATTGGAGGAAGAGATAGCATACGTATAGTTGAGACACATTCCCATGAGCAGCAAATGAAAGACAAATGCATTCAGAGCATTGAGACTGCAGATGCTGGACATTTGAGCAAAAAATAAACTGCTGGAGTAACTCGATGGGTCAGGCAGCATCTATGGAGGGAAATAGACAGACAATAATTCAGATTAGTACTCATGTTCAGACTAATGGAATAGAGGGATGATATCTGTGTTCCCTCTGCTCCATCAGTCTGAAGAAGGGTCCCGACCCAAAACACTGTCTGCCCATTTCCTTCCACAACTGCTGCCTGATATGTTGAGTTCCTCCAGCAGTTTGTATTTTGTTCCGACCCAGAGCTCCCACAGAGTTACGGAGGAAGATCAGTAGGGTAAGATTACTTGTGATTTTCAGGTTGCAACTAACACCAATAAACCCAGGTTGACTATAAAATAATCAGTGGGAAGTGAAGAAATAGGAGGCAGTCAGAGCAGAGGGAAGAAGATTAGCTGTCACCATCAATGGGAATCCAAAAGTGTTCTAGGGCAATGAGATATACATAGTAAAGGAGGAGTGTTTAGTGGTGTGAGGCCATTCAAGGAAAAATAAAACAGGAACTTACACATGGATGCTAAGGATAGCATTGAAGTCCTAAATTGATTTTAGGTTTGGTTACTGTTGCCATGTGTGCTGAGATATAGTGAACATTTTAGTTTATCGTACCATCCAGTCAAATCATACCATAATGGAGTACATTCAAACTATACACATACGATAGGTACTCTAAATAGAAACATAACCAGAGTGCATAATATAAAGTTACAGCTGCAGAGAAGGTGCAGATTAAAAAGGATGCGCAAGGGCTGCGGTGAAGATGATTAGGAGATCCATAGCTTATGAGAGGTCCACTGAGGAATTTACGAACAGCGTGAAGAAGCTATTCCTGAATCTGGTGGTATCTGCATTCAAGAGTTTGCATCTTGTGCCCGACAGAGGAGGACAAGAAGTGGGAATTACCAAGGCGTAAGTAGTTCTTGATTATGTTAGCTGCTTCCCCAAGGCCGCGTGAAGTCTGGATTGAGTTGATGGGGCGAGGCTAGTTTTCCAGATGGACTGGGCTGTATCCGCAATGCTCTGTAATTTCCCGCAATCTTGGGAAGAGCAATTGCCAAACCACGTTATTATGCATCCCAATAGGGTGCTTTCTACAGTGCATTTGTAGAAATTGGTAGTATAAATTAAGAGTAATTGGTAATGAAATTGGCACATTGGCCTTCATCAGTCAGAGTATTGAGTATAGAAGTTGGGAAGTCATGTTGCAGTTATGTAAGACATTGGTTCAAGATTCAAGATTCAAGAGAGTTTATTGTCATCTGTCCCAGATAGGGCAATGAAATTCTTGCTTTGCTTCAGCACAACAGAATATAGAAGGCGTGAATACAGAACAGATCAGTGTGTCCATATACCATTGTATAAATATATACGCACATGAATAAATAAAATAGATAAAGTGCAAATAAACAGATGTTTGAGTTGAGTTTAATAGCCTGATGGCTGTGGGGAAGAGCTGTTTCTGAACCTGGACATTGCAGTCTTCAGGCTCCTGTACCTTCTACCTGAAGGTAGCGGGGAGATGAGTGTGAGGCCAGGATGGTGTGTGTCCTTGATGATGCTGCCAGCCTTTTTGAGGCAGCGAGTGCGATAGATCCCCTCGATGGTAGGGAGATCAGAGCCGATGATGGACTGGGCAGTGTTTACCACTTTTTGTTGTCTTTTTCGCTCCTGGGCACTCGAGTTGCTGAACCAAGCCACGATGCAACCGGTCAGCATGCTCACAATGCTAGAATGTGGAAAAAAAGGTGCAGGAGTTGACCATTCGGCTCTTCGAGCCAGCACCGCCATTAAATATGATCATGGCTGATCACCCAAAATCAGTAACCCATTCCTGCTTTTACGCCATATCCCTTCATGAAGGAAGGTGTCAGAGCCACCTTTCAGTGGTCATTGGGACATGCTACCTTGCCTTTCTTTAAGTACCATGATGATAGTGGTTCTCGTATAGAAGGTGGGAATCTCAGAATGGGCCAGGGAAGGGTTAAAGATGTCCACGAATACTCCAGCCAGCTGGTTCATGCAGATTCTGAAGACGTGGTTACCTGAATCAGCAAAGTGCTTTCTATTAACCAGTGCGTTTTGAAGAGCACACCTCCCCTTTAACATTTTCAGACTTCTTTTAAGTGGCAGCAGATCTGTGGGATTTGTTGCCTTGCCAAATGGCAAGCTGCCAAGAAGCAGCCCGATTACCATTGGCAACTTGCCTTTGCAGTAGAGGCCTGGCTACCAAAGTTGATCGGCCAGCTTCATCAGGTAGGTGTCTGCAAAACAGAGCAGCAGATGGAGCATTTGAAAAAGATGGTTCTCTCAGACTTTTTCCAGCACTTCTTAAACTTGTTAAATTTATTAATTGTGATTTGCTTAATTCATTACAAACATATGTATTAGAAACAAGTATATGCCACTTGCTTCGTCAAGCCCGTTCTATCATTTAATCCAATCATGGCATGTAAAGGAATTTTGGACAATGAGATTTCAATGTGTTCAAGTAGAGATGGATCAGAGAGAAGAAAATAAAAAATAATCTAAGCTGCGTTTGGAGGCTAAGGCTGCAATCATGAGTTGCCATATGAGATTATAATGGTAATAACATAGATTTGTTTCAACAAAGGGAGAATGGAGTATTTCATATTCATAGCTGCTATGTATTCAGGAAATTTAGAGAATTTGGGGAGTGGAAGTGTTGATGTCACTCAAAAGAGAATACATTTTTTTTCACAAATATTCTCAAAGTAAGACACCTTTTTCTTGTCTTTGAGCACGTTTCTGAGTTGTGGGCATGGCTGGCAACATCAGTGGGCTCTTTCATAGTGTAGTGGGCTTTTTGAAACGCTGCAGTAATATTACAGATGGAGCACAACTGAACGGTTTACCAGATTC
The DNA here is from genome assembly GCA_035221665.1 of Okamejei kenojei. Taxonomy (NCBI): domain Eukaryota; kingdom Metazoa; phylum Chordata; class Chondrichthyes; order Rajiformes; family Rajidae; genus Okamejei; species Okamejei kenojei. The sequence goes on along the minus strand of CM069131.1, from coordinate 16,253,149 downwards.
AATCATATTGTATGGGTCTCAGATCATGGACTTCAGTTCTCAGGGTTTTGACCCGAAACGTCACCCATTCCTTCCCACCAGAGATGCAACCTGTCCCGTTGAGTTACTCCAGCTTTTTGTGTCTATCTTTGGTTTAAACCAGCATCTGCAGTTCCTTCCTAACCAATGTACCACCTCTCTCCTCTGTGCTTCTTCTCCATCCCATGAGAATGAAAGCTAATATTCCATTTGCCTTCTTAATCACTTATTGTAGCTATGTCAGTTTTGTGTTCATAGTAATGGGACATGCTGATTTATCTGAAAACCAACAATTAACAGTCTCAGACCATTTAAATCAGACTTTCCTCTTCCTACCAAAGTGAATCACAGGACATTTGGCCTTTATTGCAAAGTGGTAGCGTACAAAAATAGAAATGAGCTTTGGTATGACCACAACTGCAGTACTGCATTCAGCTTTGGTCTCTTTATTTAAGGAAAGATATTCTTGCTTTGGAGAGTGTCCAGAGAAAGCTTTCCAGATTGATTCCAGATGTGAAGGAATTGTCTTGTGAAGAAGCAATGAACGGATAGGCCTGTACTCTCCAGAGTCTCGGAGACTGAGTCATGATCTTATTGAAACATAAGCTTGACAGTGTAGATGCCACGAGGATGTTGGAGAATCTTGAATTGAGGACATCGTTTCAGAAAAAAAAAGCTGATTTATTAAACATCTAAGATGGAGATGGGTCTACTTTTGGACTAGATGGAAATCAGGGGTTATACAGATCAGTCAAGGAATTGTGGAGTTAAGACCAAAAAATTGAAGATTCGGTGAGATGATGTCCTTCATTGAAGAAAGCCTTGTGTCCTTACCCAGTAGAGCAGGTCTGAAGTGAGGCCACACACAAACTGCCAGAGCAGCAAATCATATTCCGCTAGGGTAACTCACATACAATCTAATGACATGTACATTGAATTCTCCAATTTTAGGTAACTAACCTACAAACAAACCTCCTACCTCCATATTTGTGTGTAAAACATAAAGAGATAGTCTTAAAAACATCAATATTCATTCAAAATTGGATTTCATAAGGGCTAGGAAACAATTATTTGAACATCATTGCAATCTTTAGCATGGTAAAGAATCCCAAGGATCGCCACTAAACATTATTGCACAAAAATTGACATTCATCCAAATAAGAAAATGTCAGGAGAAATAACCAATGCCTTGGTTCTGAAGTAACCTCTGCAAAGAAAGCGAAAGTTAGAAGATTTATGATACGAAATGCATAGCTCAGACACCTGGAGACACAACTCCGATAAGGAAGCCTTTAACATCAGTGCTGCATGGTCCAAAACCTGAATAGTGCAACGTTTTTAGTTTTATTGTTAGGGAGAGAGCTCTCATTGCAATAGATTGGATGAAGGGCACAGACAGAGTAGAAAGCTAGGATGGGAATTTTAATATCTTGCCCTTGCCCTTGCAGGTCATTGGAGCTGTGAGGCCACAGTTCTACTAGTGTTGTGTCGCTGTGCTGCTCCTGGCCTGTCAAGTAGTTGAGGTTTTGACATGTCAAACATGTCCATTAAGCTTTCAGAAATAGATGAGGTGACCCAAGGTCAGAAGCATGTGAATGCACATAAGTGGAATGGAGTTTTGATACTGAAAAGGATATGGGTCGGGAACAAAACTCCAGATTAAATAGGTAACACCATGATTATGAACTGTCTTGGTGAACCCCAGACAATGGCCCAGGAGCATAATGTAGCCTCTGCCCAGGAACCAAAATTTGTGACACTGACTCGTAATAATATCTTCAATCTTCCCAGTATTTAATGGGAGGAAATTTCTACTCATCTATTCAAAATAATCATAATCCAACTATTGCACAGGCAGCTTGTTTCAAATCAATTTGAATCTTAACTTGCTGTCAGATTGTGCAGGGTTTCTTCAATGAAGTTCATATTTAAAATAATATTTATAATGGTTATTTGATTAATGGTCTGTGATGGTTTTTGTAACAAGCCAGAGGACTGTAATCCTTTAAAGTACACTTTCAGTAGTCAAATCATTCCACTGAACTCTGTTTCAGTCCAAATACTCATTCTATGTATGGTCTGCCTCGGACTTGAAATATTTTAATCTGCAAATTGTTTAACAATACAGATGTAATCCAACAAGCCTTAAATGGAAAGGTTTTTAACATTTTGATATCTCATTTTCAGTTGCTTAGCAGATTACTGTGCATGTCATATAAAAGGCCAGGGGCTATATTTAATTGTGGTTGTGGTATTTATTTTTCCCCCTTGCCTTTTTTGACACTGGACAATTTACATACTGATGGCAGGAAAAATCTTGTTTGCCAAACAGTCTGCAAACAAATCTTCCCGACTGATATATATTTTTGAATCGGGTTTCTCAGATTTTATCAATGTTAAAATACTCCAAGGGCTCGTTAAAATCATCAAATTCCTGTTCAACCAAAATTAGATATTTGTGGATTGTTGTTGTATCTGTGGTTTGGATTGACTCTATTCATCATGCCAGGTGATTTGGAGTTGCATTATCAGACATCACAAGGTCAAATTTCACATGGTTGGAATATCATTTGATCAAACCCCAAGCAGTATTTCCAGGCAGATTTGGTAAAGCTATGACTAATCCATAATGCATTGGTTCATGTTTTGTTTTCCCCTCTGCAAATGCTATATATGACAATGTTGCAAATTGTTTGCATGGATTACCATTACACGTGCTGACCATCCTTGTTTGAAGTGACCACATTGTTTAAGAGATCACCAGTCTTTGCAGAAATCATAATGGTTTGCAGGAATCACCATAGTTTGTAATGATCATAGTTGTTTGTCAGGGTCACTCTTGTTTGAGGTGATCACCACTTTTGAACTCAACACCATTGCTTGCAATGATCACTATTGTTTTGTACAATTAGTATAGCTCTTTTATAAACATAATTGTTTGCTGTGATAATGATAGCTTGAAATGATGATGGTTTAATCGTCATTATTTGTAGTGATTAAACTTGTTTGAAATGATCCTCATTATTTGCAGTTATCACAGTGGTTTGCATTGATCACATTCACAATCATCACTGTTGTTTCAAGGCGGCATGATGGCACAATGGCAGAGTTGCTGCCTTACAGTGCCAGAGACCCGGGTTTGATCCTGACTATTGGTGCTGTCTGTATGACATTTGTAGATTCTCCCTGTGAGCGTATGGGTTTCGTCTGGATGCTCCTGTTTCCTCCCAGAATTCCAAAGATGTGCAGGTTTACAGGTTATTTGGCTTCTGTAAATTGTCCCTAGTGTGTAAGATAGAAATAATGTATGGGTGATCGCCTGTCGGCGCTGACTTGATGGGCCAAAGGGCCTGTTTTTAGGCTGTAGCTCTAAGAAACGGATCGAGAGACATGAATCATGTGCAGGCAGAGGAGATTAATTTAATTTGGCATCATGTTCAGCCTAGACATTATGGGGCAAAGGGCCTGTGTCTGTGCTGCACAGTTCTATCTTCCAAAAGAATTGGTATCAATTTTACTTGTTTTTATTGAAAAAATATGTGCCATCATTTGCAATGGTGACCACTTGCTTTCCATTGTATAAAACGTTTCCATGAATTTATTTCTTACAAATATTTATAAATACGTTGGGTCGAATTTTGGTGTGTGGTGATGGAAGGTGACATGATATAAAATGAATTCATAACAAGTGTTTATTTTACTTCGGAGTCAGGGGAGTGACTACGTGAAGACGCCGCCAGCACGCATGCGCGACATATCGTCCAACGCATTGCGCAGCGACGGGCGGGAGGAGCGTCGCTCCTCCAGCGCTAGGTTTAAAACGGACCTGCAGGTAAGTTTTTACTATTCTGAGGTCGTTTTTTGGCCACTCTATGTAATTTTCTCTTACAGAGCAAACAAAATGGACAAGTCCAAGACTAAGTCCAAACGGACCGCAGCGAAACTGACTGCGGAGGACCGCGGGAATGCGGGTAGTCAGCAGCGGCTGATTTCACCTAGGCTGCTAACCGTGCGATCTGCAGCACCCGACTTGGCACCGCTACAGCCCGTAGGTGCACCTCGGGCTGGCGGTTAAAGCCACCCAAAAGTCGGATAAGCGGGGAGACTAGGATGGGTCCAGGCTGGAAGACTCAACCCCTGCGGATAACAACAGCGGCCATTTATCACGCATGGAATGGTTGATGGAGCAATTGCTCCAACGTGACTCACTCCAACAAACGGAGTCTAGTCACCGTGGGTCTCCTCGGACACCCACTGCAGCACCTTTCACAGGGCTGCCAAATGTCTCCCTCTCCTCGGAGGGGAGCACAAGGAGTCACTTCTGGGCTGACTCTGAAGATGGGGGTTTGGCTGAAGACACTTCCAGTGTGCTAGGGGTGCAGGAACAATAGGAGCTGCTCAGCATGGTCTCCAAATTTGCAATGCCTTCGCAAAAAGGACAGCCGTTACAGCCCCAGCTGGCAGCCAGCATCAACTATCTCACCACCAACCAGCTGCAGGAACAGGCCATGAGTGACACTGCTGCTAAATACTTAGCACCAGAGAACTGTGTTTCCCTCAATGTGCCTGCGGTGAACAACCCGATCTGGGGAAACATCGGAGCTGGCATCAGAACCCAAGAGATCAAGATACAGAAGATCCTCAAACTACTGGCCTCGGGTATAACAGCATTTTCCAGATCAGTTGATGGCAAGGACATGACAAGATGCTCTGGCACTCTTCTGCAACGCACAGTTTGAAATAAACTGCTTCAGGAAGAGTGTGATCCGGCCTGCCTTGAACTCCAAATTCGCAGGGTTGTGCAAAACCAGCAGCACGCCGCCGCCTACTTTACTGTTCGGGGACAACCTGCCGAAGCAGGTTAAAGACCTCGATGAGGAGGCAAAAGCCGTCGGGCTAATGAAAGCGCCGTCCACTGCCAAAACCTCGCTACTTAGGCGGCAGCACCCCTACGCATCCACCAGCAGGCCGCGATACTACAATGAAAGACCAGCAGCTGGTGAAAGCTCCAAGGCTGTACATTCAGGACAAAGGTATTTTTTAGACCAAGGCCCAGAACGGCCTTCGTGGAAGATGTGCCAACCCCACACCCCAGCGCCTCAACCTCCCAGGAGACAAGGACGGAAGAAACCACAGCACCACCGGTAACCATGGAGGTAGGTGGGTCTGGTTTCTTCCGGAACATAGTTCTTCTGTAAGTTCTTCACAGGTTGGGGGAAGGTTACACTTGGTTTGGAGTGCATGGAGTTCCATAACTTCTGATCCTTTTATACTGCATAGTATTCAGGGATACAAAATTGAATTCATCCACAAACCCCTCCCTCTGGTTCTGCATGCACCTAGCTGAACGTTCGTGCTTTCACAAAAGGAAACACTGGAAGGTCACGCAGAACTTTTGAAGTTACATACAAAAGGAGTAATTGAGAAATCCAACCACGAATCTCTGGTGTTTGTGTCAAATATATTTACAAAAAACAAAAAAGATGGTGGATGTCGCAGCATCATTGATTTGACACAGCTGAATACTTTTGTGCAGCATACACACTTCAAAATGGAAACTTTTGTTACTGCCAAACAATTAGTTTCCAATAGATACTTCATGGCTTGCATTGACCTAAAAGATGCATACTATTCAGTACCAATAGAGAAGGATCACCGCAGATATCTGAAATTTAACTGGATGGGGCAGCTCTGGCAGTACAAAGCGCTGCCTAATGGATTAACATCAGCCCCCAGACTATTAACTAAAATATTAAAGCCAGCCCTGGCGTTTCTCCGAAAACAGAAACATATTGTCATGTCATATCTGGATAACATCTTAATTGTGGGAAAAACTTTGAAGTTGGCCAAATTGGCTGTTTCAGCCACCAAAGCTCTTATTTGAAAACCTGGGGTTTATATCCATCCAGATAAATCCAAGTTAATGCCTTCTATGAAAATGGACTACTTGGGGTTCACAATTGACTCTGTTCACATGTCTGTGACTTTGCCAAAGGCCAAAGCAACAGACTTAATAGAGGCATGTAACAGCCTTGTTTGCGTCAGTCAACCATCTATTGGACAAGTAGCCAGGGTGATTGTGAAACTCGTGGCTGCATTTCCAGCCACCCAATTCGGACCTTTGCATTACCAACATTTACAAAGGGCAAAGGTTGAAGCACTCAAACATCATTCTGGCCATTTTGACAGGCCAATGCGGTTACCTGCCAAAGCAGTTTTGGAGTTGCAGTGGTGGATAAAGTACACTCGGTGTGGCTCTAATCCCATCATAATCAGCAATCCTTCAGTTGTGTTACAAACTGATGCCAGCGCTCATGGCTGGGGAGCAACTAATACCGTCACCAGTTGCAGTGGTAGATGGGATTCACATGAGTTAATTTTACTTCGAGCACTGGGTATTAATCATCTAGAGATGTTGGGAGCGCTGCTGGCCTTCGGGCTTACTGTTCGGACATGTAGGCATGCTCGCCTACAAATTGATAATACCACCGTGGTGGCATATATCAATCATATGGATGGAATTAATTCGATATCTTTTGATGAATTGGCCAATACAATCTGGCACTGGTGCATGGAAAGAAATATTTGGATATCAGCAACTTACCTTCCAGATAAGCTCAATACAGTGGAGGACACCAGGTCACGCAAATTCAATGACAACACCGAATGGATGTTGGACCACCAAGTATTTACTGACATTATAGCTCGGTATGGAACACCAGATATCGATTTATTCGCATTCAGGCTTAATCACCGGTTACCAACATATGTTGCATGGGAACCAGACCCTGGGGCAGTGGCGATGGACGCATTCTCGCTACACTGGGGGGAATTGTTTTTCTATGCATTTCCCCCCTTCTGCCTCATCAGTCGGGTCTTGCGGAAAATACAACAAGACTCCGCGTCGGGTATATTGGTAGTTCCCGACTGGCCTACTCAGCCATGGTTTCCTGTGGTTCTCGACATGGTCTCAGAACCATGTATGCCTATCTCCAAACGTCCGAGTTTATTGGTTCATCCTGTGACAGGCGAAAGTCACCCGTGCCTTGACAGAATAAATCTGTTGATTTGCAGGATCTAAAAAGACCACTCCTGGAATTTGGACTATCGGACCGAACCATGGACATTATCACGGCTGCTTGCAGAGAGTCCACCAGGAAACAATACCTCTCATATATCAGAAAATGGGGAATATTCTGTAACAGGGCGAACGTAACTTACCAGAAGGCTATAATTACGAATGTGCTGAAATTCTTGGCGAGCCTACACTTTGATGAAGGCTTGAGCTACAGTGCCATCAACTGTGCTAGGAGTGCCCTATCATCATATCTGGGACAGGGGTTAGGACACCACGGGGTTGGATCCCACCCTCTAGTATCAAAACTAATGAAGGGTATCTTCAACTAATCCCCCCAGGCCAAGGTACTCCCAGACCTGGGATATTGGTATTGTCTTAACCCTGCTCAGGGATTGGGCACCAGCAACGTCCCTAACACTAGCAAAACTAACATATAAAATGGTGATGCTGATGGCACTAGTAAAGGCACAACGGTCTCTGCACATAGCGTCCAGTCTCTGCACAAAATTAAGACTGGACGCTATGGTAACATCCAAGAATAAAATAACTTTCTATATATTTGAGTTACTTAAACAGAACAGGCCTGGATCGTCTGGCCTCAAATTGGAGTTCCTGGCATACCCCATAGACCTTCGTCTATGTATAGTGACCCATCTATTACATTACTTAGAGGTCAGCAAAAGCCTAAGAGGCACGGAAATGGCTTTATTAACAAGTCATAAATGCCCTCATAAAAGAGTGACCGTGCAGACCATTTCAAGATGGCTTAGACAGGTATTAGGTGCAGCAGGGGTGGACACTGATGTCTTTAAATCTCATTCCATCAGGGCTGCAGCTACATCGGCAGCAAGAATGTTGGAAGTTCCCATGGACCACATCCTTGCAACGGTGGGATGGTCTATGAAAGAACCTTTCAATGGTTTTATAATAAACCTCTTGCCAGACCTGAGACATTTGCAGACACGATTTTGAGTTCTGTATTATGATTTTACCCAGAATTAGGCGTTATTATTATTTGTTAATAAATGCATCATTGTTTTTCAGCAACTGATTCATGTCTGAATACATTAACATACTTCCTCCATTGGTCATTATGGCAGTGTGTGAGCATGGACTCGTTCCACGACATGAAATCACAGAGCTTTGAAATCTTCACGTAGTCACTCACGTGTCTCTGAAGTAAAATAGTAAGATTAAATAAGAACTTACCAGTTTGAAGTTTGATCTTTATTTTTTGAGGAGTTATGTTGAGGGATTACGTGCCTTTCGCTCCCAAACCTCTATTATAAAGGTCAACTGGTATTCTAGTAATCTTATCTTACCATATTTAGTCAACTTCTGTTATCTGTGATTTCACACCGTTGCTTTGAAGAATGTGCTGGCGGGGTCTTCACCTAATCCCTCAACTCCTCATAAAATAAAGATCAAACTTCAAACTGGTAAGTTTTCATTTAATCTTACTATTTCGCCTCAAAATGGTTGGCAGACTTTAATCCTAATGCACCAGGTTTGGAGTAGATGGATGGCACAGAATAAGTAATTTCTCACTCTGAAAGGGGCAAGTTATAATTACAAACCAACAAAATTGCATAAAACCAAATTACAGATATTTTCTAGTCCTTTGTGCTGACTCTTTATTGCTGTGAAGAAGCCTCTATCAGAATTATTAAGTAAACTCTTCAACACGAGTTGATGCAAGAAAGGGTCTGAAGAAGTGTCTTGACCCGAAGTCACCCATTCCTTCTAGCCAGAGATGCTGCCTGTCCCCTGAGTTACTCCAGCATTTTGTATCAATCTTTGTTGCAAGACTAACCTAGGAGTATTTTACATTAAGCAGCTAAATTCTGAAGGAGGAGCGAATAGGAAATATTTAAAAGTGGAGGCGTTGGTGGCAATGAGAATATGCATTTCTCCAGAAAACAGTGGTGTCTGAGTAACCATGTGTATGAAATCTGAAATCTTAGAGCAATGACTGGACCGGCAACTTGCATTCTTCATGTACTGTATCACTTAGTTCTAGATCAAATGTTACAATTTTTTCATTGAAGACTAAGTATAATATTATTGTCTTCTTTACAGTGGTCACAGCTGTGTTTTAGATATGCTTAGATGAAAGAATCTTGTTTTTAAGCAGCAGTACTTTCATATTTCCAAGAGTTTGCATTGTTTCTTTGTCTTTATAACCGGAGGTGAAAGTCCATGGCTTGTATTTATTCTACCGCATCAGATTACAAAGGAGAGCTGCTTTCTTTTAAAGAAATGAGGCACACATTTAGTTAAGGATTACTGGACCTATGAGCTTATAGGATCAACCAGTCTGGATCAGAAATGTGTGTGTGCGTTCAACCACCACACTGAGGGGTGGAAATTGCCTGTGCCTGACTGACATTAACGTGGAGTCACCATCGCAGGTCACCTTCGTGTGTGGCTGCATCAGGCAGAGCGTAGAGCCAAGGCACGTGGGCACTAAGTGTCACTACCTGCTGAGGCTCTACCTGTCCCCGGTGTAGCGAAGGATGGGCCTGGCGCAGATGCCACGCAATGTGCCAGTCAGCTGGACATTGCCGCACCATCTGTCATTCGTGGAAAGGTTCTTCAGGACCAACAACTTTGACCACAAGTCTGCTGCATGGAACGTCCTGCAGGCGCTGCAGGGAAATAACTCCTTGGGTCCTGTTGCGTGGTTCCCAGAGCAGATTGCACAAGCTTGTCTGGTGAAATGCCTCATCGCCAGAACTCACCAACAAGCACCAAGACTTGGCTTGGCTGGCGGTGAGGGGAGCCCTCCCAGTCAGATCCTTCCTGCACCGTCAGAACCTCACTACCAGCGCACGCTGCCCTCAGGATGGCTGCTATGGAGAGGAGACGGTTGCCCACCTTTTTGCAGTGTGTGGTTTTGCAAAGAAAGTCTGGTGAGGTTTGCAAGGGTCCCCTGTTACGATTTATTCCGAATAGCTCCGTCACTGAGGACTCTGCGATTTACGGACTGTTCCCAGGAACGCATACAGAGACTGACATCGAGTGCTGCTGGTAGATCATCAACTCGGTGAAAGACGTTCTTTGGTCTGCCCGAGCTTTGTTCACCACCCAGCGGAGCGAAATGTCCGTCGGGGAATGTTGCCGACTGGCCCGCTGCAGACTGCAGGAGCACGTGCTGAGGGACGCACTGATGCTTGGTGCAGCCAACGCCAAGGGTCGATGGGGGAGGACCACGGTCTAGGGTCCTTCTGCTCCTGGACATGGGGGGCAGGGTGTGGTGGAGACCCCCCTCAATATAAGGGATAGGGTTCCACCCCAGTGGGCCACATGAGTGGCAATGGTGGGCGAGAAATTGGTGACATTTGAGCAATGTGTGTAAACGGCATTGAATGTTTATATAGCCTCCGAAAATGTTGGATTAATTTTTTTGCACGGTTCATATATTGTATATATTTATTACTTGAATAAAGTCTATTTTGAGAAAAAAGAATTAAAAAAAAAATCACCAGCCAGTTAAGACATGGTTTAAAAGAGCTTCACACATTGGCTTTGGATCCAAGAGATCGAGTTATCGAGTCGCAAAGAGATACAGCACAGAAATATGTGCTGGCTCTGGAGAGGGTCCAGAGGAGTTTTACAAGAATGATCCTCAGGAATGAGTGGGTTAACCTATGATGAGCGTTTGTCGGTACTAGGCCTGTAGTCAATAGAATTTAGAAGAATAAAGGAGGACCTCATTGACACGTACAATATAGTGAAAGGCTTAGATAGAGTGGATGTGGAGAGGACGTTTCCACTAGTGGGAGAGTCTAGGACTAGAGGTCATAGCCTCAGAATTAAAGCACGTTCTTTTAGGAAGGAGATGAGGAGAAATTCATTTAGTCAGAGGGCAGTGAATCTGTGTAATTCTTTGCCACAGAAAGCTTTGCAGACCATGTCAGTAAGGCCATTTCTAAGGCAGATAGATAGATATTTGATTAGTCCAGGTGTCAGAGGTTATGGGTAGAAGGCAGGAGAATGAGGTTAGGATGGAGAGATAGATCAGCCATGATTGAATGGCAGAGTAGACTTGATGGGCCAAATGGCCTAATTGTGCTCCTTATAAGGCACCTATGACCTTATGACCTAAATAGGCCCTTCGGTCCATTCAGTCTGCACAGTCCACGAGGAACCCATTTTTTCCAAGAACATTCCATTCCTCCCATTTTATTTTCCCCACATTCTCATTAACTGCTCCAGATTCTACCACTCACCACACACACAGAGACAGTTTACGGTGGCCAGTTAACCTATCATAATTTTGGGATGTGGGAGGAAACTGGACTACTCAAAGGAAACTCGTTGCTGGAGCTGAAGATCAGGAGCGCGAGGTTACTGTAGTAACGAGGCAGCAGATCTATTAGCTGTGGCACCGTGCAAAGGCAAATAGTGGCTCTGTTGTGCTGAATGGGCATTAACTGTGAGCACACACACGAGCAAGCACACAGCCCCCCCCCCCCCCCCATTCCCCACACACACACTTTCACATGTGCAAACCAAACCAATAAAATACACTCAAATCTGTTTCTGACTCAGTGTAGTCGATCATGCAATCTCCTAGGTTCAGTGAGTCTTAATTCAACCTGCTTCCTCTCTTTCCTTTAAGCCCCAGTAATGAACTATCATACAGCAGGTCAAACAGGAAAACAAACACAGCTATCAAGAATGAGGGGCATGTAATATCTTAGCAACCCCCAATTGAAGGACAAGATGAAAGCAAAAATATTGTGTAATTGGTAGCTGAGGAGATTGCAGGAAATTGAGAAATTAACCAAATATAACATGGATTCTTCTGCATCATGTGTCGGAAGGAACTGCAGATGCTGGTTTAAACCGAAGATAGACACAAAATGCTGGAGTAACTCAGCGGGGCAGTCAGCATAATTGGAGAGAAGGAATGGATGACATTTCAGGTCGAGACCCTTCTTCAGACTGAAGAAGAGTCTCGGCACGAAATGTCACCCATTCCTTCTCTCTAGAAATGCTGCCTGACCCGCTACGTTACTCCAGCCTGTTGTGTCCATCTTCATCTGCATCATGTTTTCTTTCTTCCTTTCATATCTGCAGGGGTTAAGGGACTACGTTCCAATCGACAATACCAAGTTCATCATCAACAAAACCTTGGAAGATGATCATCAAAACATCCACTCACCCTGCAACTATCGTTTTTTTTTAAACAATGAAATGTAAATCACCAGGTATTTGGTTCTTATAGAGTTCAAGCTCACCAATTTCTCTGGTGATGTATTTTGCTAATGCCTAGTTCTTTGATCTCATTGTTTTTGCTAGATGCTTAATTCTCTAACCAATCTGGTAGTCTTCCCTGAAATTAACACGTTAATTTTTTACTTCCTCTGTCATTTTTTTCCTCTATTTTTCCTATAAATACTCCTCTTTCACTCACATTTTGTAGCCTTACATTATCAATGTCTTTGTCCTCCTTTGCTCAGTCCTAAAGTTCCCAATACTCTGGCCTACTGCTATATTCAGCAACTATTAGCTTCTCTCTTGGAACTTTAATTTCCCTTGTCTGTCATGATGAGTCATTTTTCCTGTTGGGTTTTTAAGCCTTAAAGGATTTTCTTCACCTCATTCACAATTACTTGTGACTGCCAACTGTTGCCTGCCTTTCATCATACTTTACAGTATATCCTCCCAGTCAACTGCAGCAATACTCTTCTAATGCCTTCATATATTTCTTGGATAATTTAATCCAGTTTTGTGGATAATTACGTCAAACCCTAGTGCCGGCCGGGATCATACAAGGTTCTGTCATCAACCCAACCCTCTTCTCAATCTTTCTTGCCACAGTGTTGCACTTTGCACACAACAAGATTTCCATTGAGGTGAGCGCATCTAAAAGATGAATGGGATGTTGTGCAAATTCCATCCTCTGCACTCCAGAGCCAAGGTCATTTCAGTTTATGTCACGGAGATGCAGTATGCAAATGATGCTTGCATATGCACACATTCAGAGGTCAATGCTCTAAGTCGTTGTAGATTCATTACTGAATTATGCAAGAGAATGGCCTTTCATTAAAGATCAGCAAAGCAAAGATCCTCGTCAGCTGTAGCGAGTGTGCCCTTCTATCAATAGAGGACTTCAACGAGACATTGCAACTGCGATTACTTCCCAAAGCTCAGGAATAATCTTTCAGCTGAGCCAGACATCAATGATAAAATTCATCATCAGTTTCAGCAAGTCAATGCTGTCCTTGGCTGCCTCTGGGGAAAAGTGTTCAAAGACGCAAACCACAAACACTACTCAAGACTCACGATCTACCAGGCAGCAGTGAACACAGAGACATGAAGTTACTAAAACAGGTGCACTGAAGTACTGTAGGAGTATCATCAATGCAGTCTTTGCAAAATCCTTTCAATCCACCAGAAGGATTGTCATTGTTTTCCAGCAATTTCCTCAACAATATCTTCAGCCAGCTCTGATGGTTGGGAAACATTGCTTGGATGCCTGACCACAGACTCCTGAAAGAGTCTAATCTGAGCTTCATCATAGCAAGAGGTTTCATGGAAGGTAGAGAAAGCACTCTAAGCCTTTGAGAAAAACTCTAATGTCCTTATTCATGGGAATTCCTGGCCAGTGATCCATCACGATGAAGAAGAACCAGCCCGGATGGCATCTTGAACCTCTTTTGCAGGGAACATGGGGAAGCACAGCAAAGATTTTGGCAGGAGACCCTTCCTCCGACCCCATGCTGCATGTCCTGCTCAACCAACAACAGAGATCATGGGCCTTACATTGGTTTCACCAGCCTGTTCAGAATCCAAGAAAGTAGAGTTGAAGTGATCCTGGATCCTGAGGGATTGCCACAGAATAAGAAGATTAATTACACCATGCGTGCTCTCAATTTCAGAGTGCAGCTCACTCTGGAATTACTCCTTGTAAACTATTGGTCAATATATTTATGTTCGCTTCAAAAGAATAGGTTTAATTTGTGACACTTGACCTGTATTACCTAGTGATGGAAGTTTTCACGTTCATCTTCTGTGCATTCATGCATTGAATCTGCCTTATTGCCAGACTAAACAAATCACTGCCAGACTGCTGCCAAAGCTTGATTAAACCATCAAATGTACACATCTCTGGGAAGGAAGGGAGAGTGGGAACTGATATATTTTTGATTAAAGGAATGGGCTGAGCTGAAATAAAGATTTCATGAAAGGTCTGGGAAGTATAAGTTTGTTTTGTTTCACATGTTATTGTTTAATTGAACAGTGCTTACTTGCAGGAAGCAAACAGAGATTCCTCATTGGAAACTTTTGAACTAACTTTAATCATGCTTTATCGGATTCAACGTTATATCTTTGCTCCCTTTATTCTTTATCTGTGCATTGTGGGTGGCTTGATTGTATTCATGTATAGTCTTTTCTTTGACTGGATGGCATGCAAACAAAAGCCTTTTACTGTTCAAAGGTACACGGGACATTAATTAATTATCCTAAAACAAACTAAACTAAACTAAACATGAAGTAACAAGTGACAGTCATGCCCTCTCCTCTGAGAATGAAGATTCATAAGGTCTTGGCTATTCACACCTCACCCGATGCCTGAACAATCCAAGCTTTTAAACATAAGTAAATCTGGCCTATTTGAGCTTATATTTCAGTTCTGCAGTTTGCTCTGTTTAAACGTGGACCCAGAGGAATGCAAATGACTGGGTTTTAGCACATTTACCTCATTGGTACATAGATCCTAACTTGGAATATCAAACTCTGGTGAAGGAGCAGTAATCTGAAATTAATGTAAATAAATGGCAACATTAATTTAACAGAGAGAGCACAGGCAGAAAGCTCTGTTGAGCAAGCACAGTTTCAGGAAATTATGCCTGTGCTAACTATGACTAGTCCTCTATTTATTAGGTGTTGCACAATATTGAGCAAAGTAATGCCAGTCTCAGCTTGGAAATGTCTTATTTCTTGAGAACAACGATAATAGGATTTGGAGTAAGATATTCAGTAAGAAAATGACTGATCCAGCACTATTTTCCAGTACTTTCGCCTACAGTATATCCTTCGATTCTCTTAACATTCTCTGCTTTGAATGAACACAATGAATGGACCCGCACAGTCTCTTGTTCTCAAACTCCTCAGCCAGGACAAATATCTTCCCCACATCTAGCTTGTCAAGACCATTAAATTTTGTATGGTTCGACGAGGTCTCCTCTCATTCTTCTAAACTCCAGGGAACAGAGTTCCCTCTACTCCTTCTTTCCTCAGTCAGGCATATTTGTTTACACAAGATATTCTATTGATGGAATCTTGCACAATGTATTTCAAAAATGTTCTTCCTTGCCTGTGTAAGCACATCTTTTGTTCATAATAACTGTAATTCAAAGCACCTGTAATTCCTTGACACGGCTTAATTAACTTGAGACTGTTGTCAATTCCTGGAATAATTTGCCAAATCTACCACCTTGAGTCAGTTTGGTAATTCCTGAATAAATGTTGCTGCATTGCATGTTTTTCCATATACCTGCGTGCTATGTCAAGAAGCCCAATTTGTTCAACTGAAACTAGACCCATCAGTTAAATATCTTCTTTCATTGATTGGGTCTTTGGAAATGTTCCTCTCAAAAAGGTGACCAATAAATGTCAACCCTAAACTTACTTACCTTCAGGCATATTTAACATAAATATTTTGAATTTTTGAAAGCAGGAAACATGACCTTGAACCAGACAGGGTCCCCCACCCTTGTAGCTCATTAAGATTTGGAATCATTGGAGTAAATTGTTCTCCAACTATTTGTCAGAATTTGCATGCTTCAAATTACAGCAGCCATGTGGATTTGATTGTTTCATCCAGATTTCCCAAGGCTCAAGAAACCTGATATCTAAAAGGAAGGTAAGGACCGTCAATTGCCATAGCAGTTCTTGTGAGCTCGGAGGAACAGTACTGCAGCCCTCCAGCTTTCTAAATTAAGCTGCTTCCTGACATACAATTAACTCGCTGCTCGTTTCTACTGATCTCCCTGCTATGATCTCTTCACTCCTGTAATTTCTACCCACCATCCTGTCTGATGAAGGGTCTTGTCCAGAAAGGTAACCTCTCCATGTTCTCCAGAGATGCTGCCTGACCTGCTGAGTGACTCAAGCACTCTGTGCCTTTTTTGTATCTGCAGTTCCATATAGTTACCCTGTCTTCTTCCTTTGTTTCTGGTTTGAACCCTCGAAGATGGAGAATGGCAACTACTAGCTTAATCCGGGCGCAGCCACGCAGAAACAAATTAAAATGGGTTCCTCCAAAAAATTCAGCTGTATCTTCATTTTCCCTACATTTCAAGGTTTCCTTGCTGATTAAACATTCTGCACTCTTCCCAGGTGCCCATATATTATATATATATATATATTGGAGCCAACATCAATTCCTTTCTGCTGTTCCAGAACCTTAGAAAATCTCAAATGAATGGTTTTATTCAGAGCAAATTTTCTGTGACTAATTTGATTGAATTATTTTTGAAGATATAGATATCTTTTGAAGCTACTGAAGTGGATTGATGAGGGTGTTGCAACTGATGTAGTCTACATGGATTTCAGTAAGGCCTTTGACAAGGTCCCATGTGATGAGGCCAAATGTCTCCAATTTTAAGAAGCTACATAGGGGCAGAAGGAGGAATGTTCATGTTTGGGGGGGATATTTGATATTGGGCATTGGCCGCTCATATTACAAGCCAGCAAGTGGTGAAGATTCAAGACTGCAAATGGTGCAATCAGTAGCAAAGAGGAAACTGCTGGAGGAACTCTGAGTGTCAGGCAGGACACATGGAGGCAGAGGAATAGTCAACCATTTTGGGCTGTGACTACAGCAGGACTGGTTCAGGTGTGGAGACTTGTTAGTTGTCCTCGGCAGTATGTTAGCAAAAACAAATTAAACAACTGTGTCAATCTAGCTATTGCATGGTAGCAGAAGTAAAATAAGGTGGAACATGTAGAAGCCCAGCAAATATTTTGGCTGAAGACCCTTACTCCTTCCCCATAAAGCATGTCCAGCTCAATTAATTGCAGAGTCCATGGGTCTTACATTGGCCTCACCAGCCAGTTCAGCATCCAGAAATGTTGGAAAGGCCAGGATGTGAAATTGAAGTAAAGTGAGGATACAAGTGAAAATGGTTTAGGTTGGATGATTAGATGATTGGGTCAGGCAGATCTCGCTTGTGGCAAACACTAGTGAACATTTGTAATAAGAACAGCTAGGAACGGCCAAATTGCAGGCCTGTAAGTCTACTGTCAACAGTGGGGAAATATTTGAAAAAAAAATGAGGGACAAGATTAATGTGTACTTGTGATGGCCAGGATTAGTCAAAGATGGTCGGAATGGTTTTACTCAGAGGAAATTTTCTGAAGATATAGATGTCTTTTGAAGCAACATAAGTGGATTGATGAGGGTGTTGCAACTGATGTAATGTACATGGATTTCAGTAAGGCCTTTGACAAGGACACATGTGGGAGACAAGTGCTAAAGATTAGAGTCCATGGGATGCAGGACTAGTTGACATAATTGGCTTGGTAATAGGATTCAACAGAGACCGATGACAGAGGACTGTTCTTATGATTGGAAGTCTATGGTCAATGGTGAATGGTCGGGGCTAGGTGCTGGGACTCTTCATGTTCATTATATGCAATAACCTTTTGAATATGAATGCAGGAGGTATGGCATGAAAAACATTGTTGTTTGCGAAGATAATCATATGCTATAGGGTGATATTGATAAGTTGATAAGATGGATATAGGAAAGCAGGTGTAACGTGGCAGATGATTGGAAGGAAAGTAAAGAGATGAGACTAGTTCTGCCTTTCATAGGAATGAACCTAAGTACATACATCGGACTTTTAAATTTATTAATTTAATGGCAGCTTGTTCGTATGTAGGGTGTCCATAGGTCAGGTGTTCATAAACCTAGGAATGGGATGTAGCAGGGAGGTTGACGTTTACAAAGCATCTGTTGGATCTTATCTTATACTGAAGGTCTGGATATTGCACTCTGGGAAGGATGTGATTGTACTGGAGAGGGTGCTGCTGAGTTGCTGGGGTTGGAACATTTCAGTTTTGAGGAGAGACTGGCTAGGTTGGGTTATGTTTTTAATGTGGAATGGAGAAGGCTGAGGGGGGGGGGGGGGGGGGGGACAAACAGAGGTATTCAAAATTTTGGATTAAAGAAAACAAGTTTGTGATTTCTGCGAATTTCTACCGTGGATTGGTTTTTGCAAGTTATCCTTACGGTGACTTGAAAAATCAACAATCAGAAGGGTACTGCAGTAAGGCCCCGGTGGATGAAGTATTCAAATACCTGGCCAAGACCTATGCTTCCAGGTACCCTGTGATGAAAACTGGCACTGGTACAGCAGGCAGTGAAGAAAGCGAATGGCATGTTAGCCTTCATAACAAGAGGAGGAGTATAGGAGAAAACAGGTACTTCTGCAGTGTACAGGGCCCTAGTGAGACCCCACCTGGAGTATTGTGTGCAGTTTTGGTCTCCAAATTTGAGGAAGGACATTCTAGCTATTGAGGGAGTGCAGCGTAGGTTCACAAGGTTAATTCCCGGGATGGCGGGACTGTCATATGTTGATAGAATGGAGTGGCTGGGCTGGTATACTCTGGAATTTAAAAGGATGAGAGAGGTTCGTATTGTAACATATAATATTATGAAGGGTTTGGACACGCTAGAGACAGGAAACATGTTCCCGATGTTGGGGGAGTCCAGAACCAGGAGCCATGGTTTAAAAATTAGGGGTAGGCCATTTAGAACAGAGATGAGGAAAATCTTTTTCTGTGGAATTCTCTGCTTCAGAAGGCAGTGGAGGCCAATTCTCTGGATGCTTTCAAGAGAGAGTCAGATAGAGCTCCTGCTATTGTCTATTGTCTATTGTCAAACTGCAGTGACTCACCTGAGGAAGTCTTCCCTGATGGGGACCACCAATGGAGACAGATGGTACCAGCACAGAAGAAAACTGCCCGCTGAGGTCAAGAGAAGAGAGCCAGTTAAAACCGGACATGCAAGAGGTGTGAGTCCGGTGGCCGAAGAGACCATTAGGAATGAGGAGAGAGAGTTAGATTTAGCTCTTAGGGCTGAAGGAATCAAGGGATATGGGGAAAAAGCAGCAACGGGGTACTGATTTTAGATGATCAGCCATGATCATATTGAATGACGGTGCTGACTCGAAGGGCCGAATGGCCTACTCCTGCACCTATTTTTCTATGTTTCTATGTTTTTCTATGAGGACGGGCAGGACAAGGACGGACGAGGACCGCAGAGAAAAAAGAAGAGCCGGAAGGCTGTCGAGAACAAGGACCCATCGGCCGCCAAGAACAAAGACCCGATGGCCATGTGCGGTAGAGGCTTGGAGCCCTGAAGACCGGAGAGTCAAGGAGGCAGCCACTGGCAGTGGCAGACACGAGGAGTGGGCCAGTCGTAATAGGGTCAAGGCTTTGTCTCCACTGCCTTCAAGGTCGATTACAGGAGGAGCCTCCCGGGACACAGAGGTGGGCGGCAGAGGAGAGGGTGTCGGGTCAGGCTTACCTGGATTGGGGGAGCTCCTGGACTTCACACACGTGGGCTGGACTTTGGACTGTTTGTGTTTTCATTTTCTTTTCCTTTTTTTCTAAACGGTGCCAAAATTGTGGCGACAGTGCATTTGTGGTTGTGTAAAATAATTTCACTGTGCTGTGCATACGTGTCAATAAAGAACCATGGAACCATTATGAGAGGCATATATTGGGTAGGTAGTTGGAAACTTCTCCCCATAGCAGATACCTAAAACTAGTCGCATATATTGAGGGCAAAAGATAAGAAGTTTAGAGAGGATCTGAGGAAGTACTTTCTCATCTAGGGTGTGGTTAGAATGTGGATTGCACTCCCTCAGTGGGTAATGAAGTTATCTCACATTTAAGACACCCTTGAATTGTCAAGGCTTAGAAGACTTCAGCCCAAGTGCTGGTAAATAGAAGTAGATATCTATACTAGGTAGAGATACAGTGAGCCAAAGGCCTTTTTTCTGTGTTGTATGATTCTCTGATTAAGCAGGGCTACCAACATTGGGTGAGAGTTGAGAGTGAGAAATTGTGAGGGAGCATAGCGACCTGGGGGGGGGGGGGGGGGGGGGGGGGGGAGGGTGTGGGAGCTCTTGCATTTATCAGCTTGAAATTGTGCAATCTGGTACATACTGTAGCGAGCCTTTTAACTTACACTTGAATACAACATTTATGCTTCAAATTGGATTAGGTATGAATAAGGTTGGGCTAAATTACATTCCTAATTACATTCCATGTAGAGCCAGGCTCTGATCAACAGGTGCAGCACATGAATGACTTTAGTATATTCATGCATTAAAATTAGATTATAATTCATGCTGTTATGCATATATATATATATATATATAGAGAGAGAGAGAAAATAAAAACATATAAACAAGGCAAGAGGAGTCAGACTTCCATCACTGTTCTGCACAAATAAATTAATCGACCTTACCCTTTGACTATAGAAACAAGGCAAAAATAATGCCATATATTCAACCGTATATGGTTCAATGAAATTAAGATATATATGTAAAACATATATATGGAAACAGGCCCTTCGGCCCACCAAGTCCACGTCGGCCAGCAATCTACCATACACCAGTTCTATTCTACATACCAGGGACAATCTACAGAAGCCAATTAACCTACAAACCTGCACTTCTTTCGGATGTGGGAGAAACCAGAATATCCAGAGAAAACCCATGTGGTCATAGGGAGAATGTACAAATACTGTACAGACAGCACCCGTAGTCAGGGTCAAATCTGGGTCTGTGGTGCTGTAACTCTACTGCAGTGCCACCGTGCCACCCCATTAAAGTATTTTTTCTGTAATATATTTATTATGGTGTCACGTCAATAAAGATGAACACATGATTCTGATTTCTGCCCTTAGTTGGAT
This sequence comes from Okamejei kenojei, assembly GCA_035221665.1. Taxonomy (NCBI): domain Eukaryota; kingdom Metazoa; phylum Chordata; class Chondrichthyes; order Rajiformes; family Rajidae; genus Okamejei; species Okamejei kenojei. The sequence continues at coordinate 16,232,108 of CM069131.1, read as the reverse complement.
AACACACATCTCCAGTCATTGTGTTTTATGGCTGGTTTTC